>JAVIAB010000047.1:49188119-49758716 GCA_032433765.1 Megaustenia siamemsis
TTTAATCATTTCTATGGAGTAAAAGTAAATGTCATAATTTTTTTGATCACTCCAATTTTGTTAAACTTGTATCCAGAGAGGATCTATGTTTTTGTGTTCGTTAATATTATTTTTTATCATATTTATAATATTAATATATCTTACGATCTGCTTAACTCACGACACTTAATCTCTCATATTAACATTTAGAATCTATGTTTGTTTAACAACAATACAACCTAATAATTTCTGTGAGTAGAAGTGAAAGTCATAATTTTTTGACAGCTTCAGTTTTGTTAAATTTGCATTTTGAAGTTGAAAACATATTTTTTCTGCCCGCTACGTCGGTGAAAGTGAAAGTCATCAACACTGGGCTATAAGGTGGCAGTTTTTATTTTAACAATTTATGAGATGAAACTGAAAAAGAACAGACAGAGACACTGTTGACAGCGTATATAAACAATTATTTTTACAGCAGCAAGGTGGCGGGGAAAGGTCTGAATGTAGGTTAGAAACAACAGACAGGACACTGTTGACAGCGTTATATAAACGGATTATTTTTACAGCAGCAAGGTGGCGGGGAAACGGTTCTGAATGTAGGTTAGAAACAACAGACAGGACACTGTTGACAGCGTTATATAAACAATTATTATTTTACAGCAGCACAAGGTGCGGGGAAAGGGGGAAAGGTTCTGAATGTAGGTTAGAAACAAAACAGACAGGACACTGTTGACAGAGTTATATAAACAATTATTATTTTTACAGCTACAAGGTGGCGGGGAAAAGGTTCTGAATGTAGGTTAGAAACAACAGGACAGGACACTGTTGACAGAGTGATATAAACACTTATTATTATTTTTACAGCTACAAGGTGGCAGGGAAAGGTTCTGAATGTAGTTTAGAAACAGCAGAAATGTTGTCAGAGGAGAAAGGTTCTGAATTAGGTTAGAAACAACAGAATTGTTGTCAGAGGGGAAAGGTTCTGAATGTAGGTTAGACAAAACAATAGAATTGTTGTCAGAGGGGGAAAGGTTCTGAATGTAGGTTAGAAACAGCAGACAGGACACTGTTGACAGCGTTATATAAACAATTATATTTTTACAGCTACAAGGTGGTGGGGAAAGGTTCTGAATGTAGGCAAGAAACAGCAGAATTGTTGTCAGAGGGGAAAGGTTCTGAATGTAGGTTAGAAAACAGCAGAATTGTCAGAGGAAGGGTCTCATTTGTGTCAACGCGACTTAGGTCATTTCAGCTACAAAGCATGTCCCGAACAGACATGCATCGTATTTTTTATGGTCTGCACATTTATGCTGATCCAACATCATGGGAAACAAATCCAATACCTAAATGTCACTGAACGTATTAATTAGGAGGGGTGCCACTGAAAGTAGTAATTAGGAAGGGTGCTACTATAGTAGTAATTGGATGCTTGCAGGCAGCAATCTGTCAGATTTCAAGAATTTGTATTTTTGAGGTGGTAATTTTACGGCGGTATAATATAGGGTTAATGTCTATCTAAGAGGTAAAGGACTATCAGCTCATTTGAGTAATGGGATAAAAACAAGAAAGAATGAGAAAGAAAGATTGGCGTATGAATAGATGGAAAGAAGTAAGGCAGGTGTTTGAAAGTAAGATTTCAAAAGATAGCCAGAGTAGATTTTGAGAAAAAGAAAACTATCTTTATGACACATATTACCATTGCTGGTGTATGTCAGGGAGTCCTCATGACAGGACCGAGAGATAAAGGCCGCTTGGTCAAAGCGGTCTCAAAGATGTGTGAGAATCAACATTTTTATTTCACCCTGATAGAAAAAAATCCTTTCTATCTACTGCAGGTTTCAAACACAGCACGCAGGCCAGCCAGTGGAGTAGTGGATTCTGACGCACAGCCACGTGCTTCTCAGGACTGAATAGGTAAATCTGGAATAGAAAGACAAGATAGATGAAAGAGAATATTTGTGAGAAATCTAAAAATGTTCAAATTGCTGATGATTACGAATAGACTCAAAATGTAACAAAGCTTGTCAGATCATCGGTCGCATATCACCACTATTGTCCAACATGGAAATAACTCTAGAGGCAAAACGGGCACTCAACAATACAATCTTCATCCCAACGTTGTGTTACCAATGCCAGTTCTGTACCCTAGATGCAAGATCAATTTAAAAATTAACCACTAAAGATATGAAATGTGTTATAAACAAAACTTGAAAAAAGCTAGAAATAATTCCTGCCATAGAATACATAAAGAAACAACAGATAAAATAGTTTTGCCTCGTGACAGGACAGAAAGACCAAAACACAACATATAAAGCTTTCAATTAACATTGTGAGAACACCAGACCCAAGGGCTGACCATGAGAAAAAATGGATTGATGGAATATAAAAAACACAATGAAACATAACAGCAGGAGAGAACAGCAGAGGAGTCAAAGACCACAAACTATATCTCCCCTCGATGCTAAAAGGCAAATGAGGAAGGAAAGAAGAAGATAAAGGTATGTACAAGACTTGAATCAGCATCTTAGCACGCGAGTTTATCCTCATATGTGCTTGGCCACCTACCAGAAGTGTTCTGAGACATCTGAATAGTGTCGCTTCTGGCATCGAAACTCATGATGCGAGACCGCATTTCCTCACCTTCCCAGAGTACTACCCTGGTACCCATTTCTGCCAGCGACAGGGTTAGTCGCAGGGATATTTTTTTCCAACCGCAAGTACAATTCACACCGCTTCCAGCGAGAATCAAACATGGGTTGTCCAAACGTCGGTAGCCCAGTCAGGTGGTTTTTCCAAATAGGGTATGAAAGCCCATTAGAAGAATATGATTTTGAGAAATATGATTCTCAATGTTCCATGACATTGACACATATCATGACTTGTTTTCACAGACAATACGGCTACTTCTCTCCCCTGGAGCTAATGTGAACATAATGGACTAGAATCATATGTTACCTCTGTCACTGGCTGTGGCCATACAATGACCAGATGTAGTTAAACTTCTTATTGAAGAAGGTCAGTCTATTCTAACAAATTATTAGTAGAGACAGATCAGATTAAAACATATTTGTTTTTTACATGCCAGCTTTATATCTCTGAAGTCTACAGGGACTGAATACTTGTATGAATATCACTTTTTCCTATTTTTTTCCACTCTGGTAGTCATGTGCTTAGGTGCCTCTCTCATATAGGCAGGCATTCTCCAACTTTAGAGGTACTTTCATTTTTAATCTTCCAGAATTTTTGTGTATGTTGGATAGATTTTTTCCAATCTGATTAGCCCATACAGTGATCATTTTCAACCTATTCCTTTCTGTTTCCAGCTGCCACCAAGTTTTCTTTAACATGCTCAGAGTGCACATGGAGACCTCCAGCCTTTGCCATTATCCAACAGGTCTAGACTTTGAATCTCACTACCAAGAGAGCAGGGGAGATAATGCAATGAAGAAACCATGGCTTCAAAGTGAAAAGTTCCCACCGTCTGTGTTGTAATTTGTCCCCAGTACCTTGTCCATATACCGACATTTGATCTCTACAGCCCTCAAAACATCTGTTACGTTATAATGTTGCGTTGCATCAGATCTGACTGGTCATGACTGTGGCTGTTAAAGTCAGCTCACGTCAGTGAAGTATTAATTTTTTCTATTTTGATTATTCTGCTGGTTTGAGCTGCATTTTTGTACTTAGATTTGTGAAAACTAATCTTCTACTTTCCTTCCTTATGTGCCTTTCAGCTTGGAAGGGAGATATATTTTCCGCTCTTCTGTTTGTCTCATCTGCTATGTTTCTTTGTGTTTCTAATACTCCGTCAATCCATCTTTTTTGTGGTCAGCCGTTGAGTCTGGTGTTCTCACATTGTTTATTGAAGGCTTGTTGTGTTGTGATCTATCTACCTTACCATGTGGCCAAACCATTTTATCTGTTGTTTTTTTATATATTCTATGGCAGGAATTATGCCTAGCATTTTTTTCAGTTCTACATTTCTAATCTTATCTCTCAGGCTGTTTCCTGTTATTTGTTCTTGAGTCTAGAGTCCAGGTCTGGCATTGGTAGCACAACAATGTTATGTAGATTGGGTTGTAGATTGCCCATTTTACCTCTAGGAGTTATTTCCTTGTTGGACAATAGTGGTGATAGCTGTCTGATGATTTGACAAACTTGTTGCATCTTGAGTCTATTTCTGCTGTTTGTGAATTGTTGTTGTGAATAACTGATGTTACAAATGTCCAAATTCTGTCAAAAAGAATATTTTAATTCAAGCATATCTTATGGGGAGTGGGTGGGGGGGGCGCTGGGTGGTCTAAGACAACAGCCGCTAGACAAGACAGAAAATGAATGCCCAAGACAAGAATGTCCCGGGTTCGATTCAAACTGATGGTGAAAAGTTATTTTAATTAATAAAATCTAATCTATGGCTTAGAATAGTGACACTGTGACCTTTAGGCATGTCGTAAGAGGCGACTAAGGAGGTTGATTGATGGCTTGACAAGCTGTCATTGTAAAAAGTATGTTATGGAAACAGCGCCATATATTTTAGAGCAGTGATCTCTGCAACATGTGCCACTTTGGCAAGCAAGGTTTCTGTTTTTGAGATTGTCGTTCTGCCCTATGTGCCGTCTTCGGCTCGAAAGGACAATAGATAGATAGATAGAATCTATGGCTTTACCCTCCCCTGATCTCTGGGTAGTGTGGTCCGAAGTTATAAAATAAAATTAATAATGTAAATTAGTTTTTAGTGAAGTTTTAAACTTTACCATAAATGTGGGGAATTAACAACCTTGATTCTTGATCCTACCACATGTGTCCATCTTCTTTCCTTAAATGTAGATGAGATCGTTGGTTGCATGGCCATTTCTCTTATCTCAATATTAGTCTTGAGATTGCATGGCCATTTCTCTTATCTCAATATCATAGCTCGTTTCAAATCACGTGCCCAACTTCAAAACGCTATTACTCAGTATCCGTTTGTTAAAAACTGTTGAAATTTTCCAAATGTTATTAGAATACAAAAGACCCTTTAAATGTATATTTAACAAATATCTTGCAGCTGCAGTTTTCTTAAAGCGGCGAATTTCTTTGATGTTTGTCAAAATTGTAAATTGTGAACCCCTAAATAATAGAAATTACCGTAGTTGCTGGTCTATGATTAATTTTCACTAGGTAAAGGCGTGGCCGTAATGGGGAAATAACGGAATATAAAACACCAGGAGAATTATTGTCTTCTCAGTTCGAGGACGGACGATAATATCAAGGTATACCTGTATGTCCAATTTTCATAGTTGTGTGGTCCTGAAAAGGACCGTTGTTTGTTAAGGTAATATAGGGGCCAACATTGTGGGGGCTATATACTTTCATTCTGAATCAGACGAGTCTAAAAGATTAATAACTGTTTGGGGTTGAACATTCCACAAACCATCATTTTTCCAATATTCCTCTTCCTGTTTTAAGACGTGGTCTTCACATTTAGCCCAATAATCTTTGTCTATATTTAATAAAGCGAGATTAGCAAGAGTCTTTACATCGCATATTTTGAATGTTGTATTTTCATCTGCCACTTGTCCTTTTAATGTTGCCCAGATTAGTTCTATTGGATTTAAATGAGCATGGTAAGGTGGCAGCCTCAAACTTATATGACCGTGCTCTTGGATAATCTTATCTATTTGAAAAATCTTTGTCCTTTGTTTTTGCTTTACTAGAGATAGTAATTCAGGTTTTAAGTACATGTTATTAAATTGTATGTGCTCCTTTGTGAGCCATATCTTAATAGCATCTTTTGTACTGGATGACGTCAGGACTTTATCTTCAAGTGCAACAATGTTGTGGTACGCTGCATTGTCCATTATTAGGCAAGATGGTCGATCTAGTGATGGGAGAACAGAATTTTCAATCCAATGTCTAAATATGTGACCATTCATCTCAGAGTGATAATCCCTTTGTCTATGAATTTTGAAAGAAAAATGAGCTCTGCATTCTGTATTAGTCCATGTTGTCGACTACCTGCATGAGCAATTATCAAGCGCTGTCCTTTGCTGCTAGGTATTAATCTCTTAATCTTTCCATCTGATGACTGCCATTCCCTTTGGTTAGTGTGGTGAGCATTGATCCATGTTTCATCCAAGTACACAATATCATAACCTTGCTTGCGCACCTCTTTTACTTCACGTAAGTACTTGCTTCTCATGACTACTATATGTGGCTTCTCACAGATGATGTTTCGTCCATTGGAATACTTTCTGAATGTAAAGCCTGCAGCTCTCACATTCCTCCATAATGTAGACTTTGATATTTCAATACTGTTGTTCTTTTTACCGATACTTTTAATTTTCTTATTGTAACAGTTTCATTCATACCCAACATTTTGCGAATTTCACTTCTAATAAGTTCACTGTCGAAATTATCCAACATTTTTGCTCTTCCTTGTGATTTTGTATATTTTGAACATTGACGGTCACGTGCTTGAATCCAGCGATTAAATGACCGTTTAGATAAATCCAAAATGTGTCTTGTCCTATTCTCAGGGTTTTCTAAAGAATGAAATAATCTTCCTCGTTTAGCCTCTTTGCAAAAATAGTCATACATTTTTATTGCGATGTTTTGTAAACTGCAGAATTTCATTTTAAGACTCATGATAAATGTTATCATTCCACGTCTCCACCTATGAATGAACGGAAATGGAACACACAATTTCTTGTGTTTTTTACAAGTGTCTAATTGTGTCACAAAACCACGGCGAAAGCGTGCAAACACGTCAATTTTACCATGTATGGAGTTTTACTCGCTATATTTAACTTAAAATACTGTAAACATTAAGTTTTGACTACATCAATGGGTCGTTATAAATTTATATAAATCAAATAAGCAACAATAATAACCAAATGTTTTTTTTTAATGAAATTAATTCCCTGTTGGGTTCTAATCATTATAACTTTACATGGAAATTTTGAACAACTTACAACAAGCGGTTAAAAAGCTATCGATTTTAAAAGTTGGGCACGGGTTATGAAACAAGCTATAGTCTTGAGATTGCATGGCCATTTCTCTTATCTCAATATTAGTCTTGAGATTGCATGGCCATTTCTCTTATCTCAATATTAGTCTAGAATTCATCCCATTGTATTTGAAATCTTTGATTGTATGACAATTTCTCTTATCTCAATATTAGTCTAGAATTCATTCCATTGTAGATTTGATCTTTTGTTGCATGGCCATTTCTCTTATTTCAGTATTAGTCTAGAATTCATTCCATTGTACACAGAGTATTATTCTTAAGACATTTGTCTTGAAAAGCGGTTACTTTTCTCTCTTTTGATATTTTCCAGCTTTCACATACATAGGTAAGTGTTGTTAATACGTTTGAGTTGAATATTCTAAGTTTGGTTTTCTTGCATATCATTTTTGATTTCCATATTTTGTTAACCCCATAAGGTTCTACAATGGTTTCCCCACTTATTATTAACAACCTACTGTCTATTAAATGAAAGGAACTAAATTATGGAAATGTGAAGAGAAAAAAGAGCTGCTCAGACAATTTCTGGGAATTGTTCAGTTGGTATTGTTTGACCATTTCTAAAAAAGTTTCATGAAATTGCAGAAAATAAAACACAGGCTTAAAGAGCTGCAGTTGAAGAGCTAAGAAGTACTTTATCTTCCTTCTGTAATAATTTCATTCATCATTAATGGGTTTGTTTATTTCTAGGAATCATCGCAGGCCATTCAAAATTTGGTTGAAGAGATGAAGCTACTGGGATCTCTCACAACTTTATTGCTATCTAAAGTGTTCGGAGGCTGCTGTCTTAGGAATTGGGCATACCATTCTATACAAACACGAGCTCACACACACACACATTTACACAACCACACTCTCACATAAATCAAGGGAAGTAATCATACAATAAAAGAAAACAAAATGTTTCAGTTTTAAATTGTTGAATTTATTCTTGTTTATGTTCAGTCTTCTATATTTTCTTCTGCTACTGATCTTTCTATATCTTCATCTTCTGCTATTGCATCTTTTTGTTCTGCTGTTTCTTATTATTCATCTTCTTAATTTCTATTTTCTTCTTCCTCTTTTTCATCACCTTTATTTTCATTTCTTCTATTTTTACTTCCTTTTTTTTTTCCTCTTCATCTTTCTTCTGTTTGTTTCTACATCTTCCTTTGTTCCTACTTCTGTTACTACTATTTCTTTTTTCTTCTTCCTTTATTTCTTCTTCATTCCATAACCTTGGGGATTGTTGGGTCACCACTGACAGACCTCATCAACGTTGTCCTTTACTCTCTACCTCTGATCTTTCTTTGAAACTGAAAGTTGAGACCTGTCCATTGTTTCATGGTTTCAAAGTTGAGCAGAGGCTTTTTACCCTTGTATTCCAGGGACAACTAGTCCTCACACCATCGAGTACACCTTAGCAATTCTTAGTGTAAGCACGACACAAATTGACAGGCTAGAGAAACTACAGAATGAAGCTATACACATTATCTTGGGGTGTACGAGGAACAGTGTAGCAATGAGGTATCTTCTTGACTTTCCAACCATAGATGACGGGATCAAGATCTAGATAGCACAAGCATACCTGAAGATAAGGAGCATCCATTGCACCACAAGCTCAACACAGGGAAGGGTGTGAGGCTAAAATGAGGCCAATCATGGGTGGGCCGAGCAGATGTCAGCAGACAGGCATGTGGTCCTACCAAGATCAACGCTGGTGAGGAGTGGATATCGGTGCCTACATCATACGGGAACATTCTCGTGTATTATCACACTAGACGGGAAATGGGAACAGAACTCAGTTGCGATAAATGCAGAGGTCAACAGTCTTATCTGGGATAGCACCAATGAGAAAGATGCAGTCATCTCTATAGATGAATCTGTAGAATTGCACCAGAGGAGTGCATGGGCATTTACAGCATGCTCGGCAGGCAGAATAGTCCAAGAAGACAGTGGTGCATACGTTATGACCCCGAATAGCATGACTATGGAGGTGATGGCAGTGACCAGAGCATTCACTTGGTTAGAGTCACAAGACTACAATCACACCTGTATACTGAGTGATTTGATGAACATAAGAAAAGTGGAGGCGAGCTCTGTATGCAGGAAATGGGTAGAGTCATTGCAGAAGTGAAAAACATGTAGGGTCAACTTTGTCTACATCCCTGGACATTCAGGAGTACAGGGAAATGAAAGGGTGGACAGACTGGCTTTTGACAAACATGAGTCCACCTCATTCCTTCCGATGAAAGAGATGGGAGTTAAGATAGGCACAGCCAGAAATGAGAAACTCAGTGGCCGTTTAAAAAGACTTATCAACCAACAAAGAACTGGAGTCGTCAGTCGTTGGACACCGCGGGACTTACTGAGGAGGGGATCTGAGCACCTATGTACATGTTCGGAGTGCAATGGTGATGACCCGCAAACAACTCAATACGCTGCTACTTCCAGATATGGTGGTCTTCTTGAACTAGTATCTGTGTAGTTGGCTGTTATCTGGGATACGATGTTCTTCCATGTTGCTTTATGAAATCGCTTTGAGTTCGATGGAAACGTGTGCCATAGAGTTTGATGTTATGTGTTAATGTTATGCGTTTATGTTATATGATGATGTTATTTGTTATATGTTATGTTGACGTTAAATGTTTATGTCAGGTCGAAAGGGGAAGTCTGCCATGTATATCTTTTCGCCGATCGCCATAATGGTTGTTTTCTGGACGTTCAGTTTGGCTCCACTGCCCTGACTGACATCTTTGAACGTCTCTAATATGTTCTGGATGGATCTTTCTATTGGTGGGAAGAAAATAGTGTCGTCTGCTTAGGTGGACAGTTTTTGTTCTCCCCTGACTTGTATAAAGGTGCCCCTTAGGCTGCATCTTACCTGATTTATTCTAAAAGTGGCGCTATGCGAGTATACAGGGTAACGGGGGCAGCGGGCATCCTTGTCTCACTGAACTACATGGAACAAATTATGGAGTTATATTTCTTAAAAGTGACCACACAACCATGACCTTACATCGAACAAATGATAGAGATCAATATCATCTTTCTCACCGACGACCGTAACGACCGTGTCCTTCCATGGAACAAATGATGGACATTAATATCATATTTCTTATAGGCGACCACACAATCATGCCCTGCCATAGAACAAATGATGGACATTAATATCATATTTCTTATAGGCGACCACACAATCATGCCCTGCCATAGAACAAATGATGGACATTAATATCATATTTCTTATAGGTGACCACATTACCATGCCCTTACATAGTAGAAATGATGGACATTAATATCATATTTCTTATAGGTGACTACACAAGCAAGACAATTTTTCTTTTTATTTATTGGAATTTTCTTCTCAGCTCTACTGTTGAGAAAGTTAATATCTTATGCATACTTCGTTTATGAATGAAACCAAACCTTGAACTAAAGAACAGCTAATGTGACCAACGAGCTTCCGAGTAACATCAAAATACAGACAAATGCCACTCTCTCACCAAATATCATGAAGACAACACACAGATAATATTATGGATCTACTTCTACAGAATACGACAAAGATGATGTCACTAGATAGGACACACACACTGCGGCAGCCATTTGGGAAGATGACAAATTATGATCTTTGAAGAAACATTTTTTTTTTAAATTCTTTATTTCTCCAAAGACAATACATTTTTATGAATCGATGATGATGATGAAGAAGGATATTACATAAATGTTCAATGTGATTAAAAGTTGAATAAATACATTTCACCACACAACCAAAAGGATTTAATTAAAGGAGTGCCAGGGGCGACAATAAAGCTGATTACCCTGACGTCTGTGTCGGCGGCTTAAAAGATAACACTTTCTTTTATGCCTGGCGTCTATCGCCTGTCGCTACTGATTGTAGCAAACGAGGCGACAATAGCCTCGAGCACCCCAACCTCTGTGTTTGGGATCTCGTCAGGCGACTGTATTGATAGTTTGCTTTGATGTCTGGTGTTTATCGCCACCAAGTGTGGCAGACAAGGGAGAGAAAAGACTTGAAAGGGGAAATTTATTCACTCACATTCTTCCATTCATTCTTGCAAATTAAATTTCATTTTTTGAAAATGGACAAAGATTTTTTGTTAAAAATATGTAAAAACAAATTGGCATTAAATGTTTTGGATTGGTAAACGGCAGCATTTCTGCAAGCCCACACTAAATATCTATATTCCGATAACAGAATTAGAGATTTAGTGTAGGATTGTTGTGTTGTTGTTTTTGGCAGTGTGTTGAGCATGATTGATCTGTATATGTCTACCTTCTGTGTAGTGTGTGTTTCTAGTGTGTGTTGTAACTCGGTTCTTGCTGGTATGATTGTGCTGCATTCGTAGAATATGTGTTCTGTTTCTTGTATGTTTCGTCTGCAAAGTTTGCATTTGGCTGCCTGTCCTGTGGGTGTCATGCTGTATATGAGTCTGTATGTGATTTCCCTTGCTTTGGGAGCGATGTGTGGGTTGTGGAGGTTTGAGAAAGTGCTGGTGTAGTCTGTGAGATAGTATTTTTGGCCTCTCTTGATTCTGAGCTGTAATGGAGGTGCTTGCTGTTTAATGAGGTGTTTGTAAATGGTGTTTGTCTTTTGATGTAATAGATTGTCATGTCCTTGGATGGCTTGAATGCAAGTTTTGTAGAATGTGGGTGTGGGGCCAAAGTGGTGTGGTATTGAATTGTTTGGCTTTATGAATTTGAGTAAACTCAGTCCCATGTAGTAGTGTGCGAAAATATGATTGTCTGGTTGTTGGATGATGATGCTCACGTGGCTTATCCTGAGAGCTGTAATTTTTGTGTGTATGTCCTGTAGTGAAATCCCTCCTTGTTTTTTGTGTTGTATTAGTGTTTTGTGTTGTATGCTGTGTATAGTGTGTCCAAAAACAAAATGTCTTATTAGTTTTCTTATTTCTGTGATTGTTGGTTGAGGTGGGAGCAACTGTAGCTATGTATGTTAGTTTTGGGATGATTTAAGTGTTTACAATGATGCTCCTACCAAAAATTGTGGATGTTTTGTATTTGTATCTCTGCAGTATGTCTGTTATCTGTGTGACTAGGTTCTGCCATGTTGGTTTGTGTGTTCTGTTTGGGTTGCAAGGATATGTTATTCCGTACAACTTAATGTTAGTGACAGGTGTTAGAGCAGAGGAAAAGTCCACTTTGTTCTTCCACCTGCCTATGCGCATGATGACTGATTTATGTGTGTTTATCTGTGCCCCGCTACCTTTCCCAAATTCTGTAAATGTATTGAGGATGTTGTCTATTGATGTAATGTTTGATGGAAAGAAGACAGTATTGTCAGCGTAGGCTAACAATTTCTGCTCTCCTTTCCCTGGTGTGAATGTACCTTTTATAGAATTGTCTTGTCTGATGCTCTTTAAGAGCGGTTCTATGGTCAAAGCGTAAAGTAAAGGAGAGAGAGAACAACCCTGTCGAAACGATCTGGTTAGTCCGAAGGCTTCTGTGAACGAATGGTTCACTAGAACTTTACTTTCAGGTCTAGAATACAGAATGTGTATCCACTGTCTGAAGCTTCTTCCTATGTTGCAGTTCAGTAGTGTCTTGTGGAGAAAGGAATGAGCTACTCTGTCGAAGGCTTTTTCTTGGTCGAGAGATAGAATGGAAGACTGACTGTCTTTGTCATGAGTGTACGTTATGATGTCTCGTATAAAGTGTGTGTGCTGGTGGATGTTTCTGCCCTGTACACTGCACTGTTGATCTTTGTGAAAGAGTATTGCCGTGAAGGGTTTGAGTTTGTTTGTTAATGCTTTTGTTACAATCTTGTAGTCTGTGTTAAGTAGTGAAATGGGTCTGTAGTTTTTAAGAAGTGATTTGTCTGTGTTGTCTTTGCGGAGTAATGTTATGTAAGACATGTTTAAGCTTGGAGGAAGTTGTTTCTTTGTGAATGAGCGTACATTCTGAGAAGAAGAGGGCCTCGGAGAGGAAAGAAATGTTGGAAGAATTCTATTGTGAGGCCGTCAGGTCCCGGAGATTTGTTCTTTGGCTTTGATTGTACTGCGTTTGTTATGTCAGCTAATGTGAGTTCTTCGTCAAGTTTTTCCCTGTCAGCGTCTGGTAGTTTCCTTGTGTATTGCATGAATTTGTCTTGTATGTTTGAATGTGTGTTACTTTCCGTATAGAGGTTCCTGTGGTAGTTTTCAAATGCTTTTGTTATATTAGAAGTGTCAGTCTGTGTGTTGCCGTCTACGTCTATTATTGTCCCTATTTGTCTGTTTCGTTGTATGCTCTGTTCTATTGCCATGTATTGTTTGCTTGGAGTTTTCTGTGTGATTGTTTTTAAGCCTGTGCGAAGCAGTGCTCCGTGGAATTTGTGATGTCTGTGCTGTTCCAACTCCTCCTCTAGTGTGATGATGTTGGGTGCATGTCTGTCTATTTGTTTTGTTAATTTGATGGCTTCTTCTAGTAATTTTTCTTGTCTTAATCTGTCTTTGTTTATCCGTAGTGTTAGAATCTGTGTTCTTTCCCGTTTAGTGTTTTTGAGGAGTTCCCAATGTTGCTGTATATCGTCTATGTCTTTGTCGTCAGAGTATAACTGGATAATTTGTTTAATATGTTCTGTATATGTTTTGTTCTGCAGTAGGGTGTTGTTGAATTTCCAGTGAGGTGACCTCCTGGAATGAGTTTTTGTGTATGTGGTGTTAAATGTTGCAACGACTGCCTTGTGGTCTGTAAACTGGAGTGTTTTTGTGATATGTGTGGCCTGGCTGATGAAATTTGTGGACAATCAATAAATCCTGTCTAGCCGTGTAGCCCTGTTGTGGGAGTGGTTTTTGTGTGTGATGCCCATGCCGTGTGTGATCTGCATCAGTCAAACCATGAGTGTCAATTATTGTGTGTAAAATATCCATTTGGTGATTGTCATCTTTACTTGTTTTCCTTATCTGCTTCCTGACCTCTCCTCCAATGATGTCCATATCTGTTAGGACGCAGTTAAAGTCTCCCTCTAAAATAATATTTTGTCCCCTGTATGAGCCTGCAAGCAGGCTCTCTAGTCTGTCATAAAAGATAGGTTGCTGTCCGTAATGTGGTGGTGCGTGTATGCAGAGTATGGTGTATGTGTGTTTGTTGTCGTCTTTTACTTGAACTATGGCTGTCCTGCCGTCGCTATCTCTGTCTTTCCTAATGATCGTCCACCTGTCTGATGTTTGTAAAATTGCCACACCTGAACCTGTTTTGTTTGTGGCTAGGCTGAAACACGCGTGCCGCAGGCCTAGCCGTGTTGTGATGCAGGATGTGTGGTCGTCTATGTTTGTTTCCTGTAGTAAAATGAAATCTGGCTTGTGTTTGTGTGTGAGTGTTGTAATCTTATTTGGACCTGAGGCCCCTAATGTTTAATGTTAAAATGATTATGGTTGCTGCCATTTGCCAAATGATTTATAAAAATAAATTCTATTTACATATATACATGCAAAAGTATTTATAAATGAAATAGTTATAACAATATAAGTGCACACAGACCTGCACTTGCATTCACCCACGTGTTCGCAAATAATTTTGATAAAATTGGTACATTCACCCACAAGCTCACAAATAATTATAATAAAACATGTATATTCGCCCACGTGCTCCCAACAAGTTATTATAAAACAGGTACATTCAACCACGTGCTCACCAATAATTTTGATATAATTGGTACATTCGCCCACATGCTCACAAATAATTTTAATAAGACATGTACATTCACCCACGTGTTTACAACAAGTTAACATAAAACAGGTACAATCACCCACGTGCTCACAAATAATTATAATACAACATATTTATTCACCCACGTGCTCACAACAAGTTAATATAAAAGTAACGTAAAAGGTTATAGGAATATAACAATTTTCTAATGGTACACTTACGTGTCTCTGACCATGAAAATTAAAATTTACACATACGATACACATTATGCTATCGAATTTTAAAAACAGTTAATTCTTTGTTCTTTTTTAGAGTTTGTTTTTTTCCGTGGCGTCGGCATCTCCTGCATCGAGTCGTCTTCAGTGTCTGTGTTAATGATTAAGCGCCCCATTGTGGGGATTTCCACTTGTGTTGGCTCTTCTTCGCTCTCGAGCTCTGATGATTCTGTTGAACTTCTCTTCTGTTGGCTGTAATGCCGGCGTTATTTGCCAGCCTGAACTGTGACGTCACTGTTTGGTGTTTCGCCGGTTATCTGACTGTCAACTTTGGTCTTGTTGTATTCTACTGTCTCTTCTCTTGTGACTGTCTGGTTGACAGCGGTCGATTCCTCTGATGGGAGGTCTTATTGGTTGGCTACGGCTTCGGCAATAACTATTTGCCTCTCCCTTTCCTCTATGAGTCGCCTTTCTTGTCTCTGCTTTTTCAGTGGACATTGACTGTCCCAGTGAGCATCACTGGTACAGTGCGTACACTGTGTACGGCGGGCTGGCAATGTCACCCACGTGGTTACAATTCTCCCACTTCTTGATCTCACTTTCATGTAGTGAGGGATTTTTACGTTTTCAACTGGTCTATACCTGAACATCCAATCACAGGTGATTCCTATTCTGGCTACTTCGGCTTCTTTGTCGCCTGTCATCTTTGCGACGAGTTTTTCTACTTGATCTTTGTCGATGGTTGGGGGTAACCAATGGATCACCCCTTTCTGTTTTTACTTCTTCACGTGTTCGATTTCGATTGAGATTTTTGGTGAGGCCAAATCTATCTTTTTTTCCTTCCAGTCTCTTGTAGTGAATTATATGTGCCACCGAACTCAGTGTAAAGTACCACTTGAATGGGCTATGTAAGCGGTACAGGGTTGTGATGCTGTTCTGTCCAATACCGAAGGGTCCGGACAGAACTCCCAGCAGAAGGTTAAAGTTCACCTTTGTAATGTCTTGTCCTGCGACGTTGAGAACAAGTGTTTCACTTCTGTGAATGAGGTTTCCCTCAAAGTCACCATCTAACTCAAATAATGGCACCTCCATATTTCCGTGACGTATACGTCACCACAGAACACAAAAAATAAAAGCACAATCCAATGGAAAAAAACAATTTTGGTTGGTTTATAAATATTCACTAGAATTTCATAAACCTGGTGAAGAAACATGTACGTGAAATTATTAATATAAGCTTTAGCAAATTTATTTTTTTTTTTTCCCCACTCAGTGATTTATATTTCCTCCCGCACTCCTATAATGAAGAGGCAGGAGATTTGTTTGTTGAAATCGTTTCATCATCGTGGATTCCCTGGGCATTGCCTAAATGATTACATTACCTATAAATGGACATTGTTTCTTTTTGATTTAATACTAAGGCCTATCAACAAAAGTATAAATTATTTAAGAATGACATTTTAGATTAATGATTTTATACATGAAAAAAGTGACATTTAAAGTGATTTAAGGTGACATTGTTTAACTACTTAACTCAAGCTATCTAAAAAACGTAAAATTAAAAATAAAAAACCACTAATTTATAATCAATCAATTATAATCAATATGTGCATGAAAGATCTATAATTAAAGGACCTATTTTATTTTAGCTAGGTTGGGGAAGTGGGGGATGGATCTGCCTTCATTCACTCTCTCATTCTCTCTATGATGGACATTTGCTTTTTCAAGTATATGTTTAAGAAAATTCCTGGTTCATACGTTCGTCCTCTGAATTTTGTTTCATTGCGACAGACCCAATATAAACCAATACAAAATAAGAAAGTAGAGAAACTGAAATGTTGTGGTGTTCTGGTGTCATGTTTGGTATCGTATTTAGCATTATCGCTCTGTATATGTCTACTTTGTGTTTGGCATATGTTTGCAGCGTGTCATGCAGTGCTTGGATTGTTGATGTGATGGTTGGGCATCTATAGTATATGTGTTCTTCATTTGCTTGTGTGTTTGTGTTGCACATTTGGCATTTGTCTCCTTGTTCCAGTGGCGTC
Source organism: Megaustenia siamemsis (assembly GCA_032433765.1). Taxonomy (NCBI): domain Eukaryota; kingdom Metazoa; phylum Mollusca; class Gastropoda; order Stylommatophora; family Ariophantidae; genus Megaustenia; species Megaustenia siamemsis. Next base: position 49,205,018 of record JAVIAB010000047.1, read on the forward strand.
ATTTTAAACAGAAGTCAATATGCGACTTCTCTCTCCTTTGGAGTAACAAATGGGTTGTGCGGGTTCTGGAACGTGCCGCTGTAGTTTTGTATGTTGCGTGTGTAACCCCATTTGATCCTTCGTTGTAATGGTGGGGCTTGTTGTTTTATTAATTGTTGGTATATGTGTTTTGTTGTCTGGTGCATGAGGTGTTCGTTTCCTTGTATGGCTTGTATGCATGACCTGTAGAAGGCAGGTATGGTCCCGTAATGGTGTGGGCTTGCGTTGTTTGTTTTTGTGTGCTTGATGAGCCTGAGTCCCATGTAGTAATGGGTGAAAGGGTAGCTGTGTGGTCGTTGGACGATGCGTCCCACATGGCCGATTCTGAAGGATTTTATTTTGGAGTTGATGTCTTGGAGAGCGATTCCCCCATCGTATTTCTTTTGGATCAGTGTTTCGTGTTTTATATTCTGTATGACGTTTCAGAAGATGAACTTGTTGATTTCCTGAGCAATGTGACGAGGTGGATCGAGAACTGTGACCGTGTAGAGTAGTTCAGGAATGATGATGTTGTTGACGATGACGCTTCTGCTGAAGATAGTTGATGTTTTGTGTTGATATCTCAGCATGGTGTCGGCGATTTTTGTAGTTAGAACCTGCCATGTGGGTTTGCTTATCTTGGGGTTGCACGGGAAGGTGATGCCGTACACCGTCATGACGTCGACGGATGCCAGTCCTAAAGGGAAATCCTTTTTGTTCTGCCACCTGCCGATCCCCATGATGGATGAATTCTTCATGTTGATCTTCACTCCGCTGCTGTTACCGAAGTCTGTGTATGCTTTGATGATGTTTGTTATTGAGCGGTCGCTTGTGGGGAAGAAGATGGTGTCGTCGGCGTATGCGATGAACTTCCGTTGTCCTCCTCCTGGAATAAAGGTGCCTCTGATGGATTCGTCTTTTCTTATTTTTTTCGAGTAATGGCTCTAAGGCTAGGATGTAGAGCAGCGGAGATAGAGGGCATCCCTGCCTGACGGACCTGGTTAGTGTGAAGGAGTCCATGAGTGTGTGATTGACAAGGACTTTGCTCTCAGGTCTGGAATACAGGATTTGAATCCATCGTCGGAAGTTGTCTCCTATGTTGCAGTTGTGCAGTGTCTTGTGTAGGTAGGAGTGTGATACTCTGTCAAAGGCCTTTTCCTGGTCTAGGGACTGGATCGACGATTGCACGTTTCTTCCATGTGTGTATGTGATGATGTCTCGTATAAAGTGGGTGTGGTTGGTTGTTTCTGCCTTGGATGCTGCACTGTTGGTCTTCGTGGACAAGTGATGGCATGAACGGTTTTAACTTGTTCGTCAAGGTCTTGGTGAGTATTTTGTAGTCAACGTTGAGCAGCGATATCGGTCTGTAATTTGTTAATTGTGTCTTTTCCGTGTTGTTCTTTCGGAGTAGTGTAATGTACGACTCGTTCAGGCTTGGAGGTAGATGTCCTCTATCAAAGGAGTCCTTAAACACCTTCAGTAGAAGTGTGCCTAAGACGGGGAGAAAATGTTGATAGAACTCCGCGGTGAGTCCGTCCGGTCTTGGTGTCTTATTCCTATGCATAGATTTCACCGCGGTCGTTATGTCCGCGAGTGTTATCTCTGCTTCCAGTGTTTGTCCACTTCCATTAGTTGTTTGGTGTGCTCCTTGTACTCGTCTTGAACGTGTGATTGGTGTTTTCCTTGTACTCATCTTGAACGTGTGATTGTGTGTCCTTGTACTCATCTTGAACGTGTGATTGGTGTGTTCCTTGTACTCATCTTGAACGTGTGATTGGTGTGCTCCTTGTACTCATCTTGATGATGGGGTGTCCTTGTACTCATCTTGAACGTGTGATTGGTGTGTTCCTTGTACTCATCTTGAACATGTGATTGTGTGTTCCTTGTACTCATCTTGAACGTGTGATTGGTGTGCTCCTTGTACTCATCTTGAACGTGTGATTGGTGTGCTCCTTGTACTCATCTTGAATGTGTGATTGGTGTGTTCCTTGTACTCATCTTGAACGTGTGATTGGGTGCTCCTTGTACTCATCTTGTGAGTGTTCCTTGTACTCATCTTGAACGTGTGATTGGGGTGTTCCTTGTACTCATCTTGAACGTGTGATTGGTGTGCTCCTTGTACTCATCTTGAACGTGTGATTGGTGTGTTCCTTGTACTCATCTTGAACGTGTGATGGTGTGCTCCTTGTACTCATCTTGAACGTGTGATTGGTGTGTTCCTTGTACTCATCTTGAACGTGTGATTGGTGTGCTCCTTGTACTCATCTTGAACGTGTGATTGGTGTGCTCCTTGTACTCATCTTGAACGTGTGATTGGTGTGCTCCTTGTACTCATCTTGAACGTGTGATGGGGGTTCCTTGTACTCATCTTGAACGTGCGATTGTGTGCTCCTTGTACTCATCTTGAACGTGTGATGAGGTGTTCCTTGTACTCATCTTGAACGTGTGATTGGTGAGTTCCTTGTACTCATCTTGAACGTGTGATGGGGTGTTCCTTGTACTCATCTTGAACGTGTGATGGTGTGTCCTTGTACTCATCTTGAACGTGTGATTGGTGTGCTCCTTGTACTCATCTTGAACGTGTGATTGGTGTGCTCCTTGTACTCATCTTGAACGTGTGATTGGGTGTTCCTTGTACTCATCTTGAACGTGCATTGAGGTGTTCCTTGTACTCATCTTGAATGCGATTGGTGTGTTCCTTGTACTCATCTTGAACGTGCGATTGGGTGTTCCTTGTACTCATCTTGAACGTGATTGGTGTGTTCCTTGTACTCATCTTGAACGTGTGATTGGTGTGCTCCTTGTACTCATCTTGAACGTGTGATTGGTGTGCTCCTTGTACTCATCTTGAACGTGTGATTGGTGTGCTCCTTGTACTCATCTTGAACGTGTGATTGGTGTGTTCCTTGTACTCATCTTGAACGTGTGATTGGTGTGCTCCTTGTACTCATCTTGAACGTGTGATTGGTGTGCTCCTTGTACTCATCTTGAACGTGTGATTGGGTGTGTTCCTTGTACTCATCTTGAACGTGTGATTGTGTGCTCCTTGTACTCATCTTGAACGTGTGATTGGGGTGCTCCTTGTACTCATCTTGAACGTGTGATTGGTGTGTTCCTTGTACTCATCTTGAACGTGTGATTGGTGTGCTCCTTGTACTCATCTTGAACGTGTGATTGGTGTGTTCCTTGTACTCATCTTGAACGTGTGATTGGTGTGCTCCTTGTACTCATCTTGAACGTGTGATTGGTGTGTTCCTTGTACTCATCTTGAACGTGTGATTGGGGTGTTCCTTGTACTCATCTTGAACGTGTGACTGGTGTGCTCCTTGTACTCATCTTGAACGTGTGATTGGTGTGCTCCTTGTACTCATCTTGAACGTGTGATTGGTGTGCTCCTTGTACTCATCTTGAACGTGTGATTGGTGTGCTCCTTGTACTCATCTTGAACGTGTGATTGGGTGCTCCTTGTACTCATCTTGAACGTGTGATTGGTGTGTTCCTTGTACTCATCTTGAACGTGTGATTGGTGTGCTCCTTGTACTCATCTTGAACGTGTGATTGGTGTGCTCCTTGTACTCATCTTGAACGTGTGATTGGTGTGTTCCTTGTACTCATCTTGAACGTGTGATTGGTGTGTACTCATCTTGAACGTGTGATTGGTGTGCTCCTTGTACTCATCTTGAACGTGTGATTGGTGTGTTCCTTGTACTCATCTTGAACGTGTGATTGGTGTGTTCCTTGTACTCATCTTGAACGTGTGATTGGTGTGTTCCTTGTACTCATCTTGAACGTGTGATGGTGTGCTCCTTGTACTCATCTTGAACGTGTGATTGGTGTGCTCCTTGTACTCATCTAGAACGTGCGATTGAGGTGTTCCTTCTGTATACAACTGTCTGTAGTATTCCCCAAATGCTTGGACGATATTTGTTGTTTCTGTCTGTATGTTGCCTTCCTTCTGTATACAGCTGTCTGTAGTATTCCCCAAATGCTTGGACGATATTTGTTGTTTCTGTCTGTGTGTTGCCTTCCGAATCTTCTTGATGTATCTGCTACTTTGAATGTGTTGCTCTATGTCCAGGAATTGTTTGTTGGCTGTCTCCTGGGTGGTTGTTATTTGCCGTGCGCGCGTTAGCGCCCCCTGGTATCTGTACTGTGTGTATCGCTCCAGTTCTTCTTCTAGTAGGGTGATGTGTGGGCCGTGTTTGTCCACTTGTTTTGCCAGTCGTAGGGCTTCTTGCAGCATTTTCTCCTCTCGTTGCCTGTGTTTGCTTATTTGTGATGCCATTACCATTGTCGTTTTACGTATTTGGCTTTTCAGCAGCTCCCATTGTGTTTGTATATCGTCTGTTTCTTGGTCGCTTGTATACCGTTGAATGAGTTTCGATGTGACTTCTACGTAGGTGTTGTTGTGTAGTAGTGTGTTGTTGAATTTCCAATGTGGTGACTTTTGTTTTCCTCTTCTTGTGTCGTTGATGGCTACGAGGACCCCTTTGTGGTCAGTGAAGTGGAGCGTCTCGTCCAGGTGTTGGATCTGACTGGCGTGTGTTCCTGAAGTGACGTAGAGGCGGTTGAGTCGCGCTGCTCTGCATTGGCCATTTTTTTGGTGTGTTGTTTCTTTGCCTTGTGGGTTTCCATGTCTGTAGGCATCTGTCAGTTCGTGTTCATTTATTATGTCGTATAGGGCGTCATGGCGCCTTGTATGTATGTTGTATGCGCCTCCCTCGACATCGTTTTTTGACAGGACGCAGTTGAAGTCGCCACCGAGGATGATCTTCTGTCCCGTGTACTTCCTTATTAATAGCTGTGAGAGGTCCTCGTAGAATTGTGGTTGCTGTTCTGGTGCTGGTGGTGCGTGGACGTTGACTACCGTGTATCGCTACTCTTCGTCTTTTATTTCAATGATTGTCGTTCTGCCATCACTGTCCCTTTCTTTGGAAGTGATGTCCCATCTGTCAGAGGTCTGGAGGATGACTGTTCCTGAACCTAGACGTTGGACTGCCAAGCTGAAACAAGAATGCCTTAGCCCTAGCTGTGTAGTGATTTGTGATGCGTGTATGTCTGTGTGTATGTTTGTTTCTTGTATGAGGACGAAATCTGGTTTGTATCTGTATATTAAGTGTATGATGTTTAATTTGGACCTTAGTCCCCTAACATTAACAGATAAGACAATGAGATCAGCCATTTTAAAAGAGTGAGAGAGTAGATCTATCATAAAATTTAGAAAAGGAAATGATAATTACATATTACAAATTAAATTATTTACATGGATTTAATGATAGTTTTTCTTGGACTTGTTTTAGTAATTTCTGCCCATGATGGTGATGGTTCGTCTTCTGAGTCGCTGGTATCCATGACCAGCTGGCCAGGTGTGGGCGGTTGGTATGTCATCTCCTCCTCTGTGTCAGTAGTTTTGTGTTGCTATTGGTCTGTGGTGTCCTGTGTCTCGTTGTCTGTGGTCTTGTGATGTGCCTCGTGGTCTGTGGTCTTGTTTCGGGCCAAGTCTTCTGTGGTCGTGTTCTGTGTTCCAGTGGCTTGTTGTTTGGATCGTGGCAAAATTCCACTACTTGTTTTTGTGCCGCGTGGTCGTTTCTTGCCAACTACCACTGAGAATGGCGTTTCGTCGTCGCTGGAGTCAGTATCTGGACTGGTCTCCAGCGGTTGAGTCGGCTGCTGTCTTTCTTTGATCTCTCTATCTTTGTTTGTTTCTTCGACAGTACTGTTGTTGGTAGTGGTTTTCGCAGTGTTCAGGTTATGTTTCTTGTTAGGGCACTGGTTGTCCCAGTGATTTTCTGCTCTGCAGTGTGTACACTTGCTTCTCCTACCTGGAAGCGTTACACATACTCTATGGGTGTTTCTCATGCTGCCCGTCAGTTGCAGGAAGACGTAGTATGGTATGTTTTGGGTTGGGGTGTAGCGGAAGCTCCACCGATCATTTGCAAAATTGTCTTTCTTGGCCTCCGCCTCTGAGTCTCCAGTGATCTGTTTTACCAGATCAGTGGCGGTTTTAGCATTGACGTTGGGGGGCATCCAATGAAGGTAGCCCCTAGCTTTTTCTTTTTCGAAATGTTCGATTGTAATGGTAACGTCCGGGTTATTTAAAGTGACGGTTTTCCCGTCTAGCTTTTGGTATTCTCACAGGTATGCCGCTGCTGAAAGAGTGAAGTAATATCTGTTGTGGGTGGCAAAGCGGTATATGGCTGCAGCGCCATTTGGTCCGACCCCGCATGGGCCCATGATGTCGGCTTTCATTAGGGCGTGGATTACCTTATGCGCTTGTCCTCGGAGGGTAGCTACCAGCGTGTTTTTGTCATGAGGAAGTCCCCCTACAAGGGCTTCCTCGGCATCATAAGCGAAGGTTAGGATGGTGTTTGCCATTTTAGATAAATTGCTTGAAATAATACATTGGTTGTAAATAAAACTTGACAATCTTACCTTCACAGTATCTTGTAATTTTGCTTCCAAACTGCTTTAGCAAATTTAAGTTATCTGCTTTCATTTACAGGGGAAGCAACTTATGCCTAATTTGCAACTATCTATATGATGTATTTCACAATGTAATTTCTAGTAGCCTTCTTAATTCTGCATATTGCTTTGTAAATACAAAAAGTTCACAAAATTTATGCATTTTTTTCAAAACTTCCATACATGAGATAATTCTGTAAAATATAATCTAGTAAAAGAAATGTATTTTCTTTTAATTTGTAGTAAAATATTAAAATATAACAAAATCTTTTTCAAGCACATAAAGTTATCTTCCTTAATTTACAGGGAGACAAATTCTGCCTGAATAAGGAAACCCTACTATATAAAGTCGCTGTGCAGTGAAAATATTTGTGAAATTACGGAATACATAAGGTCACCTTTGTCTACGTCCCTGAACATCTGGGAGTACGGTGAAATGAAAAAGTGGTCAGGTTGGCTAGAAGCTCTGTCATTGAAGACGGTGAACCAATGGGTCAGGCAGACATCATCAATGCCCTCCAAGATGTGGAAACAGCACTTGACTTTGGCAACCATGAGTCCACATCACTCCTTCGGATGAAAGAGGATTTGTGATGAACAGTGTGGTTTTGTAAGAGGTAAAGGAACAAGCAATGCCATACACATAAGATCTTTAGTAGAAAGAGCCATAGAGGTGAAAACAGATCTATACCTATGTTTCATAGATTATACCAAATTATTTGACAAAGTAAAGCTCCAAGAAATAATCAAAATATTAGAAAGCATAAACGTAGACAGCAAAGATCTTAGAATAATAAAGAACATGTACTGGCAACAAACGGGAGCCGCGATAGCTCAGTGGTTAGTGAACTGGACTACCACGGACAAGGGGTAGGGTTCAATCCCAACCGACAGCTTCCGGGTTCACCAGCCTTAAATGGATACCGGATTTTTTCTGGGGAAGTAAAGCAGCACGGGCGTAATACTGACCACATTACCCCAAAAATCATATGCTAAAGGTCTGTAAAATATAGGGTCACTAACACCATATTTCCCTATACGCCACTTGGTGTGAAGGGGGTATTTTACTTTTTTTTTTTTAACTGGCAACAAACAGCGGCCATAAGAACTGGAAACCAATTGGGAATGTTTCAACAAATAAAACAGAGTGTTAGGCAAGGTTGTGTGCTGTCACCAGATTTGTTTAATATTTATAGTGAGATTATTTTAAGATTCATAAGTGGCATGCCTGGAATAACAATCGGAGGTCATAATATAAATAATCTAAGGTATGCTGATGATACAGTCTTAATCGCTAAGAGTGAAAATGAGTTACAAGAAATGTTAGACATTATGGTGAAGGATAGTAAAAATAAAGGACTCAGCCCTAATAGCAAAAAGACAGAAGTAATGGTAACAACAAAGAAAAAGACACCTCATTGCAAAATAAAGACAAGTGGAACAATATTAAGACAGGTAAATAAATTTAAATATTTGGGAACTTTGTTAACCTCAGAAGGAAGATGTACAAAAGAGGTGAGATGCAGAATGACTCAGGCAAAAGCAGCTTTCCAAAAAATGAGGAAGATTCTGTGCAATCCATTTTTGACAATAGAAACAAAGGAAATTCAAATAAACTGGAGACGATCTTAACTTACGATGACTGGATCAACTATCAAATTAATCCATCAGTTTAAATATTAAATACCGATCTACATTACAAAATCCAAACTAAACACAACAATTTACTAAACATTGAATTAAAATAAAATAATTAAAACGTGAGAAAATGTTGGAAAATACCAGAAACCGTTAATTTGTGTGGCTTGGGTCCAGCAGCTTTCCAAAAAATGAGGAAGATACTATACAATCAATTGTTGACAATAGAAACAAGAAAAAGAGTTCTTAAATGTTATGTAGAGCCAGTCTTAACATATGGATGTGAATCATGGAAAATAGGACGACAAACAAGAAAATCACTGGAGGCTGTGGAAATCTGGTTTTACAGAATTATGTTGAGAATACCATGGACAGCTAAGAAAAGTAATGAAAATGTTCTGAAAGAGGTCAAAGCAAAAAGAGAGCTAATTTCCAATATTAGGAAGAAACAATCATCATTTTTTGGCCATGTAATGAGAAGGGCCAAAGAGAGAAAATACTAGATAGCTTGGTGTCATGGCATGGAAACACTCAACAACAGAACTGATACAATGCACTGTAGATAGAATATTGTGGAAGAACATTAGCGCCTACCTGTAGATAGAAGATTGTGGAAGAACATTAGCGCCTACACCAACCGGTATGGCACATGATGATGATGAATGAGAAGGGAACAGCTTAAATATATTGTGACAAGTGGAAAAATCGAGGGACGAAGAAATAGAGGGAAGCAAAGAGAAAAGATAGCAGACATCTTAATAAAATGGCTTGGCAGAAAGTCAACAACAGAAATAATAAATAACTGTCGAGATCGAAAGTTGTGGAAAGACATGAGTGTCTAATGGACACATGAACTCAAAGTTTCCAGCCATTCTGACACAACTCAAGGGGTGTCTAGCTTCTGATGTCTTTCTCCGGTGGTTAGGCACATTAGCCATAATAGAGACGGCCTTACCTTCAAGCTCAGTAATAGACATTTGAACATTGTAAAGAGTAGGCTGTATGCTACTCTCAGGGACAAGTTTCTAAATTTAAAATCCTACCACTATAATAAATCAGCATTTCTAAAAGGTGTGTTTTTGTGTGTGTATGTTAGGCCCTCACAAGAAGATTTGTGAGTTTTTATGTCACTTTAAATGAGCACTTTGTTTTACAATCTTTGTTAGGTGAAATATTACAGCCATCACTGACACAAGTTACAGCCATCACTGACACAGTTAACAAACATCACTGCCACAGGTAACAAACATCACTGACACAAGTTACAGTCATCACTGCCACAGGTAACAAACATCACTGACACAAGTTACAGTCATCACTGACACAGGTAACAAACATCACTGACACAGGTAACAAACATCACTGACACAGGTAACAAACATCACTGACACAAGTTACAGTCATCACTGACACAGGTAACAAACATCACTGCCACAGGTAACAAACATCACTGACACAGGTAACAAACATCACTGACACAAGTTACAAACATCACTGACACAAGTTACAAACATCACTGACTTACATTGACAATGTCACCGTCCTGAACCATGAAGTATTTTATCACTCTGGTGGCAAGAGAATGAAACAACTAATGATAACATTACAGTTATGAATAATAACATTAGTCATGAATGATAACATTACAGTCATGAATAATAACATTAGTTATGGATGATAACATTACAGTCATGAATAATAAAATTACAGTTATGAATGATAAAATTACAGTTATGAATGATGACATTACAGTTATGAATAATAACTTTGTCTCATAACTTTGTCATGAATAATGACTCTGTCTCTTCCTGAATGTATTCACTGTTTACACAATGGCTCAGTCTCTCCCTGGCTGTATTCACTGTTTACACAATGGCTCATTCACTCCCTGGATGTATTCACTGTTTATACAAAGACTCAGTCTCTCCCTGGATGTATTCACTGTTTACACCATGACTAAGTCTCTCCCTGGATGTAGTCACTGTTAACACAATGACTCAGTCTCTCCCTGGATGTATTCACTGTTTATACAATGACTCAGTCTCTCCTGGATGTATTCACTGTTTACCAATGACTCAGTCTCTCCCTGGATGTATTCACTGTTTAAACAATGACTCAGTCTCTCCCTGGATGTATTCACTGTTTACACAATGACTTAGTCTCTCCCTGGATGTATTCACTGTTTACACAATGACTCAGTCTCTCCCTGGATGTATTCACTGTTTACACAATGACTCAGTCTCTCCCTGGATGTATTCACTGTTTACACAATGACTCAGTCTCTCCCTGGATATATTCACTGTTTACACAATGACTCAGTCTCTCCCTGGATGTATTCACTGTTTACACAATGAATTAGTCTCTCCCTGGATGTATTCACTGTTTACACAATGACTCAGTCTCTCCTGGATGTATTCACTGTTTACACAATGACTTAGTCTCTCCCTGGATGTATTCACTGTTTACACAATGACTTAGTCTCTCCCTGGATATATTCACACTGTTTACACAATGACTTAGTCTCTCCTGGATGTATTCACTGTTTATACAATGACTCAGTCTCTCACTGGATGTATTCACTGTTTACACAATGGCTCAGTCTCTCACTGGATTTATTCACTATTCACTGTTGTTTAAACAGTGGCTCAATGATAAACTAAACATGGGTTCATTGCAGCTTGGTGCTCTCCAGTTAATGGGTACCTGGCTCACCGAGTTGTGGAAGGTAGTGCACTGGCCTCTTCAAACTCTGAAGAGAAAGTAGTCAGTCCATACTTAGGTCATGACAAATGGCAGATAAAACAAATACATAGACCCATGTCTCTGGTCTATGGGTGGAGAGGGGACCTCTAGTGGTGAATGGGAAACAGGCAGGGTCAAGGTTACAGGATCGGCTATTTAGATTTGTTGAAATGTTATAAATGACATCCAGAGCCATTGTTGAAATGGTATAGATGACATCCAGAGCCAATGTTGAAATGTTATAGATGACATCCAGAGCCAATGTTGAAATGTTATAGATGACGTCCAGAGCCAATGTTGAAATATTATAGATGATGTCCAGAGCCAATGTTTAAATGTTATAGATGACATCCAGAGCCAATGTTGAAATGTTATAGATGACTTTCGGAGGCAATGCTGAAATGTTATAGATGACATCCAGAGCCAATGTTGAAATGTTATAGATGACATCCAGAGCCAATGTTAAAATGTTATAGGTGACATCCAGAGCTAAAAACATGCATTTGCTGACTCTGCAACATGCGCAAAACAAAGTCTGGGGAAAAGGTCTTCAAATTTAGATTTACAATACAGAAATCAATGGGACATGGATACAAGTCTTCTTGTAATATTGGAGGTAAGATTGTGTTGAGCGGTTGATGTGATGTTAGGGGATAGTCAAGTAGAGGTAAGATTGTGTTGAGGGTTGATGTGATGTTATAGAATAGTCAAGTGGAGGTAAGATTGTGTTGAGTGGTTGCTGTATTGTTAATCAATGACCAATGGGACATTATCACTAACCAATGGAACATAATCAATGACCAATGGAACATAATCAATGACCAATGGGACATAATCAATGACCAATGGGACATAATCACTGACCAATGGAACATAATCAATGACCAATGGAACATAATCAATGACCAATGGAACATTATCACTAACCAATGGAACATAATCAATAACCGATGGAACATAATCACTGACCAATGGAACATAATCACTGACCAATGGAACATAATCACTGACCAATGGAACATAATCAATGACCAATGGAACATAATGACCAATGGAACATAATCAATGACCAATGGAACATAATCACTGACCAATGGAACATAATCACTGACCAATGGAACATAATCAATGACCAATGGAACATAATCAATGACCAATGGAACATAATCAATGACCAATGGAACATAATCAATGACCAATGGAACATAATCAATGACCAATGGAACATAATCAATGATCAATGGAACATAATCAATGACCAATGGAACATAATCAATGACCAATGGAACATAATCAATGACCAATGGAACATAATCACTGACCAATGGAACATAATCAATGACCAATGGAATATAATCAATGACCAATGGGAAATTAACACTGACCAATGGAACAAAATCACTGACCAATGGAACATAATCAATGACCAATGGGACATAATCAATGACCAATGGGACATTATCACTAACCAATGGAACATAATCAATGACCAATGGGACATTATCACTAACCAATGGAACATAATCAATGACCAATGGAACATAATCAATGACCAATGGGATATAATCAATGACCAATGGGATATAATCAATGACCAATGGGATATAATCAATGACCAATGGAACATAATCAATGACCAATGGAACATAATCAATGACCAATGGAACATAATGACCAATGGGATATAATCAATGACCAATGGAACATAATCAATGACAAATGGAACATAATCAATGACCAATAAAACATAATCAATGACCAATGGAACATAATCAATGACCAATGGAACATAATCAATGACCAATGGAACATAATCAATGACCAATGGAACATAATCAATGACCAATGGGACATTAACACTGACCAATGGAACATAATCAATGACCAATGAAACATAATCAATGACCAATGGAACATAATCAATGACCAATGGAACATAATCAATGACCAATGGGACATTAACACTGACCAATGGAACATAATCAATGACCAATGGAACATAATCAATGACCAATGGAACATAATCAATGACCAATGGAACATAATCAATGACCAATGGAACATAATCAAAGACCAATTGGACATTAGCACTGACCAATGGAACATAATCAATGACCAATGAAACAATCAATGACCAATGGAACATAATCACTGACCAGTGGAACATAATGACCAATAGAACATAATCAATGACCAATGGAATATAATCAATGACCAATAGAACATAATCAATGACCAATGAAACATAATCAATGATCAATGGGATATAATCAGCAACAAATCTTCATCTCCTGATGGCACAACAAAAAATATACATGTCACTCTAGACCTCCATCATATTAGCCAAACTCTAGACACAAATCATATTAGCCAAACTCTAGAGCACCATCATATTAGCCATACTCTAGACCACCATCATATTAGCCAAACTCTAGACCACCATCATATTAGCCAAACTCTAGACCTCCATCATATTAGCCAAACTCTAGAGCACCATCATATTAGCCAAACTCTAGACCTCCAACATATTAGCCAAACTCTAAACTCCATCATATTAGCCAAACTCTAAACCTCCATCATATTAGACAAACTCTAGACCTCCATCACATTAGCCAAACTCTATTTATGTGATAAATTAGGTCTCTTATTTGAGACAGCAACAGCGGCTGAATGTGTCAATAAAGAAGTTATGATGTTAACCAAACATTCAGAAAAGATGGTCAAATGTCTATGTGTCTGACGAATGGTCAAGCAAACACGAATGCCACTAAATATCACTTCTAATATGAATATCTGAATATCATTGAACTTCGGATATGTCCATAGGTGCTCAGATCCCCTCTTCAGCAAGTCTCGAAGTGTCCAGCGACTAATGACTCCAGTTCTGTATTGGTTGATTAGTCTTCTTACACACCCACTAAGTTTCTCGTTTTTCTGGCTGTGCCCATCTTAACTCCCATCTCTTTCATCCGAAGGAGTGACATGGACTCATGGTTATCAAAGTCCCGTGTCACTCCAACTTCCCGGAGGGCATTGATGATGTCCGCCCGATCCATTGGTTGACCATCCTCAACAATAGCACAGCTAGCCAACCTGTCCGCCCTTTCATTTCCCCGTACTCCAGCATGTCCTGATATGTAGACAAAGGTGACCTTATGTATTTTTGACTTCTGCAGTGACTCTACCCATTGCCTACGTACAGATCCTGCCTCCACTTTTCGTATCATGCTCATCGAATCACTCAGTATACAGGCGTGGGTGTAGTCTTGAGACTTAGCCAGATGAATGCCTTGGTCACTGCCATCACATCCATCGTCATGCTACTCGTGGTCATAATGTATGCATCACTGTTTTCCTTGACTATTCTGCCTGCCGAGCGTGCTATAAATGCCCATGCACTTCTTAGGTGTCGTATTACAGATCCGACTGTATAGATGACTGCATCTTTCTCATCGATGTTATCCCAGATGAGACAGTTGACCTCCGCATTGACCACGACTGAGTTCTGTTCCCTACATTTCCTGTCGAGTGTGACAATACACGAAAATGTCTCCTTGAATGATGTAGGCACCGGTATCCACTCCTCACCAGTGTTGTTGATATTGGTAAGCCCACAGACCTGTTTAATGACATCTTCTGCTCGGCCCACCCATGATTTGCCTCATTTTAGCCTGACACCCTTCCCTGTTTCGTGCTCATGATGCAATACATGCTCTTTATCTGCACTAATCATCAAGTATGCTCGTCCCCTCCAGATCTTGATCCTGTCATCCATGGTTGGAAAGTCAAAATGAAAGAATGACACTTAAAATTTAATAACCTTTATTATCATTAATTGATGTGCATGTGAATGACTGAATGAGGTATCTTTTATTGTTGCTCTCCTCAAGGACTATCTTGATATTCAATAATTTTATTTGTATTTTTAACCTTTTTACCAAAGTTATAAGTCCATAAAAGTTACATACTGGACCACATCTGGACTGCTCATCATCATCAATTACCATGCCTTTTTGTGCATTTCATCAGTTTTGATCGTGTTTCGACATTCCGATTGCTTATGATGAATGATGATATTGTATGAAGGGGAACAGATGGCTGTATTCACTTTCTGTGCGGTTTTGTATTATGTCTTTTCTCTCTCTCTGTGATCAAGACTCAATCAGAGTAGGATTCCAGACTCTATCATGAAGTCAGCTGTCTGAGTGATTTGATTGCCCCATATAGTTTTTCTTCCAGGGAGGTGGGTGTGGACCACATTGCTCTTCTCAGGTCTGTGTGCTGGGGGCAATCCTGTAGAACATGTTTTGTTGTCATATTGTCCAGTGTATAGTGGCATAGGCGGGTTGTACCTATTTTGAATATGGTGAACATGTGATTCCTCATTCTAGTGTGGCCAGTGCATAGGCGAATTAGATGACTTGATCCCTCCTAGATAGTTGATGGTATCCATCCCTCTCGTTATGATTTGGGTGTTCTCATTTCCATTTTCATGGTACTGGCCTTTGAAGATGGATTTGGCTTCACCAATACTGAGTGAATGGTTCTCTTGTGGTAATCTCCCTCCCTCTTTAGCTAATTTGTCTGCGCATTCGTTCCCATGTATATTACAGTGTGATGGTATCCACTGAATGACTACTCTCTGGAAGTTATTGCATAGTTGGTCCAGGGTTGTTCTTAAGTTCTCTAGTTCATTGTTCTTGGGGCTTTTTAGAGCTGATAGTACTGACAGAGCATCAGTCAGAATCACCAATTTATTGTGCATGTTATTTTTAGTTGAGTAGCCAGTGTTGCAGCATCTCTGATGGCCTCAGTTTCTGCTTTAAAGTTGTTTGAGAATTTCCCAGTAGCTAATAACTTGGTGATCTCATCCTGGTTATTCAGCGTCAAGAACTCACCACCCCCTCTATTTCTGGTGGCATTTGTAGCAGAGCCATCTGTGTATATGTGGGACCAAGAGTCCTATGGGTAACATCGTGTATGTGTTTTTCTGCTACGTGTTTTTCTTTCTGTGTCTGATAGGGTGCCTTTTTTAATGATTCCTGTTATATTTTCCTTAAGTTCTGGTACTTTATGTTTTCCATGAGGAGACATATCAGATGGGCCCAAGGGTTTCGGTATTGTTTGGGAAAGTACCGGGTCTCCAGTATCAGTAGTTAGTTCATTGGCGATTGTAGCGAAGTTGCTCCTCTTTAGTCGTACAATTCCTAGACCAGTAATTCTTTGATGCATGGGGTGGCTAAGGAGCCTTCTATATTTCTCCGCTTTATTGCAATACTTTAGTGACCCGTCTGTCATCTAAGGGTTGTAAACCTGTTACTGTTTCTAGAGTTTTGATAGGCGTAGATTTCATAGCACCCATGATGATACAGGCAGCTTGGCTCTATGTTCTGTTAATTTGGCTAAGGTGTGATTTGGAAGCCATAGCCCAGGCTGTGACTCCATACTTTAGGACTGGTCTGACCCTTCCTACGTATAGTCTTTTCAAGATATATCTGCTCCCCAGTCCGTTCCTGCCAATTTCTTCATAATATTACTTCGGTTTTTGGCTTTTTTTCTTGCTCTGCTTATCTGATTTTTCCAAGTCATTCTGCAATTCATGGTGACGCCAAGATATGTTGGGTTTTGATCAAAAGGGAGTGTATGGTCTTTTATATGGGTTTTGATCAATAGGGAGTGTATGGTCTTTTATATGGGTTTTGATCAATAGGGAGTGTATGGTCTTTTATATGGGTTTTGATCATTAGGGAGTGTATGGTTTTTTATATGGGCTTTGATCAATAGGGAGTGTGTGGTCTTTTATCTTCAAGTTTGCAGAGAGTATGTTTCTTGATAGGCTGAAAGTTGTATATAAAGTTTTTTTTTTCGTTAATTGGTAAGAACCAGGTGTTCGTCCATTTTTCAAGTTCGCCTATGGCATCTTGCATCCTGGAACCATCCGCTGACATACTTTCCTCGCGAGCCCATAACACCAGACTATTATGTGTTATGTCTTTTGACGTGGACTGAGACTGCTATGATGGGGACTTAGACTGTAGCTACTTTTTCTTTGTTTAGGAGATGAGATATTAATTTAGATGATTCCACTGCACGGGCGGTTGAGCAATTACGGATTTTAATTCGTTTGCAGTGATACAGAGGCCTTCCATAACCAAAACCATACCATGTCTGCCTGCTGGCGTAGGAGGTGATCATGTCTCTCCACAACTTGCAATCTCGACATCATTATCATTTCTGTTGCTGCTTCCTCTAGTCTATCTCTTCGTCCCTCAATTTTCCCAGTTGTCACAATAATATATTCCAGCTATTCCCTTCTCATTACATGGCCAAATAATGATGATTGTATCATTGATTCTTCTAATATTAATATTGGAAATTATTTCTCTTTTTGAATTTGCTTTGGCCTCTTTCAGAACGTTTTCATTACGATTACTCTTCTTACCTGTAGGGACTTTGATAAATGTAATCTGGTAACTTCTGTGAGCTGTGAAAAGCCAAATCCGATTTGTTTCTATATCACCGCCATTTTCAAAATTTGGCCGAAATTGGTTAAAGGGGCACACACTTTAACGCATTTTCCCGGAGATGTCACATGACTTGTGTTACTATTATATATGTCCGGTGAAAGGTTAGAAAATACCCTACTGAGGGTGAAAGAATTATTCGAATACTCGTAGCCATTTTCAAGATATTCGTGTTTGAATGTGTTATTTATATATTTTAATGCTTTTTTTCCATATTTAAACAATAAGAGTAATGCGGGGTAATGACAAAAACCAGATTTTTAAATTCAGTAACCATTTAAACATAAGCATGCACACATTTGAAAACTGCTTGATTTAGCTGTCATGTCGAAATAATAATTTAAAGGGAGCATGTTCATGGGTAGAAATCACGCCGCGCGCCATATTTGATAGTCAAATCCCATGTCACATAACAGCTCTTCTTTTTAAAAATATTTCTTAATTAATTAAATAGTTTGAAAAAACAATAATGGATTTTAAAAATGCATTTACCATTTAAATATAAGTGTGCAAAATATGAAAGTGATCTGAAAATGCTGTTATGTCTAAATAAATTATTAAAGGCAGGGACTATCGCCTTTAAAAACCATTGTGCCATCAGAATTGGCCAACTCTCAATTTTCAAGGCATGGACAACTATCCAATGATATTTTCCTTTATGTTCCTCTTATTCAATTTAAGTCAAAATTAATTCATTACAAAATTAATAACTTTTTTTCTAATTGTCGTACAACCATAATTAAGGTATCATTGTTTAGCTTACATCAAGGCTATCTATCTAGCTTGTTTTAAATCACAACAGACTATCTATTTTGAAATTTTTATCAAAATCAAAGTACCTGTCCGTGGTATTCTCAACCGTCAACATTCTTTTCTGTAAAACCACATTTCTACAGCCGCTTGTCTATTATCCTCTGGACTGCTGCTGGACCCATACGGTACTAAATCGTTGGACCCATCTTCTCAGACTTGAACCCTACTGGTATTATTAAATGTACTGTACTTGAGGACCCTTCGGCATCTGGCTGGGGGCTGGGGCATCTTCAGCAGACCTTGTGGAGCCTATCATCATCACTTGACCGGGAGCCTACACCTACAGTTTGAACCTTGAATATAAATTTAGTAAAGTGACAAGATGGAAATTCCTGGGTTTACCATGAACTTCTTTCCATGTCGATATGAGACAAAATAAACTTACTGTGCTTCCAACTGCAATGTGGAAGAAAACTTTCGGATTTGGGGTCGTCATCGTCCAGGCCCGACAAGTTGCTGAGAGTGACTTTCCTTGAGGTCTATTGTCACGGCGTCTGGTCGAACATGGTTGAAGACTTTGAAGACTGTCATGTGTTATGTAGACACTGACACCATGTCCTGCTGGAGCTGAACAAGATGTTGTAAACTGTCATGTGTTATGTAGACACTGACACCATGTCCTGCTGGAGCTGAACAAGATGTTGTAAACTGTCATGTGTTATGTAGACACTGACCACCATGTCCTGCTGGAGCTGAACAAGATGTTGTAACTGTCATGTGTTATGTAGACACTGACACCATGTCCTGCTGGAGTTGAACAAGATGTTGTAAACTGTCATGTGTTATGTAGACACTGACACCCTGTCCATTGGTTGGCTGGCCTATTCATAGATTCACAGATAAGTGCTGTTTTCCAGTGAAATTTCCTGTTTATTTGTTGTTTTTATTTATTTTTTGAGGTTCATGTGAGTGTGCGCGCTTTCTATTTGATGTTAATCACTTTGCTTCTTTTGATTCATTGCATTTTGTTATAATTTCCTTATTTCATCACTTATTATTGTTGTTACAACTATTGAACGCGTCAAAAAATGGCGGTTTGTTTACGTCGGTCTGTTGTCAAGGACGCTTAAGTCATTTATTTGTAGAAAGCTCACAGTGTTTCCGCGTGCTGCTGAGCAAGTTACTGGAGCTGGCCAGTTTATAGCGTGGAACGGGTTCTGGGCCGTGCGACTGAGCAAGTGCACGTGAGTCTAGGCCATCCAAAGCAACAACGTTCAGCGACGTTCATCTTTAAAGACGACGGTAAGAAGTGTAAGTTTTCAGATGCAGCCCAAACTACATCATCGAAGAAGGAAAACACGACGGGCAAGAGGGGTGGCACTAAACTATCAAAGTGTGAGAGGCTAGGCCTAAAGTATGTGCGCGTTACTTATTGGAATTGTGGGTCCATTAATCAACGACGGCCCATTCTTGATAACTACTGTGCGGCGCCGATATAATGGTTTTGCAAGAAACTCTTCTTGGTGACAGGACAGTAAGTACTCCTGGCTTTTATTGCTTTTACAATAGACGACACCTTGGGCAGGCCATCCTTGTGCGCAACAATATGGTGGCAGCTGAGGTTGATATGTCTGCGTGGAACAATGCAGAATTGCAGGTACATGCGGTTAGGGTGCAGACCCCAGTTCATTTCGTGATTGTTAATGTGTATGCCTGTAATGGGAAGGTGAACACACAACAATGGCAGAATCTCTTCGAGTTCGATGAAGAGAATGTCATTTTCTGCGGAGACTTTAATGCTAGAGGAGACCAGTGGGGCAACGTCATAACCAACAAGCAGGGAGAAGACCTAGAGAACGCACTGGTATCGGCCGATTTAGTGTGCTTGAATGATGGAAGGGCAACAAGAATGGCCACTCGAACAGGGGACTCTGATAGTGTCATAGACCTGGCACTGGTGTCTTCCACCTTCGCACCGGTTTGCAGGTGGAGTGCACTGGGTTCCACGGAAGTGATCACTATCCATGTGTCCTCCTAATTGCGAAAGGCGGAAATAAACGCCAGAGAAGAAAGCTCCACACATTCAACTACGAGAAAACAGACCAGGACGTCATTAGCAAAATCAGACATAGGAAACAGAGCGCCCTCGTAGGAGGCAGGAGAGATGGACGCAGCCACCCTGGTGGAACGTAGATGTCGAGGAAGCTTGGCGGAGCAAGAGACAAACGTCAAGACATGGCAGAAAGCCAGAAGGTATGGTAGAACACAACCTGAGCTCTTGAAGCGTCTGAAAGTAGAGGTCGACCAAAAAATGATGCACTTTAAACTATGCGCTAAGCAGGCTAAGGATGCCAAATGGGATGACTTCTGTAAAAAAGTGTGCTCAGAAAAATCGCTAGCCACATTCTGGCGCCTTCATCAGTGCATGAATGGCACACCACGACACAGAGGTATACCAGACTTTCAGAGCACAGACCAGATATGGCACAAATCTGATGAGAGCAAAGGGAAGGCCCTGCTTGCCCGCTACATTGAGCAGACGGACAAAGAAATGAGGCTGTAAGAATGAGGATACGGGGATCGCTGTCAAAATTGTGTAAGGATGTAGGGCTGGAAGAAGATCTCACAATCACAACCGATACCATTCGCACGATACTTAAAAGGTCACACAACACTGCTCCTGGTCCAGATGGTGTTCGGTACGATGACATAGGCAATTTAGCTGACGGCGACTTGACAAAACTGGCCAAGGAGTTTAATGCCAGTATTCGGAGTGGCCAGATTAAGGAGGAGTGGCTACACAGCTACTTACTACCGCTACCGAAGCCAAACAAGGACCATTCTCAGATCAGTGCCTACAGAATCATCACAATGCAGAACACTGCGGGCAAGCTGCTGGAGAAAATAGTTGCCCGTGTCCTCACGTGTCGCCTTGAACAGAAACGCGTATTCCCATCCACACTCGGAGGTTATAGATATAACAAAGAGACATGGCTCAATGCGGCAGTATTTGCCTATGACGTCTTCGAAGGCTTCCACAGACGAGAGGAGACATGTGCTGCTGCTATAGATCTGGAGGATGCATACAACAGGGTACCATTTGAATATCTCATGCATATGCTTCTCAAACTGGCGGTGAACCCCTTCCTCATAAGATGGATCGCCGCGACACTGTTTCAGAGGAAGGTGATACTCAGATGTGGAAGTTGGTCTTCCGAGCCAACATCCATTGTCCTGGGCTGCCACAAGGCTCACCATTGTCACCAGTTCTATTTAATGTGTACACAATAACGATCACGGCCAACAGCTGGATGGGAGGGGAAGAACTATGACTTTTGCTGATGATATTCTGGTATATCGACAGGAAGAGACAGACGGGGAATCACCTCCACAATGCAAGACGAACTCGATCGCATTTCTTCCTGTGTGGGGTTTCAGGTGCCTTGGTTAATCCTAATAAAGCATCAGTTTCATGGTTCTCCCAAAACAATCATATCGTTAATACGACCACACCGGTAGTACGAATGGGAGCTGATGAGGTGACCAGGGACAAGTTGATGACATACCTCGGAGTTAAGTTTGATCGCAGCCTGTGTTTTCGGGACCACGTTGACCATGTGATAACAAAATCCCGCAAAGGATTAGCCGCCTTGAAGGTCATGGCAGCTGCCAACATCGAGCAGAGGCTACTTACTCTTCTGTTCCAGGGATTAGTCCTCGCACCAATCGAGTATGCCCTGGCCATTCTTACTGTCAGTACGACTCAAATTGATAGGCTGGAGAAAATACAAAATGAAACCATGCGCATTATCCTGGGATGTACGAGGGACACTCCCTGTGTGGCAATGAGGTATCTTCTGACTTTCCAACCATGGATGACAGAATCAAGATCTGGAGAGCACGAGCATACCTGAAGATTAGTACAGATACAGAGCATCCATTGCACCACGCGCTCAACACAGAGAAAGGTACCAGGCTAAAAAGAGGCAAATCATGGGTGGGCCGAGCAGAAGATGTCATCAAACAGGTCTGTGGGCTTACCAATCTCAGCGTTGGTGAGGAGTGGATACGGTGCCTACGTCATTCAAGGGGACTTTCTCATGTATTGTCACACTCGACAGGAAAAGTAGGGAACAGAACCCAGTCGTGGTTAATGCTGAGGTCAACGGTCTCATCTGCGATAACACCGATGAGAAAGATGCAGTCATCTATACAGACGGATCTGTAAGACGACACGAAAAAAGTGCATGGGCATTAAAGAAAAATCTCAAGACCTACAATTAAATATCAAAGTTGAAGGAATACATCTGGAGACAGTTCAGAACTACAACTACCTGGGACATACTATAACCAGTGATGGAAAATATACAACTGAAATAAATAAAAGAATAAGTATGGCTAAAAGTAATTTTAATGCCATAAAAAATATACTAACATCAAAATAAATAACACCAGGGCTAAAACTAAGAATAGCAAAATGTTACGTCTTGTCAATATTCCTGTATGGTGCAGAAACATGGACATTTGACAGGAAAACAGAACAGAAAATTGAAGTCTTTGAAATGGGGATTTATAGAAGAATAAGCAGAATTCAATGGAAAGAAAAGAAAAGAAACGATAAAGTTTTCAAACTAAAAATAAAAAGAACTACCAAACAATTAGAACAAGACAAATGAAATTGTTGGGGCATGTTAAAAGACACAACAGCCTAATAAAAGTAATATTGGAAGGGAAAATAAAAGGTAAAAGATGCAGAGGCAAAACAAGACTAAACGTGGACAAGTAACATCAAAAGATTGACATGTCAACCTTTGACAATCTGCACCATCAAAGCAAGACACAGAGTGGAATGGCGCTCCATGCTAGCCAACCTTCGATGCGGAGACGGCACTCAATGATGATGATTGTGATGGATTATATCCTTTTGTCTGTTTGCATTTTCCCGTTGTTTGTTTGCAATATATTCATTTATTGTGTTTTTTTTACTGTTTCTAGTCATTCTCCGTTTTATTTGTGTATCCCCCTTAAATCTTGTTTATTTTCTATAGTTTCGATTTATATGTCTTTGGCTGACCCAGTCTTTTTTTTATCTCTTTGCGCATTTTGCTTAATTCATTATCTATGTCCTTGTTTGGAAAGTGTTTTTCACTTGTCTTCTTTCTTTCATTATTTCCAATATGGTGTCATTCGTCAATTTGTATTTTTTGTTCATTTCTTTTTGGGTAAGTGTCGCAAGTTTCTTGTATTCTTTTCTTTATGCTTTGCTATTGGGTTGTAACTTTTTCAACAAGATTTTCTCTTCGGTATTGCTCAATCCCGCCATAGGTGAACAGGTTCTGATATGTGTTCTTTACTTGAGTTATATATATGCATCTTTAATATCTTTTTGATTTAAAGCTGTTATATCTAGTGGTATTGTTGATGAATTAGTCTTTTATTCGTTTCTCTTTAGAAGTTTAAGTTTCTCTTAATCATTTTATTCTTGGATCGAAGACGGCACATAGTGCGGGTCATAGATTAACACAGCTGACTCTTTGAGCTAGTTCTATCGACTTGGTTTTTTTCTTATTTCCATGTTAAATGTTTGAACGCTCCTTATGATTGTTTTTGTAGTACATCTTGTTATCATTCCTTAACTTCCCCGCTAATGAAACAATTCACTGAGTAGGGATAGCTCCCTCCACTCCACCCCCAGTCTAGCGCCGTGGCCCTCCCAATTTTATTAGTATAGACAGCAATAATACGTGCACAGAGTTCTTTACCAATGAATCATAGAACTAGTTTATTTGTTTCTGTTCTCCAAAGTGTACACGCTTTGTGATGATAATGTCTTCTGCCGTCTTCGGTTTGGCCTCGTCTGTCCTTGCACTGTGGCCCATCCTGGAAATATTCTATTGATCAATCTTGTAATGTTATTCCGTTACCACAAGGGATGTCCTGATATAGATTATATGTTTCCCGCTTATAGTCAATCATACCCACTTACGTAATTTCCGGAATGTAATCTCGCTCCCTGTTATGTGGCTACACAATTTGATTAATCAGCCAACCTTGTGGTCGATATTTTGACTAACTTTAGGTTGTCGCAGCGGTCTTTGTGTTCCCTTGTAGCGCATCTGTATACAGAAATATGTTGAAAAGATTGAAAGTGTTTTACGCACTTTCATGAATTCTTCAAATCACTTTCAT
Organism: Megaustenia siamemsis; assembly: GCA_032433765.1. Lineage (NCBI taxonomy): Eukaryota > Metazoa > Mollusca > Gastropoda > Stylommatophora > Ariophantidae > Megaustenia > Megaustenia siamemsis. The sequence goes on from JAVIAB010000047.1 coordinate 49,229,344, forward strand.
ACACACATATTGACAAATACCCGCATGCTCCATAACTGACACACACACATACCTACACACATACGCACTTATTCAGGTACACACATATACACATCATTCAGACCAACTAATGCTTTATTAGGATTATCTAAAGCACCTGATAATCTACAGCATTGAGTTCGTTTTGTAGTGTGGAGGTGATTTCCCGCCTGTCTCTTCCTGTCGATATACCACAATATCACCAGCAAGGGTCATAGTTCTTCCCCTCCCATCCAGCTGTTGTTCCGTGGTCGTTATTGTGTACACGTTAAAAAGAACTGGTGACAGTGGTGAGCGTTGTGGCAGCCCTGGACAAATTGATGTTGGCTCGAATGACCGACCTCCACATCTTTTATTCTGAAACAGTGCTGCAACGATCCATCTGATGAGGAGGGTGTGTACCACCTGTTTGAGAAGCATGAAGCATTCAAATGGTACTCTGTTGTATGCATCCTCTCTATCGCAGCAGCACATGTCTCCTTTCGTCTGCGGAAACCTTTGAAGACGTCATAGGCGAAGACTGCCGCATGGAGCCATGTCTCTTTGTTATATCTATATGTCGAAGATTAAGATGGCTGGGGCATGTCCAGTGAATGGAAGAAAAGCGCATCCCCAGGCAAATACTATATGACGAACTAACACACGGAAAAAGACAAATCGGCAAACCTAAACTACGATATAGAGATAACTGTAAATCATCTCTGAAAGACTTCTCAATATGTGAATATGACTAGGAACATGTGGCAAGTGATCGCACATCATGGTCGGCATGTATAAGGAACGGTATAACACCATTTGAGACTGTGCTACGGCAAAACGTAGAAGAGAAAAGACTCATGAAAAAGGATGGAAACCCTGTGGACCTGACTTGTTCATTTTGTGGCCGTGTGTGTTTGTCAAACATTGGTATAAATTGCCACTAGAGAAGCTGTTCGACAAAAACAAAACCTCAAAAAAATACACAATAGCCTCTACTAGACCATCTGACAAGACGAAAAGGGTCATACAAATTTTGGCCTTAACCATTCTGCTTTTTATTTTTGTGGTGCATCTTCAATCTGATATTATTATGCTCAAGTATTTGAAACGTTGCACTTGTTTAAAATTAGTCGTGTTTATTTTTATGCTGTACAATGGTGATGATTGTTTCTTCGATATGGCCATTACTTCTGTTTTCTTGCTACTCGGTATTATGTTGTATGGCAATTGAGACATTCTCAAGATGTATATTGCATTATTGGTGCCCTTTCCTCCCACAAATTTACATTGTTCCTCACTTATTTCTGGTTTTATTTTGTTCCTTGCACGTCTCATGATAATTCTTAGTAATAGTTTTGTCATATGATCATGAGAGCGAAGGCCTTCATAATCAGTAGCGCCTGACATCTTCGGTATAGCTGCAAAGGTATATTTTAGCAGAGCTTCGGGTATGTGCCCAGTGTTATATATGTCATTGAGTAGTTTTGTTTTGACTTGTACTCCAAATGCATTTATCTCTTCGATTGTTTTATTGTCGACACTTGGAGGTCTGCCTCCTTTCATGTGTTGAATTGCCTCCTCCAATTCACTCTGCATTATTGGTGGCCCTGTGTCTTTGATTGAATAGTTTAACTCTGGCCTTTCATCATCAGAGTTTAATATATTCTTTCCAAATTTCCATTATCTTCGCCTGTCTCATTATTATATTTTCTTCTTTTGATTTCACACATCCTGAAACTTTGACATCTTTTCTTCCTGTTAATTCATTTAATTGATTGTGCATAAATTGTTGGATCGAACCCTATCTCTTGTCCTTTGTAGTCCAGTTCACTAACCACTGAGCTATCGCGGCTCCCTAGGACACATACTAATTTTTGTTAATTGAACACGTTCTAAAACTATGGTTAATCTACAGAATATGCATGACTCATTCTCTGTTCTCGCAGCCTGCATAACACAAGTGGAAAAAAGACGCTTGGCCTACATTTAACTAAGGCAATTCTAATGAATCAGATGACACATTCATCCTTTCTCCTGGGTCGATTCAAAGCTACAGCAGAAAAAAATATCTGAAGAATAGCATCTTTAATAGCTTTAAAGACCTGGTAGTCGCAGTTTACTATATATAACTGAAATAGATGACATTTGGTGTCCTGCAATGATAGAACGGGAGCCGCGATAGCTCAGTGGTTAGTGAACTGAACTACAAAGGACAAGGGGTAGGTTTCGATCCCAACCGACGGCTTCCGATTTAACCCAGCCTTAAATGGATACTGGATTTTTTTTGGGAAAGTAAAGCGGCACGGGCGTAATACCGACCACATTACCCCGAATATCATGTGCTGAAGGTCTGTAAAATGTATGGTCACTAACACCATATTCCCTATACGCCACTTGGCGTGACGGGGCTCTCGACTTTTTTTTTTTACTTTATCAAAAGTTTATTTTTTTCCTTCTTCCTGAAGGAAGAATAAACCTCTGATAATCTTATGAATATTAACGTTTTTCTCTCAATTTTAACGGGTTTCTTAACACACATACACACACACACACACAAAATGGAGTAGGAGAATAACGTCTAAAATTGAGTGTATTTGTATCGGATCAGGTTATAGACTTGGCATAGATGGTGGTGACAGTGAGAGAGCACTGTTAGATAACAATTCGCTCCTCTAGATGGCGCTCTAACTGCTCAACAAGTGACAGGTGGTTGGCAGCGTCTCTATGGAAGCCTTCAGTGATGCATTGATTCATACACGACTTCACTATTTACTCGCATCATTTTGTTTCGGACCTTGTTTCTGGCTTGTGAAGATTCATAACCGTTTTCATTATTTGACTTATTGTGGGGTTTAGTTTTCTTCCATTATAATATTGGCGGTAGTGGTTTGTGTTCGATTACCGGGTCTGGCTGGATGGCGAGTTTGAGATTTACCTGTGGCGAAACGGTCGATGAGACTACTTGTATGTAGTAGTAATTATCTATATGGGAAGCAGTAGGGCCAAGACTAATGTGAGCAACATTTAAAACAACAAAAACACAAGAAAATACACATTATCCAATGCTACGCACCGACCAATTATAAGGATGAATTAGTTAAAGATAAGTTCTATAAACATTTGCAATGTTAGATTTATGAAAGATGAGCTAAGGATAATATAATCTTGACGGGAGATCTTAATGCAAAAGTAGGATCGGACAACAGAGGCTTCGAAGAGATTATGGGAAAACATGGACTTGGAGATATAAATGAGAATGGAGATATACTCGTGAACTTCTGTGCTCTTAATCAAATGAGCCTAGCAGGAACAATATTCGAACATAAAAGAATGCATAAAGCTACATGGGTGTCACCAGATAATAGAACGGAAAATCAAATTGATCACATATGTATTAATAATAAGTTTAAGTCATTACAGGATGTAAAAGTATATAGAAGGGCAGATGTAGCTTCAGATCATCATCTTCTGATAGCCAAACTTAAACATAAACTAAAAAGGTATACTACAACTAATAAGGGTAGAAAGTATTTCAATGTAAGGTTTCTTAAAGAACAAGGAATTAAAGATACATTTGCAGTCACAATATTAAACTAATACCAAGTCCTCCAACAACTAGAAAATACAATAAATATGGAAGATCACTGGAAACAGGTAGAGAATATAAGGAAAGTAGACGTGCAAAGAAAAGCTGTGGAGAAGAGAATGCTAGAATAAGTCATGGATGACAGCAAAGACCCTGGATAAAATTTAAAAAGAAATAAGAAAACAGACATAAATAAAAGCAAAAACAAGTAATAAAGCCAAGACACATGAAACGTACACAGAGGTGAACAAAGAAGTGAGAAGATGCATTAAAAGGGATAAAAGGAAATATATAGATGAGCTAGCTAAAGAGGCAGAAGAAGCAACAAATAAAGGGAATATGAAAGAACTGTACAACAGCACAAAGAAATTAGGTGGAAAATACAAACAAATCAATGCTTTATTTAAGATAAGAAAGGAAATCTGCTTAGTAATATAAGGGAAAAAATGGAGAGATGGAAAGAGCACTTTGAAGAACTTTTGAATAGACCAGGCCCAAATAATCCTCCAGATATACTACCAGCAGAGGAAGAGTTACACGTTAACTGTGTAAAACCAAGCAAGAAAGAAATAATGAAAGCTATCAAGCTTTTAAAAAATTGTAAAGCAACAGGACCAGATGAAATTCCTTTGGAAGCCATCAAAGCAGATATTATCACCTCTACCAAGACGTTACATAATCTATTAGATGTAATTGGGAGAGAAAGAAATACCTAAGGACTGGAAAGTAAGGTTATATGATCAAACTACCAAAGAAAGGAAGTTTACAGGAGTGCACAAATTATAGGGGAATTATGCTACTATCAGTGCCATAAAAAATATTAAGCAAAATCGTTCTGGAGAGACTAAAAGGGGCCATAGAGAAGCATTTGAGAGATGAACACGCAGGTTTTAGGAAGAACAGATCATGTGCTGATCAAATAACTACTCTACATATAATAGCTGAACAATGTTTAGAACTACAGTCTCCACTTTATATTGGATTCATAGATTACGAAAAGGCATTTGATAGTTTAAAATATTACGAAGAATCATCATGAGACGTGTATGGAACAAAATAAAACCAGAATAAGTGAGGAACAATGTGGATTTGTGGAAGGAAAGGGCACCAATAATGCAATATATATTTTAAGAACATTGATAGAAAGATTCTATTGAGGTAAAGAAATATCTATATATGTGCTTTATAGACTACACAAAAGCATTTGACAAAGTAAAGCATGTGGAAATAAATATGCTGGAGAAATTAAACATTGATGGCAAGGATCTGCGAATCATAAAAAAAACATGTACTGACAACAAACAGCAGCTATACGAATTAACAACCAAACAGGACAATTTCAATTGATAAAACAAGGAGTCAGACAAGGCTGTGTTCTGTCGCCGGATTTGTATTCACTTTACAGCGAACATATTATGAGATCAATAGTAGACCAAAAAGAATTAAGTCAACGGTCACAACATAAATAATTTACGATATGCGGATGACACAGTCTTAATAGCAGAGACAGAGAATGAGCTACAAAATGATAGATATAATAGTGAATGAAAGCTACAAGATAGGTCTCAGTCTGAATAGTAAGAAAACCGAAGTAATGGTTATATCGAAGAAACAATCTTCACCATCATGGAGCATAAAAATAAACAAGACAAATCAGAGACAAGTGCAATGTTTGAAATACTTGGGCACAGTAATAACATCAGATGGAAGATGCAACACAGAAATAAAATGCAGAATAGCTCAGGCCAAAATAACATTTCAGAAAATTAAAAATATCTTATGCAACAAATGTATGTCAATAGAAATGAGAAAGAGAGTTCATCGATGCTATATAGAACCAATTCTGACCTATGGAAGCGAATCATGGACAATAGACAAACAAATGAAAAGACGATTAGAGGCCACAGAGATGGGATTTCTCAGAAGAACGTTGAAAGTTCCCTGGACATCTAAAAGACCAATGAGAAAGTTCTCAAAGAGGCCAACACAAAAAGGGAGCTCTTAAAAAATATCAGAAATAAGCAATCAACATTTTTTGGGGCACATCATGAGAAGAGGAAAGTTTGAATACTTGGTTACAACTGGCAAAATAAAAGGAAAGAGAGATCGCGGACGACAAAGAGACAAAATACTGGATAGCTTGGTGTCATTGCATGGAAAACAGTCAACAAGAGAACTCATACGATGCACTGTGGATAGAAGATTGTGGATGGACATGATCGCCAACGCCAACCGGTACAGCACATGATGATTTGATAGTTTAGACAGAGGAATGCTTTAGAAGTTGCTGAGTCATTACGGAATCCCCATAAAGTTTATTAACCTGATAAGAACAATGTATGAAAGAATGAGATGTAGTGTGGTACATGAAGGACAGCTTACAGAAGCATTTGAAATAAGAACAGGAGTAAGGCAGGGATGCCTTCTATCTCCATTTCTCTTTTTACTGGCCATAGATTGAATTATGAAAATAACTCAAATAACAGAAACGTAATCCAGGGGTCATTGATCAAGCAACTTGATGACACAGATCACAACAGATGGAAATAAAATAAACAGAGATAAGACCAAAATTATGAGAATTAATGCAATTGGCAATAATCATCCGATCACCAAGCTTGTTCAATCTATACACTGAGTAAATCTTTAAAAATATTACAGAGATGCCAGACTGAAACAGCAATGGAAAGGTAATCAATAACCTGAGATATGCTGATGATACTGTATTACTAGCAGAAAATCCTAAAGATCTACAACAATTACTTAATGAAATAAACATGATAAGCAAAAAATATTGATTAGATATGAATACAAAAAAGGCTAAAACTATGATCATAAGGAAATAAATTCTCAAGACCTACAAATAAATATCAAAGTGGAGGGAATACATCTGGAGACAGTTCAGAGCTACAACTACCTGTATGGCAAAAAGTAATTTTAATGCCATGAAAAGTATACTAACATCAAACAAATAACACCAGGGCTAAAACTAAGAATAGCAAAATGTTACATCCTTACCAAGGAATTCTTGGAGAAGACAAGTGGAAGCAGAGCTGAGGATGATTGGGAAAGACATGAACTGATCTTAACGGGATAGGAAGAAACAGAACGGCTTGGAAAGTGTTTATTGAAGACCTATGTTCCACATGGAGCTGAAAGTTAGAAGAGGAAGACACAACGATAATAATTTCCTTAGTAACCACATTAACGCTAACCGTTGTACCTACTTATTCAGTAAATTGCTGGGACACTAGAGATTTGACACCCATCATTTCTTTGTTGAAGGCCAATAAAAGTAGACCAAGAATTTTCACACTCATGCATGCTAACGATTGCTACGTAGCAGATTAAAAAAGATCTGCGTAAAACAGATAAAAGACAAAAAGCTTCAACGCTTCACATTTCAATTGTTTGTGTCTCACTACCGTCCTAATTTCAAATGTGCATTTCAGAGTCCATAAATGAGGATGGTTTTATGTATTTTTCTTCTACTTTAAGCATTGCTCAGATTGCTGTATCTGATCTATGGCCACGTTTCTTACTTTTTTCTAGTATTTCATCTATCCATATTTATCAAGGGCAATACTTGATACTACTCTCGGTCCCGTGCTTTCGTCCCTTTTATTTTATTGATAGCTGCGTGGACTGTATAATATATATATATATATATAAACCTTCAACAAACGTTGTGAGAACACCTGACCCAAGGGTCGACCACGAAAAAGCTGGATCGATGGAATAATAGAAGCACTAGGAAACATATCAGCAGCAGAGGCGAACAGAAAAGCAAAAGACCGCAAATTATATCTCCCCTCGACGCTGAAAGGCAGATGAGGAAGGAAAGAAGAAGAGGAAGATATATATAAAAGCCAACAACGGAGTGAAACAGGGATGTGTTCTTCCCCCCCCCCCCCCACCCTTTTTGGTATATTTGTTGCTGCCTTTCTAAATTACGCCTTCGAAAACAGCTCAGGAGATTATATTCGCACAAGATCAAATGGCTCACTGTTCAACTTAGCACGACTAAGAGCAAAAACAAAAACAAATGTTGCCCTACTTAAAGAATTTTTATTTGCTGACGACGCAGCCCTAGTCGCTCATAGCGAAGCCACCCTACAATCGCTGCTCAACAACCTGGATAAAGCATGCGATCGTTTTACATTGTTAATTAGTATTCAGGAAACAGTAATACTAAGTCAAGGCGACATCAAACCTATATTCATTACTCTAAGAGATTGTCCACTAGAATCAGTTCAGAAATTCACGCATCTTGGATCCACAATTACGCAAATCACCTCTTTATGATGAAATAAACAGCCGAATTGTTAAGGAAGCTACGACTTTCGGCAAACTCACAGAAAGGGCCTGGAATCCTGGAACAACACGTAACTAACACTGAAGACCAAACTCTTAATATATCAAACTTGTGTGCTTGTGTACTCAGCACACTATTATATGGATCTGAAACCTGAACAACATACTCAAATCACGAAAAAAGAATAAATGTCTTCCACATGCGATGTCTCAGCAGAATAATGCACATCAAATAGCAGGACAAAATAACCAACTTAACTGTCCTGCAATGTGCTAAGACCCCAACAATCACGTCGATGCTCATATGTTAAAGACTAAGATGACTGGGGCACGTCCAGCGAATGGAAAAAAATGCATCCCCAGGCAAATACTACATGGTGAACTAACACACGGAAAAAGACAAATCGGCAGGACCTAAACTACAATATAGAGATATCTGCAAATCATCTCTGAAAGACTTCATCTGTGAAAATTACAGGGAGCATAAGGCAAGTGATCGCACATCATGTAGAGCATGTATAAGGAATGGTATAACATCATTTGAGACTGTGATAAGGCAAAACTTAGAAGAGAAAAGTCTCATGAAAAAAAGATGGAAAGTCTTGTAGATCAGTGGTCCTGACTTGTTAATTCTGTGGCTGTGTGTGTTTGTCAAACATTAGTAGAATTAGCCACGAGAGAAGCTGTTCGACAAAAACAAAACCTAAAAAAAATACACAATAGCTTCTACTAGACCGAAAACGAAAAGGGCATATATATATATATATATATATATATATATATATATATACATAAAACTTTCATATTATAGCAATGTTTAGTCATAACTACCTAACAAGGTAACCTGCCACTGACCTACCTTCTATAACAGTTTACGTGTTATTGTTGAAGTTTTGATTTTGTTATCTTACATTTTTGAACTTTTTTTTTTTAACCACGCTCTGTTCAACCTCAGACTGTCTTCTATGTTGTATTGCCTTAATATTTTTTATTGAAACTTAGTGAGCGTATACGAAGACTTATCAACAAACACAAACCTGGAGTCGTCAGTCGCTGTACACTGCGGGATTTGCTGAAGAGAGGATCTGAGCACCTATGGACATGTTCGGAGTGTAATCATGATGACCTGCAAATAACTAAATTGCCTTAATAGTCTCTAGAAAGGACTAGCTATGAATAGTAAGAAAACAGAGGTGATGGATATATCAAAGAAACAATCACTGCCGTCGTACGGCATAAAAATAAACAGGCCAAATCTGGAACAAGTGCAACGAGTCAAATTCATGGCACAGTGGTAACATCATATTTGAGATGGACCATAGAAATAAAAAGGGAGCCGCGATAGCTCAGTGGTTAGTGAACTGGACTACCACGGACAAGGGTAGGGTTCGGTCCCAACCGACGGCTTCTGGGTTCACCCAGCCTTAAATGGGTACCGGATTTTTTTCTGGGAGCGGCACGGGCGTAATACCGACCACATTACCCCAAAAATCATGTGCCGAAGGTCTGTAAAATTTATGGTCACTAACACCATATTCCCTATACGCCGCCACTTGACGTGACGGGGGTACTTTACTTTACTTACTATAGAAATAAAAAGCAGAATGACTCAGGTCAAAATAACATTTCAGAGAATTAAAAACGTCTTATGCAACAAAGCTATATCAATAGATGTGAGAAAGAGAGTTCATCGGTGCTATAATGAGCCAATTCTGCCCTATGGAAGCAAATCATGGACAGTAAACAAACAAATGAAAAGACGATTAGAGGCCACAGAGATGGGATTTCTCAGAAGAATGTTGACAATTCTCTGGACAGCTGAAAAGACCAACGTGAAAATTCTCAAGGAACCCAACACAAAAAGGGAGCTCCTAAGAAACATCAGAAAGAAACAATCATCTATCAACAATTTTCGGGCACATCATGAGAAGAGGATAGTTGGAATACTTGGTTACAACTGGCAAAATAAGGGAAAGAGTAGCGACTATAAAGTCGATATCTGGCACAGACATTAACTAAAACGTTATAACATTAAAAACACTTACTTGGCTCCTTTACTCGAGACCTTGGGAGGCATGGTGTCTATTCCCAAGTGAAACAACAGCAGTTTTGAGAAAACAAAGTTGTAGGTAAATATCTATATTAGATCGTAAACCTCTAAACTCTTTCTAGATCTGGTCTCTCTCCTGTAAATGTTCCTGTGCTTAAGTTTAAATACTCACAGTTTCACTCACCCAAGCCCCCCCCCCCTCCTCCCCACGCAACCAATCAAAATTCGACACGCTGAATTATCTTTGTCTCTAATTTATAAAAACAACACGTCACTACTCACCTTTGCCCAACCTACGAAGTCTTCAGACAACTCTACCTTGAACTTTTGGCCTCGATAATCGATTTAGTCTGCCTGTTGTCGACCTATTCTCTACGTGTCACTAGTCACGTACTGTTATGTTAGCAGCTTTCCCGTGCTTTAGGAAAATTCCATTCTCAACTGACTCCGTTACTGTTATACCATTACTTGATGTCGCTATACTGTTACAGAACGACCATCATCCAAATAAAAGACGGTGGACAGCGATACACCATGGTCAACATCCACTCACCACCAATACCGGCACAACAACAACAATTCTATGAGGACCTCTCCCTCCTACTAACCTCCATACAACCCTCATACCACACTAGACGACCTCCATACACCCCTCATACCACACTAGACGACCTCCATACACCCCTCATACCACACTAGACGACCTCCATACACCCCTCACGACACAGTAGACGACCTCCATACACCCCTCATACCACACTAGACGACCACCATACACCCCTCATACCACACTAGACGACCTCCATACACCCCTCACGACACAGTAGACGACCTCCATACACCCCTCACGACACAGTAGACGACCTCCATACACCCCTCATACCACACTAGACGACCTACTGTCGTATAACTTCATTGTTGATGATCTGACCAACCTCTGAAAAGGACATTCCTCATTCTGTTAAAAGTGACACGATATCATCCAGTGCTTATCAATATATTGTTTGTTACACACATGGTATTTCATTGTCGTGTCCTTGGGACTGGACATTTATTTCCAGCTTTCATGCAATGAATTTTAATGTCAGTAGGAGTGAATTTTGTGAGATGTGTGTGTGTGTGTGTGTGTGTGTGTGTGTGTGTGTGTGTGTGTGCGCGCACATATATTATTATATATATTATTGTTTATATTAAAATGTGAAATTATTTTGGGACAATTCTAACCTGAATGGATGTAAACTCAATGTTAGACTGGCCTGAGCAAAGCCAAACATCCCCAAATATGACATCATGTAAAGTGATACTATCTCCTTCTGACTGTGCAGTAATTGTCACTGATGAGCCAGCATTCAATGGGTCCAGTGCAACTATCCATTCCCCAACACCTGGAGAAATCCCTGCAGCTACTGTAGCCTGATAGTTGTAGGTTTTGTTTGTAGTAGCAACTACCATCTGGAGGCATCATAACAAATAAGATACATCATTAAAAGTAGGCCTAATACATTTTTTTAAAACAATGACAAAAGCAGATGATCATGTCTCACCACAACTTTATTTTACAATAGTTACCTCTATTTGTCACTTTCTCCTTATAATTTGCTCAGTAAAGAAAACATATAGTAGTCTACGGTCATCTCCTCTATTATGAGAATAATTAACTCCAAGACGTCAAGTTCTGTAAATATGAATCTGTGTTCTGCTGGCGAGCATATTCATTTGTATACAAAATTATAATAAAACATAACCTCTACACACGAAAAAGCTGACGTCCTTCTACCTCTTTCTATGTTTCTGATGGGAGCTGAGTTTGTTTATAATCGAGACGAAATTAACGAGATAGTTGGAACATTTTGAAGAAGCACAATTTAAACAAAACAGATGCCATTAAAAAAATTAACGCAATTTACAGAACAGATGTCGTAAAATCATAGACATAATTTGCAAAAAAGATTCAATTAGCAAAATGATAAAAAAGAAACAGATACAAAGAACCATTTTTAACTGTACACGTTTAAGCAATTTCAGACGCTGCTGTATAGTATATCTTATCAATATAATTATTTTTTTAACTTTGAACAACTTAGTGCCCTGAGTGAATCTCCTTTCCACTGATCATATTTGCTAATATTATCATTCGTTCTCTGTGAGATCATTTTGCACAAAATTAAAGGTAAGTTTGTAATGCACGCCAAAACCACAACCAGCTATAGAATCATTTAGGAATGAGGGCTGAGAGGGAATTCCCAGAAAACCTCGAACTAACTTGACGTTTCCAGCTTTGTGAGCAGGAGTGCTGTGGGTGGAGTTATGTGGTCTGTCTGTAGCTCCTATAGCTGATAACGTCACGCTTGTTGGATGGTTTTTCCTTTGTATTTTCTGCCCGCGGGCAGACTTTTTTGGATCTATAGATGGCCCTGTATAGCTAACAAGGCAAAATTTCAATTAGGTATTGAAACAACGATTGTGTATTTGGCATGAGACCGTTGAGGAGGGGATTAGGGAGACAGGGGATCATGTGCATACAATTAAATCATATGGCTCAAAATGACACGCAATTACATTTTAATAACGGAGCCGAGAAAGCTCAGTGGTTTGTCTGTCTGTCTGTCTCTAGCTGTCTGTCTGTCTGTCTGTCTGTCTTTCGTTCGCCTGAAATATTGTCTATGTCTGCAATGTCGTTTCCTGTTCTGAGGCGTATAATGATAATTTTTTCACATCTATTCATATTAGGAAAGGCATCCTGATTTTTGGCTTGTGCTCCAGCGCGTGCTCATCGCCCACTTGTGTAAATTTTTCAGAATAAATTGTCTCTACCACCCATTAAAGTCTGGTTTGAAGAAACTTTCATGATTGAAGAAATAAAAATCAATTTCACTTACCTTTCATTTAATGAAATCTTTGAGCCCGAACAACTAAATGTTGGATATTTGGTCTATTTTTATAAGGTCACCTCTTTCAGTGACTTCCAATGAGCGTCTGTGACAATATGATTCACAGCACTAAAACTTGATTCCACTAGATACGAGGTAAGGAATGGTAGCAGTACATTTAATATTACTTTCCACATATTTGAATATAAGGCAGACACTTTTTGTTTTGTTTATCTTGCCACATTTTAGGTACCCATCATTAATGAAAATTGATGTGCTTTCTTTACCTTATTTAAGATGTGATAGTTCTCCATGACATGTTATATCAGTCTCAACAACTTTTGCAGTAAAAGGATTTACCATCCACCCATATGATTTCAAGTTAAAAATATCCTTACATAGTTTCTCCATATCCGATTTCAGTTCATTAAGGTGACTACTCTACCATTCTGTCTCAACTGGTGTCACATCATCTTTTATTGAAAACAAATCTGTAAAATGATGAAATTCCCTTTTATGATTATTATTTGGAAAAGGCTATGTTGTTTTATAAGTAATTCTCTCTCTCTCTCTCTCTCTCTCTCTCTCTCTCTCTGTCTCTGCGTTCAGGACTCAATCAGAGTAGGACTCCAGACTCTCACACAAAGACAGCTGTCTGTTTAAGCCTGTTAGCCGCTTGAATACCTGTTAAAACGTTGCACTGTGTTCTGCGCCAATGGCCCAGTGCATCCGATTTCAGCCAGCATTTTGTTCAGGTTTGTTTTCCTTAGCCTTTGATTGTCCTCAATCTTTCTGCAAGGCAGCAGATGATCTTTTCTGTAGGGGGATTCTGCTTTTAGATGTTCGGCCCTCCCAGGTTTACGAGCACCATCTGCCCGAGTCACTAGAGGTGACTAACACAGACATGCGACTTGTAATATAAGGAAACTGCAACAAGGAACACTTTTCATGCACAGCCTCCAATTGTTACCGCCGCCTATCCCCAGATACCGGTAAGTCACGTCCTCTTGAAAATGATGATCGTCGTTGCACTTGATGGGTATAAAATAGTATGGACAAATGAGAAGTCACATGTAAAGCACTCCAATCACATATACAACAGCATTATATGATTAACAGGTTATAATCGTTACAGAACAATCGTGAACTAAATAAAAATTATAGCTGTTAATATGTGATTGAGAGAAGAAGAGAGAGAAGACAAACCTCCATAAAAAGATGAATTATTGTTGATGTTAACAGGAACATACTAACTTCAAATGTGCAAGGGTAGGTCGGTTGACGTTTATAAAATGCAAAGATGGGTGTAAAGCAGTCACTACAACAATGGACATCCCTTTAAACCAAATGGACCGGTCATGCCATTTTAATTAAGGTTGCACAGACCAAATTATAGGATATTCTGGTTATTGTTGTTTTATCAAATTTAGAGAAAGGGAGACAGAGAGAGACAGAAAGAGAGTAGAGTTCCTCGATCATCCACCGAGTTGTATACATCATTAATAAAACATGTAACTAGTCTAGTACCGTCCACCTAAAGGTCAAAATCGCCCACTATTGGGGTGGTGGCGCCCAGGTTGAAGGGCACAGCGAAGCTGGACCATCAATTTGATTTGTAATGATCTCAAAATATTACAGTGAAATCATACCGAAACTGACACGTGTGCACCGATATGTGGAGAAAACCCGTAGATGTTGGCTTTGGCTGGAGCCTTCTGAAGGACCATGTGATTGTTGAAGTGTTTGGCGAGAGAAAACGTGACAGCTTGAGGCGCCTCATCTCTCAACAGGTGCTCTCTGAAGTTAATCTCTGTTGATATATAAAACAAATAAACTATTGTAGCACTTCTATATACACACCTGTATAATGAAGGGCTTAAACACAAAATGAACACAATGACAACTTAATGGCTTGATAACATCACCATTGAGTGCCGTATCTGCATCGAAGGTTGGCTACCATGGAGCTTTTTTTTATTATTCCGCTCTGTCTCTTGCTTGTGCAGGTTGTCATAGGCTGACATGTCATCTTTTGATGTTACTCGTCCATGTTAGTCTTGGTCTGCCCCTGCCTCTTTTACCTTGTATTTTCCCTTCCAAGATTACTTTTAGTAAGCTGCGGTGTCTTTTAACATGCCCCAGAAATCTCATTTTCTTATTTCAATTGTGTATTGTAGTTCTCTTTTTATTTTTAGTTGTTTTAAGACTTCATTGTTTGTTTTCTTTTCTTTCCATCCTATTCTTCTATAAATCCACATTCCAAATGCTTCAATTTCCTGTTCTGTTTTCTTGTCTAATGTCCATGTTTCTGCACCATACAGGAATGTTGAGAAGATATAACATTTTGCTATTCTTAGTTTTAGCCCTGATGTTACATTAAAATTAATTTTTGCCATTCCTATTCTTTTGTTTTTCCAGTTTTACATTTTCCATCACTGGTTATAGTATACTCGATAGACACTAGCCACATTTTCTGTTATCACCTACTGCCCTTAATGATCTCCATACCTGGTTTCTTGGAATCTCCACCATCCAGTTTATTTCTGGCTTTCCTCCATTTTGGCGGTGACATTTATTTATTGTTCGATAGAGATTGTTTTTTTTTTTCCCTCGCACAGAACACATTTTGACAAATAAAACAAAAACTTAGTTCTCAACAATTTGTTTTCAGTCTTCTTTGTCTACCTTTTAGCTCCCAGTGGAGCATAGGTCTTCAACAAACACTTTCCAAGTCGTTCTGTTTTTTGCAATTCTTTTAAGATCATTCCATGTCTTTCATTTTGGCGTCGGCATTTATTTATTGTTCGATGGAGATCGTTTTTTACCCTCACACAGAACACCTTTGACAAACAAAACAAAAACCTAGTTCTCAACAATTTGATTTCAGTACTGTAATTATAAAAGAGCAACTGTGATGTTTATTTATATCGATACCAACAATATTTCCATTGTTGTACAGAAAAAAACACTTGAGCTAAAGACTCTAATAGCTTTTTGATAGCATGACTAAAGTGAAGACTGGTAGTCGTGGAAGATGGAAAGTAGTTGAAGATACTAACTCTCTTTTGTTTTTTATTTTTCTAAATGTCATGCGATAGATTGCTACCAATACAGAATATGTTTTGTGATCTCTCTCTTTCCCTCTTCTTTTGAAAAAGTTATATAGTTTTCTGACAATAACAAATAGCCTAGTTATATATTGGGAGCCGCGATAGCTCAGTGGTTAGTGAACTGGACTACAAAGGACAAGAGGTTTCCGGTTCACTCAGCCTTTAATGGGTACCGGATTTTTTTTTTTTTTTTTTTTTTGGGGGGGGGGGGGGGGTGAAGTAAAGCGGCACGGGCGTAATACCGACCACATTACCCCAAAAATCATGTGCCGAAGGTCTGTAAAATGTATGGTCACTAACACCATATTCCCTATACACCACTTGGCGTGACGGGGGCACTTTACTTTTTTTTTACTAGTTATATATTATCACTTTTCAACAAATTATTTCATTCACGCAAGTGGGGACATCGCTGATATCCTAGGGGCTTCCGTTCGCCAGCTTTTACCTCTGACAAAGTCCCTAGAGACTAGCAACTGAATTTTCGTGTTAATCTGGTTTTTTTTTTTTCCTGACAGCCGTGAGCACAGAGGTCCATCGCCGTTCCGAGACAGCGGTCGTCAATCTTCTTTCAGTCAACGGAGCCCTAACGCTAAACAACAAATCATCGCAGCGGTACCTTATATCAACAAAGTATTTTTAAAATAACAACCATATTTTAATATCATCTGAACGACATATTTAACACGTTATATTGATTGCAGGGTAAATAAATTAACCTTTTAGGTATACATTAAATCAGTGTCCGTTTTGTAATTGAAATTTTAAAAATAACTGAATCAATTTTATTTGAGATATTTGTATCTTGTAACAAAGTCAATGGGAGGAATGAACTTGTTTCATCCTCATTAGGTCTTCAAATCTTGGCTCAAGTTTGGAAATTGATATTCTAATCTCTATCTCTCAGAGTTCTAATGTGATCGGCATTTGGTTTTCATGGCTGCCATTACTGAAAGCCCGGATCCACATAAGTAGGTAGTCGAAAACAGAATTAAAACTCGTAGGACCTTCTTGTTTACTTTTGGGTATTCTTGTTTTACAAAGCTCCAATGAGAAGAGGGAAAGAGAGATCTCGGGCGACATAGAGAAATAATATTAGAGAGCTTAACATTGTGGTACAACAGTGGCGAAGTTGATGTGTTGAACTGTGGGTAGAGGTTTGTGGAGAAACATTACCTACGCCGATCCTGGCACATAGACATAATGATGATGATGATGATAATAATATCCGCAGAGAACGCACACGCCTGCGGTGTACTTAGGCGCCGTGGAGCACAGTTTGACGACCACTGGTCTAAGAGTGGTCGATCTTTCTCAGATATTATGATGACACAGTCCTCCTCTCAAAAATGCAGAAGGATTAAAAGAGACAATTCAGTGTGTTAAAAAAAACAGCAAAGAGCAAAACCTCTATCTAAAAATACAGAAGACTACGATAATGTCCATTGACAAAACAGGAAGCCAATCCAAAATCATCAACAGTGAAGAACTTAAAGTTGTAACAAACTGTGATTATTTTGGGATCTTCAGTAACTAACAACGGATACTGACAGAAAGATACCAAAAGAAGATTAGCAACACAAAAATTAAATGCCATGAAAAATATGTTGCACAACACGAACAAGGCAATAACATTAAAATTACTGTGGGCGTGTATTTTACCAATAGCAATATGGTTGTAAATCAAGGATTATCTCGCAAACAGCAAGGAAGAAAATGTATTCATTTGAAACAAAACACTACAGAAGATCCTTAAGATATACCGTATAATGGAAAAGAGCAATAAAAGACACAACAGGCTAGAAAGAACAATAATGGAAGGCATGGTTCCTGGGCGATGCATCAGGGGCAGACCAAGAAGAAGGTGGTTTCAAGACATGAAGGAAACTTTGAACATGACAATAGAGGAAGTGGAAGATCTAGCTAGGGACAGATTCTTTCAGAGTGTCTGTGGTGAATGTAACGTTCTGCAAAGGACATGCGACCTAATGATGATGATTGATATTTTGTCTTTGAGAGCCGAAGATGGCACATGTGACAGAAGATCAAGACTCCGTGACTGACAAGCTTTACTATTAAGCGGCAGACTTTCTATAGGACCCGCATTGTGTCTCGCCACACGTCCTTTGTTATTGGCGAGCCTCTCAACCTCAACAAGGCCTGATGCTCGCTGTTTTTGCCCCCGGCCTTTTCTTAACGTTTCACCATGTCGTCATTTTTTCTTTTGCTCGCTTTTTTCTAATTTGACGGCTTGCTCTGCGATTCTCTTGTTACCTCTTCTCATCACTGGCCGACATATGGCCATCTTCTATTCTTGATAAAAAGATGATACTGTTATATCTGTAAATACAAAAAGCTTAAATAACGTCATAAAAACATTTTAAAAGTTTGATGAAGGTCAGTACTCCGCGACCACAAAGAGTAGAAATAACAAACTAAAGACATGCTGAAATTGTGGGAAATAAACGCATGGAGCGTTCGTAAAATGTTATCGTTTATTTACACTATTTCTCTTCGATAATTAAATTCAACAGACATATTTATTAATTTAAAAAATATTATAAACTAGCGAAGGCGAAATTGAATCTCAGAATAATGATAACGTTTTTAGACAAGCCAGTCGGTGTCCTACCATCAGCATGTTCCATCGAGGATATTCTAATCACGCTTCCTATGGATACATGGGCGATGTATCAAGGTAATGTGCCAATTTGATTTGTTAATGTGATGTGTCAAAGTGATGTGTCAAGGTTATGTGCCATGGTTGTGTATCAAAGTGATGTGTCAAGGTGATTTGTCAATGTAATGTGTCAAGGTGATGTGAAAAGGTGATATGCCAAGGCCATGTGCCAAGATAATGTGCCAAGAGAACGGGTTAGAATCCTGGTTGAGACCAATGTTTGTTCTTCATCATCTTCTCTTTCCATTGCACTTTCCTGTATCACTATATCACTACTATCAGGCCTCCCTTCCTGTGTAGTCTATATATTCCATGAATTTTGTGTATTTTTTTATTTCGAATTATATTCCTTGTTGACAGAAAAATGAGGGAGACAGACAAATAAAACCCTGGTAGAGCCATCAATAGGGGCGTGTCAGTATGGATCTATATTTTAAAAAACCACAAGAACAAATAGTACAGTGTCCCAAATGGAGATCAGTAGGCTTCCTCTTTGAGACCAGCTTTGTAACATGATGAATTTATGTCTATGTCCCTGGACATGCGGGAAGTACGGAGAAATGAAAGAGCGGACAGGTTGGCTAGCTGCGCTGTCGTTGAGGATGGGCAACCAATGGATCGGGGGGACATCATCAATGCTCTCCGAGATGTGGGAAGAGCACAGGACTTCGACAAACACAGATCCACGTCACTTCTTCGGATGATGGAAATGGGAGTTGAGATGGGCACAGCCAGAAATGAGAAGCTTAGTGGCCGTGTAAGAAGACTTATCAACCAACATAGAACTGGAGTCGTCTTTCGTTGGACCTGCGGGACTTGCTTAGGAGGGGATCTGAGAACCTATGGACATGTTCGGAGTGCAATGATGATGACCCGCAAATAACTCAATAACTCAATCGTGTGCTGTTCCAAAACAGTCGTTGTAATTGTTTGACGCCAAGTTCTTGCCTGGTACAACTCCTTGCTAAGCTCTTCTCTGTCTAGTCAGTAGCAGTTTTCACTTTAGAGATTGTGCATCATCTATTCGTGTGCTGTTGGCTGCTTTTACTATAGTAACTGGCATATTGTGAGTGCAGCCATCGTTGTGTGAGCTACGTCATCACGTTAGTTGCATAGCCCTAGGACGGTCGTACTCTAATCAATGAAAGACGGGGTGGGGTTTCGTACATGACTTGTCAGCATCGGTAAGACTATAGTCTGTTGTTTGAAGTGTGATGGTGATGGTCTAATGACCAACTAATAACTACATCAAGCTTTAGGCAGATGGTGCTCGTAAATCTGGGAGGGCCGACCATCTAAGGGCAGAATCCCGCTACAGAAAAGACAATCTGCTGCCCTGCAGGAAGATTGGGCAAAATCAAAGGCTAACGAAAGCAAACCTGAATAAAATGCTGGCTGAAATCGGATGCACTGGGTCACTAGCGCAGAACACAGTGCAACGTTTTAACAGGTATTCAATCAGAATGGATCTAACAGACTCTAATTATGATGTTCTGTCTGTGGAGTCCCCCACGATTCAACCTGTCCAAATGATAACTTACTGAAGCTGGAGTCAATGGAAATAACACCATCAAAGTGTCTGGTAGTAGGATACTTTAACAGCCACTCTGAAAGATGGGGATATAAGGAGACCAATGTTAGAGATGAAGAAGTGGAAGAATGGGAAATAGACAACAGCCTATTCCTCATAAACTCTATGGAAGACTCCCCCCGACCTTCTATTCAAGAAGATGGAAAACAACTTCCACTCCTGACTTAGCATTTGCAACTGGAGACATATCCATCAAAATAACCAGAAAAGTGCAGAACCAACTTGGAGATAGTGACCACAGACCAGTCAAACTTTCAGTGGATCTTGCTCACAAACAGGAGTTGCAAATACCTCTTCCCCGCTGCAACTATAAGAGAGCAGATTGGGCAAAGTTTGCAAGGCTCAATGATGCATATACTGCGCCTATCAACACCCACGAAAAGAAGGTAAATAATATGATAAAGCGGTTAACAAATGAAATCCTGAGAGCTGCTAAAGAACCCACTCCTAGAGGAGCAAGAAGAAACAACAAGCCATACTGGAGCAAGGAAATACAAAGACTAGAAGAGGAACTGGACTCTGCCAAAGAACCAGTTGAAACATCACACAGCATAAAGAGCAACATTGCATACAAAGCAGCCTCTGCCAAATACAGACGTGAGGAAATCAGCAAGACAGAGCTGGATAGACAAAACAGAGAACCTTAATCTAGACAAAAATGGTCATAAACTATGGAGACTTGCGAAAGCTCTGAGCGACGAAACAAACTGCCGACCTTCAATATCATTAGCACACAATCAGAACATCCTCACAGGCAAAAGAGCAGCAAATCTACTGATCCTCATCGAATGCCGTCTCCGCAACGAAGGTTGGATACCATGGAGCGCCATTCTGCTCTGTCTCTTGCTTTGATGGTGCAGGCTGTCATAGGCTGATTTGCCCATCTTTTGATGTTACTCATCCATGTTAGTCTTGGTCTACCTCTGCCTCTTTTACCTTGTATTTTCTCCTCCAGGATTACTTTTAGTGGCCTGTTGTGTCTTTTAACATAGCCCAAAAATCGTATTTGTCTTATTTGAATTGTGTTTAGTAGTTCTCTTTTCATTTTGGTTGTTTTAAGACTTCATCGTTTGTTTTCTTTTCCTTCCATCCAATTCTACCTATTCTTTTATATATCCACATTTCAAAGGCTTCAATTCTCTGTTCTGTTTTCTTGTCTAATGTCCATGTTTCTGCACCATATTGGAATATTGAGAAGATGTAACATTTTGCTATTCTTAGTTTTAGTCCTGGTGTTATTTGTTTTGATGTTGTATGTTCTTCATGACATTAAAATTACTTTTTGCCATTCCTATTCTTTTGATTATATCAGTTGTACATTTTCCATCACTATTTATAGTATGTCCAAGGTAGTTTGTTTTCTGAACTGCCTACAGGTTTGTTCTTTCAATTGTGATATCCACTTGTGGGTTTTGAGTATTTTGTTTGTTTATGATCATAGTTTTAGTCTTTTTCATATTCATAACTAGTCCATATATTTTGCTTATCATGTTTATTTCATTAATAATTGTTGTAGATCTTTAAGAGGCCAACACAAAAAGGGAGCTTTTAAAAAACATCAGAATGAAGCAATCAACATTTTTCGGGCACATCATGAGAAGAGGTTAGTTGGAATACTTGGTTACAACTGGAAAAATAAAAGCAAAGAGAGATCACGGACGACAAAGAAAAAATACTGGGTAGCTTGGTGTCATGGCATGGGAAACTAGCAACAACAGAACTGATACGATACACTGTAGAAAGAAGGTTATGGAAGGACATGATCACCTACGCCAACAAGTATGGCACATGGTGATGATGATATTAACTTCAGTGGATGGTAGTGGTAAATAACAATTGAAATCATTTAAATTATAGTGGCATATGTTTAATGAGTTCTAAAACACAACTATCAGCGTGCGCGATGCCTGTCGTGGTCGACAATCAACTTCTATGACAACCATCCATCTCTAGAACATCTTCAATAGCATTATGATGTTTTCTTCCTCAACCGCAGAACTTTTATTTCACGAACTTCAGGGGTAACAAGCTGGCAATTTACATGGACGCACTTATCTCCAACTGCAAGGTGATCTACCAAAGCGATGTACCAAGTTGATGTGCCAAAGTAATATGGCAATTTGATGTGCCAAGGTGATGTGCCACGAGTACGGGTTACAATTCTGGTGGAGGCTGCCTCCTGGTTTCTCTGTTCTCTCTTGTTTGTGGATTTCTCCAAGTGCTGCTACATTAATACTGTCCCTTTAATTATATTAATTTTATTTTTATTTTTATTTTTTTTTCATCAGCTTCTTTTGCCAATGCTCTTTCCCATTGTCATCATGCTTATCATGTGTAGTTTACATATTCCATGAATTTTGCATTTTGTATATGTTTTTCAATGTCAAACTATGTTCATTGTTTTAAAAGAAAATAGAGGGGGAACGAAAATAGAAGCTTTTGGCAAGGCCATCAATAGTGACGTGTCAGTCACGGATTTGTTAAGAAAAAAACAACAAATAAAACCCAAGAGCTAGTAGTCAATATTCCTGTACAGATCAAGAGACTCACATTTTCAGCGATGCTTTTTAAAATTATGCTGATTATTATTCTCTTGATTTTTTTTTTTTTTTGGCAACATACAATCAATTGATTTCTAAGCTGTTCGTAATCTGCCTAACATCCTTTGGGAGGTAACATCGCTTTTGTTGCGAGTGATCTTTCTTCGTCTTCTTCTTATTATTATTATTATTATTTTAGAAAATAAAGAACCATTTTAACGCCCATGGCTGAATGAGAATATAACATTAGTGCAAGTACTCAAATAATTTCTTTTAAACCATTGACATTTTTTTGGGGTAGGGTGGTCTATATCCGGTGTCGTCAATCTTCCATGGACAGCTAAAAAGACCAATGAGGAAATTCTCAAAACATCAGGAAGAAACAGTCAACATTTTTAGGGCACATCACAAGAAGAGGAAAATTGGAATACCTGATTACAACAGACAAAATACAAAGAAGGAGAGATTGCAGATGACAAAGAGAGAAAATACTAGGTAGCTTGGTGTCATGGCATGGAAAACAGTCAACAACAACTGATACGATGCACTGTAGATAAAAAATTGTGGAAGGACATGATCGTCTACGCCAAACGGTATGGCACATGATTATGATGATGAGTATCTACTTATTGTGCTTATTGGTTCATGATGTGTTTGGTCACTACCACAACAAACTTCCGGTCAATATGGTGGATAGCCGACAAGAATTGTTGAGGCACTGTCTGAAAAGTGTTTCTTGTTGCAGTTTCCTCATATTCCACGTCCAGCTTGCTGTCTGTCGGAGCTACTGAGTTTAATGCTTTGTGCATAGTGTGAGTTTTGCTTTTCATCTGGATGGTGTTTCTGTATTCAGATTGCTTACGATGAATGATGATATCATATGCGAAGGACAGTTCAACTGCGTTCACTTTTCAGTGCTGATACGCCTTGTCTTTTGACGTGTGCTGTGTTTGCTACGATGGGGACTGCAGCTGCCTTGCTTTATTTATTATCTTTCTTTCGATATTCGATGAGATGTTAATTCAGATGATTCCACTGGCACACGTGGTTGAGAAATTATGGATTTTCTTTTGTTTGCAGTGATACCGGGGCCTTCGAATAACTATCACAACAGAAATAACGAACAAATGAAGGGAATTCTCTAAGGAGCTTTTTAAAGCCCCCTTAGGAGAACATCAGAATAGAACTACACAAGACTAAACAAATGCAGCTGCAACCAGAAATTTAAGTGTCAAAAGTAAACAAAAAGATGTTAAAAAAAGAGAAAAGAGAAAGTCCCATTTTGCCACATGATGATATATAGAGAATATGTTGTTAGTGTCCATATTTTTTATTACACTTTTGTCACTTTATATTTTTGGTAATGTGGCCGGTATTATGCCAGCTATGCCTTTCTTTCTCCAAATAGAAATCATTTACTTATGTGAAGCTGGGTGAACTCAGAAGTTGTCGATCAGGATTGAACCAAACCTTATGTACTTAGTAGTCCAGGTCATTAACCACTGAGCTACCAGCAGCCACAAAATTGCAAAACACAAGAGGCTGAAGGACTACCATCAGAAATTATTCATATAGCAGGAAAAAGTAGTATTAGATAACTAAAATCTTAAAAGTAGAGAACAGTATCTACAGGTTGGTAGTTAACTATAGCAAAACCAGTATGAAAAAAAAAGAAGATAACAAGACACACAATATTACGATATATCTCACTGTTGAGTCACACAGGAAAGACGAACACCAAGATAATGAAAACAAGATAAAGACCAATTATAGAATCACTCCTCCTCTTCATGGTTGCACTAAAAATATACTTGATTAGTCTGGTCAAGATACCCAATAACAATTAATTAATTAATTACAGAATGAACTGAAGAAAAAAATAGAAGAGGGCAGAAAAAAATTGTACAAATTATACACATAATTCTTTCTCACTCTCTCTCTTTTTCTTTTATGCACAAAAAACATACAAACATATACACTCGTTTATATAAATTAGTGATAAATACTAAGACAAACTTCATAATTTATAAAAATGTGAAAGTTTAAAATTTTAATTATATCAGTATAATTAGTTTATATGACACAACGAAATCAGTACAAATAGTTTGTGACACAAATAAATCAGTATAATTAGTTTGCATCATAACTAAACTAGTATCGTTAGTTTGTGACAACTAAGTCACCCAAATATTTTGTAACACAAATAAATCAGACTAACTTGCTTGTATCATAACTAAATCAGTATCATTAGTTTTTAACAACTAAATCAATACAAATAATTAAAATGAGAGATATACGTATATGACAAGGCAAGGATTTAGTTTGGAACACAGTGTCAGGCTCTTCAATACACCTCCATCTCCATTACCTAACTCGTAACATAGGGCCTATGTATATTCATCAACTATTAATTTTTGCTCAGCACAACTTACATGTTATCTTCACATTATGATCTTTTTTTTTAATGTACAAAGAAAAATTATATGTTACTTAGATAATGATAGACTTTTGGTTCACAAAATATCTTGTTGCCATCATTTGGTAACGATAAAATTTGATAACGGAAGGTTATTTAATAACATTCTGTTAATCTTATAGCTTCAATAATTTCCTATGGGATAGTGGATTAATCCTTCATTTGTTGACTTTGTCTACAGATAGTACTTTCTGTTTTGTTCATATAAACTTAAATTGAAACATTTTTAAAATATTGATTTCATCAGTTCTTAGAGCAGCATATATATATTGCTTTCAACTGGTTCTATTCTTAGCAAGTTGCTTCCAGTCCATTTTGTTCATGTCAAGTTTTCATAATATTTCTACTGACGTATTTATATTAAAAAGAACCTGCATTCTTAACTACTCACACAAGACTTTCATGGTTCGAATTATTCATTCTGCATTTGTGACCCAGCATCATAGGCAGCATTAATGGTTGATAATGGTGATAGTAAAAGATGTTATTAATTACACATTCATTAACTCTTTAATTCCAAAATAAATTGTTTTGCCATTAGCTCTTTAATATAAAATTGTTTTTCTTGTTTCAAACATAAATAATTTAAAACAGAGAAATATTTAATGTCACCATGTTCAAATTTCTGTATAAATTGTGTTGCCAATAGAGCAAAATGTTCAAGGTGAGCTTTTTTTTAAATCAAGCAATTGCTTAAGCTTAGTGATAAGTAATTTTATATGAGAAAAGTTGTACCATAAATATGTTAATAAACCATGTTAATTAACTAAAAAACTTCAGTATTAAGGTCTAAGAATCAGCATATCTATCTATCTATCTATTGACCTTTTGAGCTGTAACCGGCCCATAGGGCGTAGACCAAGATACACCTTCTCCTATATGAATTTTTTGTTCTAGCAGTTTTCTTTTAAAGATATCCTATCAAATCTCGCCATCTGTCTCTGTTCTGTGCAAGCAGTTCTATCCCATTGAGGGAGCCAATTCCCGCTGCTCCTGCCTCTCTCACCAATGTTCCTCTCAGTGTCTCCTCGGGTCTTCCACCTGTTGTTTCCCACATGAGGGCTTGCCCTGCCACTCGATCACCATCTCCTCTCATCACATGAGTATATAATCAGCCTAACCAATGGTAAAAACTTCAGTGCAATGACTTAAATATGTACATGGCCGTTAAGTTTAAAATGAAGTACTCCATTGATGGATGTCCCTAACATCACAAAAGGTGGGCCTGGCAGGCTATTTGCTGTTTCATAAACAGCACATTTCTTAAAATCACAGGGTGATTCCCTCCACTCATATCGGACTCCAGCCACACTATAACCTGCAGGGCATGCATTTAATCTGAGAGTAACAGTCGTTTTGTCACTTGAAATTATGTCAGTTGTATGCCACCTATGGTCTGTGCACAGCAACTGAAATATAATACCAGAAATACATCAGTAACAATGTTAAAATGGATATGTAATCGGTACACAATTAGGTAACAGCAAGGGATGATAAATTATGAAAGGGAAAAAATTTTTAATGACATTGTGTTAAACAGCTTTATGTAGTGAGGACAAAACAAAATAACTCAACATTTTAGCCACTGGCCTTATTGGTAGAGTAGAGTTATTGAGTTTTTGTGGGTCATCATCACTGCACTCAGAACATGTCCATAGGTGCTCAGATCCCTCCTCAGCAAGTCTCACAGTATCCAGCGACTGATGACTCCAGTACTGTATTGGTTGATAAGTCTTCTTACACGCCCACTAAATTGCTTAAGCTTAGTGATAAGTAATTTTATATGAGAAAAGTTGTACCATAAATATGTTAATAAAACCATGTTAATTAACTAAAAAACTTCAGTATTAAGGTCTAAGAATCAGCATATCTATCTATCTATCTATTGACCTTTTGAGCTGTAACCGGCCCATAGGGCGTAGACCAAGATACACCTTCTCCTATATGAATTTTTTGTTCTAGCAGTTTTCTTTTAAAGATATCCTATCAAATCTCGCCATCTGTCTCTGTTCTGTGCAAGCAGTTCTATCCATTGAGGGAGCCAATTCCCGCTGCTCCTGCCTCTCTCACCAATGTTCCTCTCAGTGTCTCCTCGGGTCTTCCACCTGTTGTTTCCCACATGAGGGCTTGCCCTGCCACTCGATCACCATCTCCTCTCATCACATGAGTATATAATCAGCCTAACCAATGGTAAAAACTTCAGTGCAATGACTTAAATATGTACATGGCCGTTAAGTTTAAAATGAAGTACTCCATTGATGGATGTCCCTAACATCACAAAAGGTGGGCCTGGCAGGCTATTTGCTGTTTCATAAACAGCACATTTCTTAAAATCACAGGGTGATTCCCTCCACTCATATCGGACTCCAGCCACACTATAATCTGCAGGGCATGCATTTAATCTGAGAGTAACAGTCGTTTTGTCACTTGAAATTATGTCAGTTGTATGCCACCTATGGTCTGTGCACAGCAACTGAAATATAATACCAGAAATACATCAGTAACAATGTTAAAATGGATATGTAATCGGTACACAATTAGGTAACAGCAAGGGATGATAAATTATGAAAGGGAAAAAATTTTTAATGACATTGTGTTAAACAGCTTTATGTAGTGAGGACAAAACAAAATAACTCAACATTTTAGCCACTGGCCTTATTGGTAGAGTAGAGTTATTGAGTTATTTGTGGGTCATCATCACTGCACTCAGAACATGTCCATAGGTGCTCAGATCCCCTCCTCAGCAAGTCTCACAGTATCCAGCGACTGATGACTCCAGTACTGTATTGGTTGATAAGTCTTCTTACACGCCCACTAAATTTCTCATTTCTTTCTGTGCCCATCTTAACTCCAATCTCTTTCATCCGAAGAAGTGATGTGGACTCATGGTTGTCGAAGACCTCTACTCTTCCCACATCTCAGAGAGCATTGATGATGTCCGCCCAATCCATTGGTTGACCATCCTCAACGATAGCGCAGCTAGCCAACCTGTATGCTCTTTTAATTCCTAGCACTCGTACATGTCCTTGGATATTGACAAAGGTGACCTCTTGTATTTTTGACTTCTGCAATGACTCTAACCATTGAATATGTGCAGAGCCCACCTCCACTTTTTTTTTATCATGCTAGAGTAAAACACATAACAAATACAAGACAATGGTGAAATCACATGGACTTAATATGAATTTACTTAGTTCAAAATGCTTAGGTCTTATATGAATTTACTTAGCTCAGAATGCTTAGGTGTCCTGTTCTACCGAAGAAGGCCCCTGTGGCTGAAATGTTTAGTTATTCTGTTTTGTTCTTATGCTGTAAAGCTGTCACATACAAATTCATATTTTTTCCTTGCTTCATCCAGCATTACAGCAGCCTCAAACAATATCACATATTTGTATTATTTCTAATAATAAATGATAAAATAATACTTTATTTAATTTGAGGCACATTTTTTCCCCTGAATTATAAGCTCACTTTTTGTTGAGAGTGACTTTCAAGACTTGTTCAGAAATATAAATAAGATCAATATTTAACTAAGAAAGCAAAATTCAAATAAATCTGTTTCATAAATGATACTAGACTTTAAAAGTACATATATAGACCAATCCCACACTTTAAAAAGTATGAGCTGTCATATTTACCATGAAATTAAATTTTAAACATAAAGATATCCTGATGATGACTAATACCAATCCATTCTCTTAAAATGTCTGGTATATTTTCCTACTTTTTCCTTCCATTTTTTATTTTCTCTAAGAAGCAACAGGACAAAGAAACAAGACAAATTAACAAAAGAAGTAGGCACACAAGATCATTTTAATTAACTAAAATGAATAATAGCAGTACAAAATACTATATTAACAAGCTTCATAGTTAGAAGACTACAATTATAAAACATTACATTATATGAATATTTCAATACCTCAAAGCCAGCCGTATTTCTGACTTCCAAGACCCATGGACTACCATATAAGAGCATCAGACCTTGTGATGTCGCTTCAACCTTTACAGGTAATGGACCTTGAAAGACTAATGTTCTTCCATAGGCTACAGCAAGACCACTCAGACTTAACCTGGTTCCAACATCTACTTTATCGCGAGGATGGATACTGCAAACAAACATATATATATATATATATATATATATATATATATAACAAACATATATATATATATATATATATATATATATATATATATATAACAAACATATATATATATATATATATATATATAACAAACATATATATATATATATATAACAAACATATATATATATATATATATAACAAACATATATATATATATATATATATATATATATAACAAACATATATATATATATATCTAACAACAATACATATACAACAATACATATACAACAATATATATACCTAACAAACATATATACATATAACAAATGTATATACAACAGAACTGGGAATAAACATCATTGGTCTTGATTCTTCCTATGCCGTTAGATGTCGCATTGGTCTAAGTGTTTTTCGCCACTCCTATCCTTGCTAGATGTTTAATCTTATCTAATGAGTCTTTGCCTGTAAACTTTGCTTCTCTTATAAGTCTTCTTTTTAGTGTCTCTTTAGGTCTTCCTCTTTTTCTGTATCCTGATGTTTCCCATAGAAGAGCCTGTTGTAGAATTCTCTTGTGGTCTCTTCTCAGTATATGTCTGACATATGTCCAACTTCTTTCCTTAATTGTAGATGAGATCTTTGGTTGCAGGGCCATTTCTCCTACTTCAATATTAGTCTTGAATTAATTGCATTGTACACAGATTATTTTTCTTGTATAAACATTGAATAAACATTACAAAAGAGTTAATTATTTTGAATTACAAATGCCTACTTGAAAATTATATTTTTGCTTAGATTTTTCTTAACACTGCAAGCATTTGTTATTTTTGCTTTATCAACCTTTAAGTGTATCACAATGTCCTATGCTTTTTTATCATCAAGGAAAAACTTTTAAGTCTGGTAATTTTTTTTTCCTTATAGAAACAACCTTGACATAAAACAATTACTGCCTTGCCAAAGACTAGGGGAGCATTCCTAAAGAAATGAGAGAGTGCTGAAATAAGAAAGATGTACTTGACCACAAAGTATATAAAACAGTACTTCAAATTTTACTATGTAAAGGAATAAAATGAGATCTAGACTGGTGGAGATCCTGTAGATAACTACATCCAAAGCTAAAGATGACTACATGATAATGGAGTGAATGAAACCAATATAGGAAATAATCTTTATGTAGGCAAGAGTTGGAAACTGGAAATAATAAAGTATTAATCTAAAAAACTAAACTTAGAATATTCAACTCAAACGTATTATCAACCCTTACCTATATACGTAAAAGCTGGAAAACAACAAAAGAGATTGAGATAAAGCTAAACACTTTAAAGACAAATGCCTAAGAAAAATGCTGTGTGTACAATGGAATGAATTTAAGACTAATACAGAGATAAAAGAAATGGTCATGCAACCATCTACAATATAATCTCATCTACAATTAGAAATAGATGTTAGTCAAATATCAAATATGTGTTGAGAAGAGACAATAAGAGAATTTCAAAACAGGCTCTTCTGTGGGGAAAATCAAGATACAGAAGAAGTTAAAGACTAGAGAGACACAGAAGAGAACTCTTATAAGAGAAGCAAAGTAGGTACACACAGACTTAGTTGATAAAATCAAACATCGCAGCATAGAATGGATGTTAAAAAACACTATATGACATCTAACAGTGCTGGGAAAAATCAACATTTCTATGTGCACAACCTGAACATATTTATTTCAGACAGATATCCATACATGTATGTATATGTGAATGTGTGTGCTTACAGATAGTGCTTTAGCATATCATGTGACTGGATGTAAAGCTTAAGTCTCATAGCATTTGAAATTGAAGGAGTATGTGCTTTCTCAAATTCTTATTACCTTGAATAGCTCTGTTAAGCAGATACACATTTTTATGGTTAGGTTGACTGGAACTAATCAAACAGGAAAAGAGCCCATAATTTCTGGATTGCAAAGCAACTGTTACAAAACAATTGCAAATTTTAAAATATAGAAAAGATAAGCACCTTCACCAACAACTTTCTAATTCTGTATTGTGTGTTCAGTAATAAACATTAAAATGTGAAAATCTGCACAATGTGTCACTAAAAAATAAAATTAATGTTATTACTTACGAGCCATATGGAGAAGTGTAGTCTGGTAAGTCCATTGCTACTGCCATGAAGACTTTTACCATATTTGGATTTGGTACATATCCATGGTCAGCTGTCTGATGCCAGCGGATGTCAGGAAACCCAGAAGATATATTTGGATTGTTTCTATTAGGTGCTAGCTGTTAAAGTAATAACAGAAAGATAGATTAATTCTTCAATATTAAATGATATATTCAATATTCAACAAAGACAAAAAAACTATGAAGATCAGTAGATCAATAGGTCCACATAAGGTTCCACACAAATGGTATTAAACTTAAATATATCCCACAGTTCAAGTACTAGGAAAGTGATTGTAACTAGCATTGACATTTTTAAGAAAGAGAATTTGCAGATATTGAGATGGAAGCAAGGTAAGAATAAGCTAATTAATGCATTGCTTTATTAACTTTTACTGCACTTAAATCATGACAGTCAGACAGAAAACACTAAAAACAACTGCCTTTATAAATGCCATTCTACAGAGGAAATCAAAATACTATGGCCATGTCAAAAGACACTGCAGGCTGGAAAGAAAGATAATGGAAGGCATGGTTCCTGAGCAATACATCAGGAGCAGACCAAGAAGAAGGTGGTTTTAAGACATCAAGGAGATCTTTAACATGACAAAAGAAGTGGGAGATCATAAATGGGAGATCTGGCTAGAGACAGAGATTCTTTCAGTCGAGTCGTGGTAAAAGCAACATTCTGCAAAGGACATGTGACTTGATTATGACACTTAAATACTTCAAAACCTGAAAAATTAGGTTTCTCCATATGTACCAAAAGTAAGAAATAATGACAAAGCTATTCAGTTACATCTACAACATAGGATATATACTAGATGAGCTACTAAAATCTATTTATAGATTCAGAGCTATATTAAAGAGACCTGGTGCCAAGGATTATGAGCATGATTGTACTTTAACGTCTTATACATCAAATAACTAAATTTTACTAGAAATCACCATACAAAGAGTGAGAGACAAAATTAGTCCATAAATTACTGATGGACAGCATCAATTTGTTTGAGATAAAGGTATGGTCAATGCCTTACACACCATAACATTATTAGTAGAAAAAGCCATAGAACTGAAATGAGATTTGTACTTTTCTTACAGTTTTTAGACAACACCAAAGCATTTGACAAAGTAAAGCATCAAAAAGTAACAAACATTTGAAAGAGTATAAATTTTGATAGCAAAGATCTAAGAATAATAAAGAACATATAATAGCAACAAAATGCAAGCATAATGGTGGCAATCAATTGGGAATGCTTCAGAAAATAAAACATAGTGAGAGACAAAGGTGTGGACTAATAAAAGATATATCAGTCAGTGGTCATAATATACTTTGCATGAGAAAAGTAACAAACAACACAAGAAGAGATAGAATACCAAATGAAACCATAAGAAAAATGGTAGGAACTAAACCATGCCAAAAATATATAGAACAACAACAACTTAAATGGTTGGCCACCTGGTCAGAATGAATCCATATCAATCACCATCAAGGGCATTCTTCTCAAGAATGCATGGAAAAAGACCAAGAGGAAGACCCAGAATAAGATGGATAGATGCAGTGACAGAGACATGTAACAACAAAGGAAAATCACTAATTCAGACAGTTAAAGCAGCTCAAGAACGACAAATGATATAAACAGTGACACCTTTTAGGTATCAGTGAAAAGAGAAAAGAAGAAGAAATCATAATATAAACAATCTGCTGGTGCCACAGCTTTAATTGTGAAGGGTAAAAATGATTTACAGAAAATGACTGATTTATATGAATAGAAAGCAAAAATATGGACTTCAGCCTCAACAACATAAAAATAAATATAAAGCTATGTTTCATGGATCAAATACTTTCAACTATTTGTACAGTGTCAATGACCAGTAACAAGTGTTCAATTCTTTGTCCCTTCTCTGCCAAGCAGTAAAATAACATCGCTTTACATTTTACATTTTATGTTTTTGTAAATTTCAGATGGGTTATTTATTGGACCCTGTTGGGTTGCAATAACAATATTTATCACTTAGACAACAGCAAAATATACAACAGTGTGGTACCTGGACAAAACCAAATGGAAATGTGGCATCAGTTTGTCCACCAGAAGCTGAATGAAAGTTCTGTCTCCAGTCAGTGATCATTGCAGGGAAAGTACAGTTGTATTTGTTCATTCTATCACCACTAGCATCAGCTTCACCTGAGTAAGCAAAATACACACGAATACAGTTATCAAAGAGAGTACAGATATAATCTTGTGTTGTATGCTTATATGATCATTTGTGATAGAACACTAGATACTAAATTTATCTGCACATCAAGATTATAAACATCAAAGGCATATAAAAAAATAAAGAAATTGTAATTGTTTCCAAGCATAGCATCCCATCAAATTCTCCTAAAATCATATATCAATTTGAATTAAAATCGAGGCAGCAACTGCATCCTTTCAGACAATTTAGGAGATCTTATTAATCATGGTAGTTGTAATTTAGGAGCCTCGAACAAAGTTTCAAAATGGCATGAAATTGTCAATGTAATTTAGGTCATGCTCAGAGACCAATTTATAAGGATATTCTGGCCATTGATGTTGTAGAAAATTTAGAGAGAGAAGTTCCTCAATCATCCACTGAATGTATATTTTGTATATGATATCATTAATAAAACATGTAACTCCTGCTACTGCCCATTTAAATGTCAAAATCACTCATTAATGAGTAGAAGCACCAAGGTTAAAGAGGGCTACTCTAAAAGATGTAATCCACAGGAAGAGATTTGATGACAATGAGGAAGCCATATTAGAGGAACAAGAATGGTTGAGAGTTCTACATGCAGAGTGACAGCGCAGGGGCATATACCCTTGACAACTATATGGCTTAAAGTCATACATTTGCATAGAGATTATGTAGGAAAATAGCATTGTGTAGTCAATAATAAAACAAACCCTGAAGTAAAATAAATATGCTGCGTTACTTGTTGAACAACCCTTATATCTGTCATGGTTCTGTAAACTACTTAAAGTCATCAAATTAAAACTTCTGTATATTTAGTGTTTTCAATTAAAACCTATCATATTATGCATCAAATTAAAGAGGAACTAATGCACAACCTGGAGAAATTATTTGTAGGACATAACAATATTGAACTGAATATTTATAAAGTAAGGAGTGAGTAAAATAACAATTACAAATTAAAATATCCCTCATATAAAATTATAATTCGAGATCAACTTCTTCTTCTTCTACCTTTCAGCTCCCTGTGGAGCATAGGTCTTCAACAAACACTTTCCAAGCCGCTCTGTTTCTTGCCATTCTTTTAAGATCATTCCATGTCTTCCCCATCATCTTCATCTCTGCTTCCATCTGTCTTCTCCCTTCCTCTTTGTCGTTTTCTTCCTGGTAGACAAAAGGTGAGTCAACAACCCGGACTCCTTGTGGCTTTCTCCGGATTGCATCATACATCTCTTAGACAGAGAGCCTTTATCTTTCCTGGATGAGAGATTTAATTTTTTTCTTTTCTTAGATTTGTCCATGTTTGTGAAGTTTTTTCGGCGTATTCTTTTACAGTACGGGATAGCCAGTCCCATGCCCAACCCTCCTTAGTCGCCTCTTATGAACATGCCTGGTGGGGAACAGCACTACAACTCTTTACTCCCCAATTCAGGCCTCGGCAGCACATGGCAAAGTCATAACTTAATTAGAAAGTAAATTTGTTCATGTCTTTAATAATGTCTATGATAGTTATTACCACAAAAATATTTACACTTTGATATCAGGAAAGTGTTATATTGGAAATGAGAAGTAATGCCTTGTTAAGGGAATCCACTGTTCAATAGTTTAATATGCTATAGGCAATAGGGACTGAAATTTATTGAGATAAAGACATCCTTATGGCTAACAGAGACATTGTTTCTCCATTATTTTTAAGCATACATTGGCAATTCTGGGAGAGTTAAAGAGTTAATATCTCATTAGCAAAAAAGATTAATTGACAAATATGCAGCAAAAAATTACTGAAGCACTTCTCTGGAGAAGTAAAACCAATTCACTCTCTCTCTCTCTCTCTCTCTCTCTCTGCGTTCAGGACTCAATAAGAGTAATGATTCCAGACTCTCATATGAAGTCAGCTGTCAGGCTAAGTGTATTGATTGCCCCCACAGACAGAACATCACAATTAGAGTCTGTCAGATCCACTCTGACTGAACACCCGTTAATACGTTGCACTGTGTTCTGAACCAGTGGCCCAGTGCATCCGATTTCAGCCAGCATTTTATTCGGGTTTGCTTTTCCTAGCCTTTGATTGTCCCCAATCTTCCTGCAAGGCAGCAGATTGTCTTTTCTGTAGGGGATTCTGTCCTTAGATGGTAGGCCCTCCCAGGTTTACGAGCACCATCTGCCCGGGTCACTAGAGGTGACTAACACAGACATGCACACACAAAGATGTGAGATGTGACTAACACAGACACGGACACACAAAGATGTGAGATGTGACTAACACAGACATACACACACAAAGATGTGAGATGTGACTAACACAGACACGCACACACAAAGATATGAGATGTGACTAATACAGACATGCACACAGCGATACGAGGCATGACTAACACTGACACACATCAAGATATATGATACATGACTAACATAAACATGCACATAAAGATATGAGATATAACTGACATTGACATGCACACACAAAGATATGACACATGCCTAACATAGACATGCACACAAAGATAAGAGATATGACTAACATAGATATGCACACACAAAGATATGAGATGGGACTAACATAGCCATGCACACACAAGGATATGAGATGTGACAAACACAGACATGCACACACAAAGATATGAGATATGACTAACATAAACATGCACACAAAGATATGAGATATCACTAACCCAGACATGCACACACAAAGATATGACATATGACTAACACTGGTACACACTAAGATATGAGATATGACTAAACACAGACACACATAAAGATATGAGACATGATTAACACGGACACACCGAGATATGACTAACATGACACACACCAAGATATGAGCCATGGCCAGCACACACAAGCTAAGATATGAGCCATGGCTAGGACAGAAACACAGCAAGATATGAGCCATGGCTTCACCAAAAACACCAAAAAATGAACCATGTCTAGCACAGACACACATTAAAGTGCCCATATGCTTGGGCTTGTTGTAGTCGGCAGACTCTTCTGAACGTGGGAATCACAGGTTTTGTTAAACAGTTGTCCCGAGATTTGAGAGTGCAGTCTGACCCATAGAACGTTCTCTTGCATGTATAGATTCCCGATCGACTGTTGACAGGTGTCGTTGAAACAGTTGTCTGGACATTTGAGAGTACATATGATGTCACAGCCATCAGAACACATCTGTTCGCACTGTAGCTCAAAATTACCATCGGGACAAGTGTCATTACAGGTATAGCCAAGATGTTTACATTGTAGGCATTTTCCAGATTTTTCCTCAAATAAAGGACAGACACTGAGACAAGGCCCGGAACAGTCGTGTCCATAGATCCCATGTGAACAGTAGCCGTGACAAGTACCGATGATGACATTGCAGCCTTTACTACATCCACTACACACTGCACAAAACGACCAAGAATGCTCGTCCAGACAATAGGTGTCTGTAAATGTTTGCACCTCACATACCGTCAGCGCACTGTCGGCCTGCAAAATGGTCGGTGAGAACTCAATCTTAATGTGTGCCATTGACGTTTGTGTTTTGACTACAATAGTGTTCACAGATAAATTAGGGTATGATATATCATTATACTGGAACACTACTCCACCACTGTCAGAGAAAGCCTTTAGAGTGGCATTCTTTACCCGAATCATAGTGCTAGCTCGATGATAGATTCGAATGATGTGAGTCTTCTAGGGCGTTGCAAGGTTCAGGTACCAGTAAACAGAATTGGTTCCACTTCTCCATTGTGTGTGTGTGCAGTCATTGTCATAGAGATTGGTCTTTGTTTTGCTATTAACTGCGGCCTCTGGTCCACATCTGTCTCCTGTATAACAAGCATCAAATTTGTCGGTCTGGTTTGTGATCTGTTTGAGAGCCACTTTCCGACCCCGCCAATGTAGATGGAGCAGATATTTGCAACTATCGCCCTTTCAATCCGTAACTTGTTGATCAGACCAGCCCCAGAGCAGATAGCATCAATCTCGTGCGGACTAACTACAAACCTTGATACATTGTTACATGAGGCAGAACCATTTAGTTTACCGTGAAACTGTCCAGATTTTTAAGTCATTAACATAAATCCTAAACCAGGAGCACGGCAAAGATTGATTGAGAGTTGTCTCAACTGATGTAGAATCTGTGTCCGGATTACATGTGGTGTCGTTGTTATCAAACAGGAAAGTAGGTTCAGATTTTTGGGCATATTTGTAAATAAAATCCAAGTACTGACACTGGGGTCCGAAAATTTTGTGCTGACAACTGTCATTGTTTGGGCATGTCCCTGTAGTTTTGTCACAAACTAAGCCATTATAGCAGTGACATTGTAACGTACAATTTGCCCAAAACCAACCGTCGGCACAAGTAAGGTCATTAGCTTCCATGGTTGCTAACGAAGCCAGCGAATAAAGACTTGATCTACAGCGATGGTTAACGAACTGTGTACACACATTTATTATCAAACCCGTGATTACATTTTTAAAAATCCGCCATCTCACTGTGGTAACAGATAGCGTGAAATTCTCTAATAGAATGAGATAAACCGTTGGAGACAAGGAAAGTCAACATTGTTTACATGGCTTGGACGCAAGATGCGTCCATTTTGGTGCGTCCCATGACGTCATTTGACCAACGTTATGAATGACCAATTCATAAGCAGTCATAATAAAAAATGGAGTTAAGATTTTAGCAAAATAATACAAATAAATAAGATAATGACCGCAAAATGTAATTTAATTGCTGCATACCTTGATACCAAATTGCTCCATATATGGTCATTTTAAGAAAAGGGTGGATCATGCTATTCCATAAGTTTGAGTTGTCATTTGGTCCCTGAAGCCTTTTACTAAGACTAGATGGAAGTCGATCGACATACCTAATATATGCAGAAGAAAAATTCTGCTGAATATTATTTTTCGTTACTGAAAATATATGATAAAGGAATTTTAATTTGGTTGTTATGAATGTCTATAAATTATTTATTTACAAGGAACTGGCAAATACATTCAATTAAAATAACAGGAAAGGGTGAATGTAAGGAATCAGAGAAAAACAATAACTTCAAGAAGACAGCAACTCCAGCTTCACAAGTTGAAGTCCAGAAAGTTACTCAAAGTACAAATAATGTGACTAAACAAAATAAACAAAAAATGAATATTAAAGTATAATAAAAATGCCATATTATTTTACATTCATTAAAATAAGTATAGCCTTTCACACAACAATAAAAGACATTAGTCTCAGAAATAGATTTTAAAATGGTTAACATTAACAACTGTCTAATAAATTAATAAAATTCAAATTAATTTAAAATAAATTGTGATTCCTACTTTAAGAATGAATCAGGCTGTTTTACTTCTGTTTTTCTGTGAATACCACACTTGGCAAGAGCTGCAGGAGATGACCATGTCTCAACAGGAGTGCCACCCCAGTCTGTTGCCACTAGACCAATTGGGTATCCTAGAGCTTTGTGAATAGCTTTCCCATACACCCAGCACACAGCAGAAAAGTAACTCCGTGCAGGACCACCAACACTAGCTGGCAAAGAAAAATACACTTTTATAAAAAAAAATAATTAAACTTTTATAAAGACCAAATTTAAACTCATTTGTTTTTAGCTCAAGTCGTGCATCTCCTTGCAACTAATCTCCAACTTAAATTTATTTAGCCTGGTAAATTTTGTTAATTTTATGTTTCTTACATTTTAGCATTCACTCACAGACTTCTTCTTCAACATCCTTTAACACCAGGGGTCGCTGGGGTATCACTGACTGACTTCATCAATCTTCTTCATTTCTCTCTAGCTTCAATCAATTTTTAGTATTCTCTAGTTTCAGTCAATCTTTGGAATTCTCTAGCTTCAATTAATTTTTGGAATTCTCTAGCTTCAGTCAATCTTTGGAATTCTCTAGATTCAGTCAATTTTTAGAATTCTCTAGCTACAGTCAATTCTTGGAATTCTCTAGCTTCAGTCAATTTTTAGAATTCTCTAGCTACAGTCAATCTTTGGAATTCTCTAGCTTCAATCATTTTTAGAATTCTCTAGCTTCAATCAATTTTTGGAATTCTCTATCTTCAGTCAATCTTTGGAATTCTCTAGCTTTAATCAATCTTTGGAATTCTCTAGCTTCAATCAATTTTTGGAATTCTCTAGCTTCAGTCAATCTTTGGAATTCTCTAGCTACAGTCAATCTTTGGAATTCTCCAGCTTCTGTCAATCTTTGGAACTCTGCGAAAGTCAAGACCTGTCCATTTGTTATGTTATCTTCCCATCTCTTTTTCTGCCAACCTCATCTTCTCACTTCTTTAATAGTTCCTTGCAGAATGCTCTTTGCTACTCGAGACAACTGAGATATGTCATCAAACTATTTCATTTTGTGTTTCTTCGATGACTAGAGAAAACAAAATTCTTCTCCGTCCTCCATTCTTGAAAGAACAAAAGTGGCTGTAGATGAGTTACATTGTGGTTTACAGCATGCTGTGGTGTTTCAACACAAAACATCCAACTTTTCACTATTGAGTACCAGATTGCTTCTTTTGATCTTTGCTGGTTTCACTAGAATAATAGCCTTTTTCTAGATTTACTGTTTAAGGGGTGGAGTGGAATCTGGATAGCTCTGGTTAACAGATTCCAGTGCTAGCAGTCAGCTATGAGTCACTGACTCTTTCAGTCTGGTGCTGACAGGCACTCATTTATTTTATTATAAAATCTTTGTTTTGTCATTTGTTGTTCAACATTGAATGATTTACAAACCATTGCTAGGAAGAGTCCAGTTTTGTGAGATTCTGCTCAGATCATCAAGAGGAGTGGCTGATGCTACATTAGCCACAGTCATGAGTCTGATATGTGGGTAGTTATGGGCATCAGCTATTTCTTGAGCAGCATCTGACATCTGAAACAAAGTTGGTTTTGTAATGGCTGATATCAAAATGCAACGGTTTCACAAGCAACAGAAGCAGAATGTTATTTGCTTATTTGTATTGAAAAAGAATCAGTCATTAATCATCATCAAGTGTCATACTTGTTGGTATAGGTGATGATGTCTTGTCTTTCTACACATTTTTATCTCTCTGCAGCAGTTTGTCAATTCTGCTGATGACTTGATACAACTATTCTCTTAAACTGTCTGGTATCTTTTC
Organism: Megaustenia siamemsis; assembly: GCA_032433765.1. NCBI lineage: Eukaryota > Metazoa > Mollusca > Gastropoda > Stylommatophora > Ariophantidae > Megaustenia > Megaustenia siamemsis. The sequence continues at coordinate 49,270,133 of JAVIAB010000047.1, forward strand.
TCTCTGTTTTCCTCTGCCCTCAATTTCCAGTTGACACAATATATTCCAGCTGTTCCCTTCTCATTAAATGACAACAGAATCATTATTTCCTTCTGATGTTGACAACAATCTTTCTTTTTTGTGTCAGCCATTTTTAGATGGTCCTTGTTACTATTTTTAGCAGTACATGATATTCTCAACATTCTATACTCTCTGAGAGGCGAAGGCGCGACTCCCAACATCAGAACTGGAAGCTGTCAGCGACCCACAGCTGATAGCTTGCGCCAGGATCGGTGAACCAAAACCATCCAGACCCTGCTGCACCTCTCCATGCTGTCTCCTGTAACAGACTAACCTGTCTAGTCTGGCCAAGCGAGCAGGGATCGAAGAGGGAAGACAATCCGGTACTCAAAAATGATGTGCTGAAGTCGGATGTGTTGGACCGAAAGGCGCAAATATAACAGTTATACTGCAAACCACAACACAACGCAAATACGTCCACTTAACGTCCGTTTAAGGATGGATGACGAAGAGGAATTCTACAGTCTACGAATACTCTAGAATACTTTAGTCATCGGGTGAAAGCAAATTAAGCAAGCAAGCATACTCTCTGTGGCCTCCAATGATATAAACAGCACTAAACAATTATAATAGGATTGTGTCCATGAGCAACATTCTTTCAAAATGGTAAAATTGACAAGAAATAGACATCAATAAGGCAAACCAAACATTATAGCAGGCTCTTCTTGTGTAAAATAATAATAGTGCCTGTTATATAGTTGACATTTCCCTGACATTTAACAAATAATTCTAGAGCTTACTTACAAAATCAAGAGAACTGTTCCAAGACTCAACAAGAATAAGGACTGAGCTCTATTTTTGAACACTTGCAATGACCAGCCTTTTTTAATGTTTGTTTGAAGCCCGTGACATCATCACATGTGCTTCAACACCTACAACGTGGAGTCCACCAATGATTTCACCACTATCCAATTGTTGGGTCTAATACACCACACTGTATTTCATTGTTGTGTCCTTGGGACTGGACATTTATTTCCAGCTTTCATGCATTGAATTTGAATGTCAGCAGGAGTGATTTTGTTAGATGTGTATGTGTGTGTGCACATATATATTATCGCATATATTAAAATGTGAAATTATTTTGGGACAATTCTAACCTGAATGGATGTAAACTCCATGTTAGACTGGCCTGAGCAAAGCCAAACATCTCCAAATATGACATCATGTAAAGTGATACTAACTCCTTCTGACTGTGCTGTAATTGTGACTGATGAGCCAGCATTCAATGGGTCCAATGCAACTATCCATTCCCCAACACCAGGAGAAATCCCTGCAGATACTGTAGCCTGATAGTTGTAGGTTGTGTTTGTAGTAGCAACTACCATCTGATGACATCAAAACAAATAAAATACATCATTAACTGTTAACACAAAAAGTAGGCCCTAATACATTTTTTTTAAACAATGACAAAAGCAGATGATCATGTCTCGCCACAACTTTATGCTACAAGTTACCTCTCTTTTGTATCTTTCTCCATATAATTTTTCTCAGTAAAGAAAACATAAATTAGGCTACGGTCATCTCCTCTATTATGAGAATAATTAACTCCAAGACGTCAAGTTCTGTAAATATGAATCTGTGTTCTGCTGGCGAGCATATTCATTTGTATACAAAATTATCTTCTTCTTCTTCTTCTTCTTTCCTTCCTCATCTGCCTTTCAGCGTCGAGGGGAGATATAATTTGCGGTCTTTTGCTCTTCTGTTCGCCTCTGCTGCTGTTATGTTTCCTAGTGCTTCTAATATTCCATCGATCCATCTTTTTCGTGGTCGACCCTTGGTCTGTGTTCTCACAACGTTTGTTGAAGGCTCGTTGTGTTGTGTTTTGTTCTTTCTGCCTTGTCACGTGGCCGAACCATTTTATCTGTTGTTTCCTTATATATTCTATGGCTGGGGCTATATCTAGCTTTTTCTCAGTTCTACATTTCTGATCTTATCTCTCAGACTGTTTCCTGTCATTCGTCTAAACACATTTCATCTCTGTAGAGGTTATTTTTCTTATTGTTCTTGCATCTAGAGTCCAGGTCTGGCATTGGTTGCACAACGTTGGAATGAAGATTGTATTGTATAGTGCTCGTTTTGCCTCCAGAGTTATTCCTTGTTGGACAATAGTGGTGATAACTGTCCGATGATTTGACAAGCTTTGTTGCATCTTGATTCTATCTCTGCTGTTTGGGAATTGTCGTTTGTCATTAGACTTCCTAGGTATTTGAATTCCTCTACTGTTTTAGTTGTCTGCCTTCTATAGTTATGTTGATGTTCTGTTTATTTTTGGCGACATTCATGACTTCTGTTTTGTTGATGTTGATTTTCATGTTGTATTTTGTTCCTGAGATGTTGAGTTTGTTTAAGTGTTCTTGTAGGTCTTCTATTGTTTCATGTATTAGTGCCTGGTCGTCTGCAAAAAGAAGCTCGTTGATCTCCTCTGTCTCTGATGGGTTGGCTAGCTTGCATATGTGGTCCATGTATGTAATAAACAGTAGGGGGATAGTACGCACCCCTGTCTTACACCTGATCTAACTTCGAAGTGGTCTGTGTAGCCTGTTGCTGTTCTGACCCTGCAGCTGCTGTTGGCGTAGAGACTTTTAATAATGTTGGTTAGATGTTGGCTTACTCCGTATGTTGTTAGTATCTCCCACAGTTGTTCTCTGTTTACTCTGTCGAATGCTTTTTCCTGGTCAATGAAGGCTATGTATAAGTTTTGGTTGTGTTCTGTCGTTTTTTCTGCAAGCTGTTTTAGTGTGAATAGTGCGTCGGTACATCCTCTGTTTTTTCGGAACCCCATTTGAGAATCGCTTAACTGTAGTTCTATTATTGGTCTCAGTCTTTTTTCCAAGATTTTGGCGTATAGCTTTCCTACATGGCTGAGCAGAGATATACCTCTATATTGATTGCAGTCTCTTTTGCTACCTTTCTTTTTCCATATTGGTATGATGATTGCCTGTTGCCAGTCTTCTGGGGCTTGTTGTTGGTGCCATGCTGCATTAAATATTCTGTGCAGCCATTGCATTCCTGTTTCTCCCGCTGCTGCTATTATTTCTATTGGAATGTTATCTATCCTGGTGCTTTGTTTCTCCATATTCTATGTATTTCTCTGAGCATAAATACAATTATCCCTTACCGACCTGCTAAGTCAGTCGTAAGTTAAGGGCTTAGTTTAAGAGAAACACACGATGGGGGTTTAGCCCGCAAATTATACAAAATTATAATAAAACATAACCTCTAAAATATTATACACGAGAAAGCTGACGTCCTTCTACCTCTTTCTATGTTTCTGATGGGAGCTGAGTTTGTTTATAATCGAGACGAAATTAACGAGATAGTTGGAACATTTGAAGAAGCACAATTTAAACAAAACAGATGCCATTAAAAAAGTAACGCAATTTACAGAACAGATGTCATAAAATAATAGACATAATTTACAAAAAAGATTCAATTAGCAAAATGATAAAGAAACAGATACAAAAAAAAACATTGTTTTCCTGTACACGTTTAAGCAATTTCAGACTCTGCTGTATATTGTCTCTTACCAATATAATTATTTTTTTAACTTTGAACAACTTAGTGCCTGAGTGAATCTCTTTCAACTGATCATATTTGCTAATATATCATTCGATGATTCGTTATATGTGAGATTATTTTGCACAAAATTAAAGGTAAGTTTGTAGTGCTCACCAAAACCACAACCAGCTATAGAATTATTTAGGCATGAGGGCTGAGAGCGAATTCCCAGAAAAAACTAACTTGACGTTTCCAGCTTTGTGAGCAGGAGTGCTGTGGGTGGAGTGATGTCATCTGTCTGTAGCTCCTATAGCTGATAACGTCACGCTTGTTGGATGGTTTTTCCTTTGTATTTCTGCCCGCGGGCAGACATTTTTAGATCTATAGATGGCTATGCTAAAACAAGGCAAAATTTCAATTAGGTATTGAAACAACGATTGTGTATTTAGCATAAGTCCGTTGAGGAGGGGATTAAGGAGATAGGGGATCATGTGCATATAATTAAATCATATGGCTCAAAATAACTCGCAATTACATTTTAATAACAGAGCCGAGAAAGCTCATTGGTTAGTCTATCTATCTATCTATCTATCTATCTATCTATCTATCTATCTATCTATCTATCTATCTATCTATCTATCTATCTATCTATCTATCTATCTATCTATCTAATCTATATATCTATCTATCTATCTATCTATCTAATCTATCTATCTTTCGTTCGCCTGAAGTATTGTCTGTATCTGCATTGTCGTTTCCTGTATAAATTTCACTATCTTTTGTAATTCTTGCAGGGTGTTTATAAAGTCTCACTACACTTGGTATCTAGGTCAATTTGAAAAAAAAATGTTTATGACGTCATCACAATATGTGCTCCCACTGTCAATGAAATTTGTTGAATAAGTTTATTGCTACTGGAAATGTGGAAGATGCTCCACGATCTGGTAGGCCTGCTGTGAATGATGAAATATGTTTAGATATCCAAGACAGAATCCTTAAAAGTCCAGACAAGTCATTAAGAAAACTGTCGCAACAAGTGAACTTACCATTGAGCACATATTGTGATGACGTCATAAACATTTTTTTCAAATTGACCTAGATACCAAGTGTAGTGAGACTTTATAAACACCCTATAGTTGTGTCTGTAGTGTTGTATATATGGACCAATGGATTTTCCTCAGTCTACTATACTCAGTGTTGTCTTGAAGTTTGCGTTCAGCAGTCTGGGGCGCCTGTCCATATGTACATGTAGTTGAGGTGCCGATCTTGAATTTTGTATACATGTGAATGTGGAATCAACTGTGTCCTGATTGAGACGTATAATGATAACTTGTTCACATCTATTCATATTGTGAAAGGCATCCTGATTTGAGGCTTGTGGTCCAGCCCCCACTGTGTGTAAATTTTTCCACGGATAATTGTCTCCACCACCCACTAAAGTCTCAATTGAAGAAACTTTCATGACTGAAGATATAAAAATCAATTTCACTTACCTTTCATTTAATGAAATCTTTGAGCCCAAACAACTAAATGGTGGATATCTGATCTAAAGGTAAAGGTAAAGTACGAGACTTGAACCGGCGTCTTAGCACGCGAGTTTACACCCATATGTGCTCGGCCGCCTATCCAGAAATGTTCGGATATTTCTGTATAGTGTAGCCTCAAGCATCGAAACTCAGATGCGAAGCGACATTCCTCACCTTCCAGGATAATACCCTGGTACCCATTTCTGCCAACGGCTGGGTCGACCGTAGGGGTATTATTATTTTTTTTTTCCAACCACGAGTACAATTCACACTTATCTGATCTATATATATAGATAGCTGTCAATACAGGATTGAGAGAAGAAGAGAGAGAAGATCAAACCTTCATAAATAGAGGAATTATTATTGATATTAACAGGATCATACTAACTTCAGATGTGCAAGGGTAGGTCAGTTGACGTTTATAAAATGCAAAGATGGGTGGAAAGCAGTCACTACTACAATGGACATCCCTCTAAACCAGATGGACGGGTCATGCATTTTAATTAAGGTCGCGCTCAGAGACCAAATTGTAGGATATTATGGCTACTGTTATTTATCAAATTTAGAGAAAGGGAGACAGAGAGAGACAGAAAGAGAGTAGAGTTCCTCGATCATCCACCGAGTTGTATACATCATTAATAAAGCATGTAACTAGTCTAGTACCGTCCACCTAAAGGTCAAAATCGCCCACTATTGGGGTGGTGGCGCCCAGGTTGAAGGGCACAGCGAAGCTGGACCATCAATTTGATTTGTAATTATCTCAAAATATTACAGTGAAATCATACCGAAACTGACACGTGTGCACCGATATGTGGAGAAAAACCGTAGATGTTGGCTTTGGCTGGAGCCTTCTGAAGGACCATGTGATTGTTGAAGTGTTTGGCGAGAGAAAATGTGACAGCTTGAGGCGCTTCATCTCTCAACAGGTGCTCTCTGAGGTTAATCTCTGTTGATATATAAAACAAATAAACTATGTAGCACTTCTATATACAAACGTATCCAAAGAAGGGCTTAAACACAAAATGAACACAATGACAACTTAATGACTTGATAACATCACCATTGAGTGCCGTCTCTGCATCGAAGGTTAGCTACCATGTAGCTTTTTTATTATTATTATTCTCTGTCTCTTGCTTTTATTGTGCAGGTTGTCATAGGCTGACAGGTCCATTTTTTGATGTTACTCGTCCATGCTTAGTCTTGGTCTGCCTCTTTTACTTATATTTTTCTTTCCAGATTACTTTTAGTAAGCTGTGTGTCTTTTAACATGCCCCAGAAATCGCATTTTCTTTGTTCAATTGTGTTTAGTAGTTCTCTTTTAATTTTAGTTCTTTTATGACTTCATCGTTTGTTTTCTTTTCTTTCCATCCAATTCTTCCATAAATCCACATTTTAAATGCTTCAATTTTCTGCTCTGTTTTCTTGTCCAATGTCCATGTTTCTGCACCATACAGGAATGTTGAGAAGACATAGCATTTTGCTATTCTTAGTTTTAGTCCTAATGTTATTTGTTTTGATGTTAGTATATTTGATTTATGATGTTAGTACATTAAAATTAATTTTTGCCATTCCTATTCTTTTTGTTTCTTTTCAGTTTTACATTTTCCATCACTGGTTATAGTATACTTGATAGACACTAAAACAAGAATCAGGAATGGATGCAAGAGACTTGTCACTGGAAACCACATCTTCTGTTATCACCTACTTCCCTTAATGACCTCCACACCTGGTTTCTTGGAATCTCCACCATTCAGTTTATTTCTGGCTTTTCTCCATTTTGGCGGCGGCATTTATTTATTGTTCGATGAAGATCGTTTTTTCCCTCATACAGAACATCTTTGACAAACAAAACAAAAACCTAGTTCTCAACAATTTGTTGTCAGTACTGTAATTATAAAAGAGCAACTGTGATGTTTATTTATATCGGTACCAATAATACTTCCATTGCTGTACAGAAAAAAACACTTCAGCTAAAGACTCTAATAGCTTTTTGATAGCATGAATGAAGTGAAGACTGGTAGTCGTGGAAGATAGAAAGTAGTTGAAGATGCTGACTCCCTTTTATTTTTCTAAATGTCATGCGATAGATTGCTACCAATACAGAATATGTTTTGTGATCTCTATTTTTCCCTCTTCTTTTGAAAAAGTTATATAGTTTTGTGACAATAACAGATAGCCTAATTATATAAATATATTTTGGGAGCCACGATAGCTGAGTGGTTAGTTCGTTCGTTCGTTCGCTTTCGTCAGCTTTGACCTCTGACGAAGTCCCACCCACTCAATTTTTTTGTGGGACTGAATTTTGCGTGTAAAGTCTGTTTTATCCCATTACAGGATGCCCTCGCCATGCAGGCAGATTTACTCCGACTTCAGAGGTACTAATTTTTAGGGAATTAGTAAAACCCAGGTGTCCTCGCCAGGGTACGAACCCCGGCTGTTGCCGTGGTAAGCCAACCGCCTATCGATTGCGCTAACCGGACACCCTGAGTGGTTAGTGAACTGGTCTACAAGTTACAAAGGACAAGAGGTAGGGTTCGATCCCAACCAACGGCTTTCGGTTCACTCAGCCTTTAATGGGTAGCGGATTTTTTTTTTTTAAAAGAAAAGCGGCACGGGCGTAATACCGACCACATTACCCAAAATTCATGTGCCGAAGGTCTGTAAAATGTATGGTCACTAACACCATAGTCCCTATGCACCACTTGGCGTGACGGGGGCACTTTACTTTTTTTTTAACTAGTTATATATTACCATGTTTCAGCTTTTACCTCTGACAAAGTCCCTAGAGACTAGCAACTGAATTGTGCATGTTAATCCTCCAATGAGGTGAGGGAAAGAGAGATCTCGGGCGACATAGAGAATTAATATTAGATTAACGTTGTGGTACAATAGTGACGAAGTTGATGAGTTGCATTGTGGGTAGAGGTGTGTGGAGAAACATCACTTACGCCGGTCATGGCACATGATGATGATGATGATAATAAAATCCGCGGAGCCCCTAGCACGCGCCTGCGGAGCACTTAGGCGTCGCGGAGCACAATTTGACGACCACTGGTCTAAGAGTGGTCTATCTATCTCAGATATTATGATGACACAGTCCTCCTCTCAAACAATGTAGAAGGATTAAAAGAGACAATTCAGTGTGTTAAAAAAAACAGCAAAGAACAAAACCTCTATCTAAACATACAGAAAACTAAGATAATGTCCATTGACAAAACATAAAGCCAATTCAAAATCATCAACAGTGAAGAACTTGAAATTGTATCAAACTGTGATTATTTGGGATCTTCAGTTACTAACAATGGAGAGTGGGCGTGTATCTTACCGATAGCAACATGGTTGTAAATCAGGGATTATTTCGCAAACAGCAAGAAAGAAAATGTATTATTTGAAACAAAACACTACAGAAAAATCCTTAAGATGTACTGGATAATGGAAAGGAACAATAAAAGACACACCTGGCCGGAAAGAAAAATAATGGAAGGCATGGTTCCTGGGCGATGCACCAGGGGCAGACGAAGAAGAAGGTGGTTTCAAGACATAAAGGAAACGTGAACATGACAATGGAGGAAGTGCGAGATCTAGCTAGGGACAGATTCTTTCAGAGTGTCTGTGGTGAATGTAACGTTCTGCAAAGGACATGTGACCTAATGATGATGATTTATCTTTTGTCTTTGAGAACCGAAGATGGCATACGTGACAGAAGATCAAGACTCCGTGACTGACAAGCTTTGCTATTAAGCGGCAGACTTTCTATAGGACCCGCATTGTGTCTCGCCACACGTCCCTTGTATTGGCGAGCCTCTCAACCTCAACAAGGCCTGATGCTCGCTGTTTTGCCCCCGGTCTTTTCTTAATGTTTCTCCATGTCGTCATTTTGTTATGCTCACTTTTTTCTAATTTGACGGCTTGCTCTGCGATTCTCTTGTTACCTCTTCTCATCACTGGCCGACATATGGCCATCTTCTATTCTTGATAAACAGATGATACTTTTATATCTGTGAATACAAAAAGCTTAAATAACGCCATAAGAAAACATTTTAAAAGTTTGATGAAGATCAGTACTTCGAGATCACAAAGAGCAGAAATAACAAACTAAAGACATGCTGAAATTGTGAGAAATAAACGTATAGAGCGTTCGTAAAATGTTATCGTTTATTTACACTATTTCTCTTCGATAATTAAATTCAACATATTTATTAATTAAAAAATATTATAAACTAGTGAAGGCGAAATTGAATATCAGAATAATGATAACGTTTTAGACAAGCCAGTCGGTGTCCTACCATCAGCATGTTCCATCGAGGATATTCTAACCACTCTTCCTGTGGATACATGGCTCAGAATGAGCAACAACACAGCCGCTAGAAGTTTAGTCTCAGCCTGAGCCATGATTAAAGAAACTCCAAAGAAGTCTGTTCAAAAAGGCGTGTAGTGCAAGGACTGCACCGAATGAATCCAATATACACAAGCAGGATTAATATATGGATATATGAAGTCATGTGACAACATGCTACCGTCAGCTTGCGACCTTTAATATCATATGGAGTGGTATTTGTATGATTTGAAACTAACACCTATTTGGCACGAAATATGTTAATCTCACAGATACGTATGAGATAAGATTAAACATAAATAAATATACATATACAATTAAAAATACTCTACAAATCACAACGTACTTTACAACAACCACAGTGAGCAAAACGCTCTACTTATTAACACTAAAATATAAACCCCCAAAAAACAAGTCAGCATTTATGTCATAGAAGCGATCGTTATCAAGATCCGACCAATCAGTATCATAACAAAAGAACTGACTAACATGAAAGATAAATATAAAAATAATCACATAGCGTAGCAGTAAGCAAAGAAAATAGGGCAATAGTTATTTCTCTCTTGTACTTGATTAATACGTGTTTTAGGGTGGTGTGGACGGGAAGACGCACATAAAAAAAAAAACATTAAAATTATCTTGAGTGGATATCAGTGTAATATGAGTAAATAGCAAATCAAATAATTTAAATTATAGCGTCACACGTTCTAAAACATTATCATCGCATGTGGTTTGGTAATCAACTTTTACTACAACTATCCATCTTTACAACAATTTCATGACACTTATGGCATTTTCCCTCTTGACAACATTGTCACTGTTTTTGCTGAACTTTTCTTTACACCTTCACCGACTTCAGGGGCAGCAAGCTGGCATTTTACATGGACGAATTTATATTTAATTGTAAGGTGATGTGTCAAGGTAATATACCAGACCGATGTGTTAAAGTAATGTGTCAAGATGACAGACAATGTACAAGGCGATGTGACAGTGTGATTTAAAAAATGTAAAGAACCCCCGACACAGCCAAGTGGCGTATAGGGAATATGGTGTTAGTGACCATAAATTTAACAGACCTTCGGCACATGATTTTTGGGGTAATGTGGTCGATATTACGCCCGTGGCTCTTTACTTTCCCAGAAAAAAAGCCGGTACATATTAATGGCTGGGTAAACCGGAAGCCGTCGATTGGGATCGAACCCTACCTCTTGTTCTTTGTAGTCCAGTTCACTAACCACTGAGCTATAGCGGCTCCCTTGTGACAGTGTGATTAATCAAGGTGATATACTAAGGTTGGACTTTGTCCCTCCTTCGGAAATCCTTGAAACGAAGTCGAGAGGGGGATAGTGCGACTGGGTAAAGCACTATCTCCATATCCTGTGCCCAGGCAGAGTAGGCAAAGTGAAATGAGGAAGAAATTACCAATGTTTAAACTTGGCACATGGAACGTAAGGACCATGTGCCCTGGACTTACTAAAACAAGCACACTGAAAGAAGGACAAATTAGAACAACAGCACTCATAGAGAAAGAACTAAATAGGCTACATGTTGATATTGCTGCCCTACAAGAAACAAGACTCTCAGACTGTGGTTCTGTAAAGGAAGAAAACTATACTTTTTTCTGGCAAGGCCTAAGCCCCGAAAAACCACGTATACATGGAGTAGGCTTTGCTGTACATAACAAACACATAAACTCCATAACCACGCCAAAAGGAGTGTCTGAACGCTTGATGATACTCCAGCTAAATATAGAGATATCTGCAAATCATCTCTGAAAGACTTCTCCATCTGTGAAAACGACTGGCAACATCTGGCAAGTGATCGCACATCATGGAGAGCATGTATAAGGAACGGTATAACAACATTTGAGACTGTGCTAAGACAGGACTTAGAAGAGAAGAGACTCATGAAAAAGGATGGTAAACCCTGTGGATCAGCGAGCCTGACCTGTTCATTATGTGACCGCGTGTGTTTGTCAAACATTGGTAGAATTAGCCACGAGAGAAGCTGTTCGGCAAAAACAATACCTCAAAAAAATACGCAATAGCCTCCACTAGACCGTCTGACAAGACGAAAAGGGCCATATATATATATATACTAAGGTGATGTGCTAAAGTAATGTGTCAATGTGATGTTCCAGGGCGATGTATCAAGGCAATGTGCAAATTTGATTTGTTAATATGATGTGCCAAAGTGATGTGTCAAGGTGATGTGCCATGGTTATGTATCAAAGTGATGTACCAAAATGATGTGTCAAGGTGATGTGCCATGGTTATGTATCAAAGTGATGAACCAAAGTGATGTGTCAAGGTGATGTGCCATGATTATGTATCAAAGTGATGTGCCAAAGTGATGTGTCAAGGTGATGTGCCATGGTTATGTATCAAAGTGATGTGCCAAAGTGATGTTTCAAGGTGATGTGACATGGTTATGTATCAAAGTGATGTGTCAAGGTGATTTGTCAATGTAATGTGTCAAGGTGATGTGACATGGTGATATGCCGAGGTCATGTGCCAAGATCATGTGCCAAGAGAACGGATTAGAATCCTGGTTGAGACCGCCTACTGCTTTGTCTGTTCTCTTTTGTTTGTGGGTTTCTATGAGTTTTGTTACATTAAATCTGTCCCTATATAGTTTATGTTTGTTCTTCATCAACTTCTCTTGCCATTGCACTTTCCTGTTGTCACTATATCACTACTATCAGGCCTCACTTCCTGTGTAGTCTATATATCCCATGAATTTTGTGTATTTTTTTTTAAATTTCGAATTATATTCCTTGTTGACAGAAAAAAGAGGGAGACAGACAAAATAAAAACCCTTGGCAGAGCAATCAATAGAGCTATGTCAGTACGGATCTATATTTTTTTTAAAAACCCACAAGAACAAATAGTGCAGTGTCCCAAATGGAGATCAGTAGGCTTCCTCTTTGAGACATGCTTTGTAACATGATGATCATTAGTATCTTGATTTTTTGCAACATATCATCAGTTGATAAATCTGTTCGTGATATGCTTAACATTCTCTAAGGGGAAACAACAACGCTACTGCTGCGAACGATCGTTCTGTTTTCCTTATTTTAAAAAAAAAAAAAAGAAATAAAGAACACATTTGCGCCCATGGCTTACAAAGAATATGGCATTAGTGCAAGTGCTCACATGATTTCTTTGAAACCATTGATACATTTTTTTGGATAAAAAGGGTCTGTATGACTTCAGTGTCGTCATTCTTTCCCGTAAAATTCAGTACCAATGTAAGACAGCGTGACGCCAGAAGATGCCGATCGTGATAAAACCCAACACACCAACATCCTACGCTCAGTAACAAAGTTCAGGAATATCTGCTCTCTTTATTCAATATCCACCATTAACGCCCATAAAACACTAATTGTAGTATATACCACAGGGATGGCCAATAAGGTGCCCACGAGCCACAAGTGGCCCGCGACGTCCTTTTTTGGCCCGAGGCGGATACAAAATAAAATCAGGTTGCATTGAGCAAAATGCCCTGGGTAAAATTGATTTAAAATTTGTTACATTAACTTCTACCATGGAGAAAGCTAACTCAAATATTCACTAGTAGCTTGTTTAAAAAAAAAGGATAATTATTGGTGGAAACATCCAAGATAAATCAAAGAAGAATAATAGTACAAGTAGACCTATGTTTAACACTTGGAACATTCTAGTAGTAGTTTAACGTCGCCTTCCAGTCATTCTCGACCCATCCTTTTTTCCGTTTGATCATCCTGCGACCGACTGAAACAAAGGGAGAAGCCGACGAATGGTTCTAGAACCGACTCTCGGTTCGGCGAGTTCAAACAGTTTCCGCTAAGAAATACTGTCAGTCACACACCTCCTCCTTTCCAACACATTCACCCCACAATTATTTTACTTTCAGTTTCTTTCTCTCCAATTCTCTTTTAACAGTCAAAATTATATATCCGATATCCCATCTGATCATTCTGATTTTGTCGAGTTACAGTGAACAGTTTTATTTTTAACAGGAAGCAGTGCTATTGTTGTAATCTGTATTTTCATTGTCTATTGCTTCGGTCGTGGTATAATATGAGCAATAAACGTCAATTAAATGAAAAATTTCGATTTTTAATGAGAAATGGGAACATGATTTTTTTATTTATCAACAATAAGGATAGCAAACCGCAGTGCCTTGTGTGTTTGCAAGTGTTGACTATAAATAAAGAGTATAATCTTAAACGGCATTAAACACAGCAAGGAAAAATTGAAAAAAAAAGAGAGAAAAAAAAATGGTATGTTAGAAGCTTTACGTGATTAGTAGACGACACAGATTCGAACAACGTTTCGGCTCAATAGGCCTTCAGCAGGAACAAACAAACAACATACACACACAGATATGTGAATAAATAAAACTAATCCTACATAGCTAACTAGTAATGAAACATCAAAAACAAAATAATCGAAATATGTTGACTTCCCTGTGTGTCGTGGACTGTGGTCAGGCTAGGAAAGGAATTTCTCACGGGTGTAGCTGTAATTTATACCCTCTGGTCAGAGGTGAAGGGTTCTAAAAATACACGAGTGGGGGGAACGCTATCTAGGTACGTCGACTACAAAGGCATAGGCAATATCTGAAAGTATCTAAGGATCCATAAATACATGTATACACACACACACAGATGCGTGTATACACATGTACACGTGCAAGAAGACGTGCACATACTAATACATATCAACATACACATGCATACACACACACATGTGTATGCATACAAGCAAGCACACATATACATGCATGTATATGCATATACATATATATATATATACCAATACCCGTGCCTATGAACACATACATGCATGTGCACATCCATACGGGGACAATCATATGTGTGGAAGTGTGCGTATGACCCACCAGAGGGGTTCACACCGAGGTCAGTGTGCTAACTCGAAGGAGAAAGAATAGAACAGTAGAATAACAGGTACTCAAAAGGCGGAAAGAGTGAGATGTATGAGAGTGGGGTGCAATAAAAACATAAGAGGGGTAAGTAGCACAGAAAAAGGTAAATAGGAGAACACCGAAGTGTCTCAACGGGGACTAGTGGAGAAGAACTAAGAATAGAGTGGCATAGTAGATAGACTAAAGAGCCACAACATGGGTGGTAGAGAGGGCTATGCAAGAGGGAGGGAGCAGCCGAAAGTAAACTATGTGTATGAGTGTGATACATTCATGCCTCGTGGGGTCAGCGAACCATACTGGACTATGAGGCGATTTTCCAAAGTATATCGGCTGCGGTCGCCAGAGTGACAGAGGACAATACCAGTGACAAGGATGTCGTCTTTGTCCTTGTGATCTGGGGAGTTGAAATGGGAAGACACTGGAGTGCCAGTATTCTGTTGGACATCTCGTAGATGTTCACAAAATCTTTCCGCTAATCTTCTACCAGACTCGCCAATATAGGTCATGTGGCATCGTTGGCATATAATGGCATAAATGATGTTACGGGACATACATGTGAAGCCATGATTGATCTCGAACCGTCCATTGGGGAATAAGACCGAGTCAGTAGGGAGCACATAGGCACAGGTGATACAGTTACGACCACAAGGGGCCGTACCGAAGTGTTGAGGGTAGGAGCGAGGGAGATGGCTCCTAACCATAATGTCACCCAAATTCCTGTCGCGCTTGAAAGCGATCATCGGGGGATCACTAAAAAGTAGACGGGTAGTGGGATCAGAGAGGAGAATGGAACGGTAGCGGTTGAGTATCTTCACAGCTGCTAAGTTGTGAGGATGATAAGTGAGGGTGAGTATAGTTCTCTCAGAGGGGGGGGGGGGGTCGGAAGGAGTGAGTGCCTTGGGACGGGTGATAAGGAGGACCCGCTGGAGGGCAGACTGGAGGATCGAGTCTGGATAAAGCCGGCGGCTGAAGAAACCTAACATGAGGTGAGCCTGTCGGAGGAAATCTTTGTCATCCTGGAAGATGCGACGGAGACGCAATAACTGTGAGAATGGAATAGAGCCGCGACAAGAAGGCGAATGGGATGAAGTATAGAGAAGGTAGCAGTGGGCGTCTGTGGGTTTATAGAAAACCGAGGTGTGGAGGCTAGAAGTACCCAAAGAAACAATAAGATCTAGGAAGGTGACAGAGGAAGTGGATATACAAGATGTGATCTTGATAGCTTTGTGATAGCTACCAATATAGTCGATAAACCTGGAGAGGTCATCCTCAGGAAGATCGGTGAGTCCGAAGCAGTCATCAATGTACCGAAGGTATATGATGGGAAGAGGACCTTGATAAGAATTGAGAATTTGGTACTCCAGGTAACCCATGAATAGGCAAGCATATCTAGGGCCCATCTTGGTGCCCATGGCTACTCCACTGACTTGGTCATAGAAGTTACCATTAAACTCAAAGGTGTTGAGGTTGAGTACAAGCTCAGTAAGGCGGAGAAGAGTTGCAGTATCAACAGAGGGGTGTTGTCTCTGGTCAAGAAAGAAACGTAGAGCCAGGAAGCCGTCGGAGTGAGGAATAGAGGTGTAGAGAGAGCAAACATCAAGGGTAAAAAGTCGGTATGAGCGACCTCGGGAGAGAGAGATGGAAGAGAAGATACTCAATGCATGGTTAGTGTCCTTGACATATGAGGGAAGACTAACGACCATAGGCTGGAAGACACTGTCTAGATAGTCAGATATGTGTTCAACCGGGCAAGCACACGCTGACACGATGGGGCATCCTGGATTGTCGATTTTGTGTATTTTGGGGAGCATGTAGAAAGATGGTTTCCCAAGACCACTATTGTGGATAATGAGGCGGGACGCGCTAGGAGGGAGCCGGTTGGTTCGGATCAGTTCCTTGATGGTAGATTTGACCTGCTTATTGTGGAGGACAGTGGCGTCGTCATGGCGGGGTTTATAAAAAGTGGTATTGGATAGCTGTTTGTTGTCCTGAGAAATATATAAGTCTTTGCGCCAAACTACCGCCGTTCCTCCCTTGTCTGCCGGCATCATATAGAACAAAAATTCAGATATGAGAAGGTGTATCTTGGTCTACGCCCTGTGCCGGCAACGGCTCGAAAGGTCAATAGATAGATAGATAGAAATAGATATATATAGTATAAAAATACAATTTATTTTTAGCTATGCAGTTGGGTGTCTGCTTAGATCAATGATATAAAAGAGACATAAAGGGTGAAACTGATGAAGAGCGCTGGTGTGTCGAAGCTGGTAGTGTAAAGAGTTAAATATCTAGAGGCGTAGTTGAGGCATTATCAGCAGCTACCTTTCTTTTTATATAGAAATAGGAAAGAGCATTTTTTGTTTGACTGTAGGAAAATATGGAATTATTTAAGACTTTGAAATCTACCTTTTTCCCACCCTTGGCCTTTTGCGTGTCGAGGACCTCTAAAACATATCTTTATCTAATTTGTTGCGTTCATACTTAGTAATTTACAACTGATTTTATCGTAATCCCCACTACAATGGTACGTCTTACTACATAAGCTAACAAGAACTGTCCCTTCGTACTCTAATTTAAAAAGACCGATTCATTCTCTCCATTTACGCCTATTAGCTCTCCTTCCTCTTCTAGACTTTTCTCTCTTTCTCTCCTATCTCCTCATAGACTACTCTCCTTCCATTCAACCCTCCCTCCTCTCTCTTTCCCTCTCCTGGCGTTTCGCCCTCCCTCGTACTTTTAACATCCCTCCTAGATTTCCCTCCATTGTAACACTTACTTATTCTCTCCATTTATGCCTATCATCTCTTCTTCGCTCTCCTAGACTTCTCTCTCTCTCCCTTTATCCCTCTCCGAACGTTCCGTCCTTCATCGTATTTTTAGCCTCCCTCGTAGATTTCCCTCTAATGTAACACTTACTCATTCTCCACATGTATGCCTATCATCTCGCCTTCCTTCTCCTAGACTCCTCTCTCTGTCTCTCTCCTATCCCCTCTTAGACTTCTCTCCTACCATTCCATCCTACCTCCTCTCTCTTTCCCTCTCCTAGCGTTCCGCCCTCCCTCGTATTTTTAGCTTCCCTCCGAGATTTTCCATTCATTGTAACACTTACTCATTCTCTCCATTTAACCCTAACATCTCTAATTCCCTCTCCTAGACTTTTTCTCTCTCTCTCCTATCCCTCCTAGACTTCTCGCTTACCATTCCACCCTCCCTCCTCTCTTTCCCTCTCCAAGCATTCCACCCTCCCTCGTATTTTAGCTTCCCTCTAGTGTAGCACTTTAGTATTGAATATCAATTGCAATAATAGTTAAAATACCTACTTTAAACACACAATAAAAAAAAAACATACGAAAAACGAAGGAAAATACATTCAAAAAGGCTCTCAACAATTCTCAATTTACCTAGCTTAAACATATTAATAAAATTAAATAACCCTTATCGATAACATACATACTTTAAGAGAAAACAGAAAATATTCCAACTTACAGCGTAAAATACAGTCTCAACACAATCTTCTAGACTGAACAGTTGTATGAAATTAAGCTTCCTCAAATCAACCGTGCTTATAACATGAAATCTCTCATGAGTCTAGTTTAAATTTAATCTGGTAACAAATGTGGATAAGGTATAAATTAACTAATCAGTGAGTAACTATGATAACTTTGACAGACATCTGGATTAACCAATCAGAGAAGAGCATTAGTATTGGAGACGGAGCAAAGAAATGACTGAAATCGGGATTATAACCAATCAGAGAAGAGCATTAGTGTTAAAATGAATACTGACCTCATTTTCCGCTTGAAGCGCTGTCGACTCTGTCTTATCGGTGGTGTCGAGAAGTAGGAATGGTGGTAAAATTTCATAATCCTACCAAAACATGTTTCGCCTGTCGGGTCATCGGTGGGGGGGGGGGGGGTGGATATTGCGGGTGGTGGGTTACTTGAACTCGATTTGATACATGATGCAATACCAGAGAAGTTCCGTGACCTCGATTTAACCTCTAAAGGTTGCAATACCAATGTTCCACAAGTCATCGAATAACAGGCAACATTAAAAGTGGTCATTGTAGATCAGAAAACTTAGTGCCAAAGACCAAAAAGTTACTCCCAAACCCACAAAAATCTTAGATCCATTGTCAGAATTTGGCTGAGGATGTCTTTGAATTAGCAGTGGACGACTTTTGAATTAGCAGAGGACGGATTTTTGTTTTGATAAGGGGCGTGTTTGTTGGACAGACTTGATAATCGAGTTGGAAAGTTTTATTCTTATACTTATCCTAACTTCTTTGGATTTCCATATGTTGGTCAATTTAATGAATAACAGGCAATATTAAAGGTGATCAGTGTAGGCCAGAAAACTTAGTTCCAAATACCAAAAACTTAGTTCAAGAGAGAAAATAGTCTCAAAACCACACATACAAAATCTTAGATGCATAATCAAAATATATCCCAAAACTCAAAATTTCGCCTCATAATCGAAAAGTTGAACACAACCCTAAAAATTTAGTATCAAAATCATAATAGTTAGACATAATGAGCAGAAAGTTATATTCAAAGTCTAAAAAGTGAGTCCAAATGGCAAAATAATTTAGCCCCAAAACACAAAATGTTCGCCTCATAGTAAAAAAGTTGAACTCAAAACCCTAAAAATTTAGTCTCAATTCATACTAGTTAGACACAAAAGGCCAAAAAGTTATATCCAAAGTCCAAAAAGTTAGTCCAAATCGCAAAATAGTGAACAAAAGTGAACAAAACACTCCACTTATTAACACTAAATGGTAGCTAAACAAAATTTACAAAAATTATATTATTTAATAAAAGTGATCGATATCCGACCAATCAATAATAAACGAAAGAACTAATGCGACAGATAAATATAAAAATAATCGCTTACAAATTTAAGCAAAAAAAGGGGCATTAGTTATTTCTCTTCTGCTCTTATAGACTTTTTTTAGAGTGAAAAAGGGAGGGAGGAATTCTAGTGCAATTGTAAAATGCTAGAGGATTTTCACTCACTGATAATGAGTAAGAGAAAATGAGTTGGAGTGAGGTGGACAGCAAGATAAATAATAAGTTATGTTGTTATATTAACTTTAAACCTATGTTAAAAGAAGTGAGAAAGAGAGATCATCGGTGATATGTAGAACCAATTCTGACCGTGTCGTCATTCTTCCATGAACGCTAAAAAGACCAATGAGGAAATTCTCAAAACATCAGGAAGGAACAATCAACATTTTTCGGGCACATCACGAGAAGAGGAAAATTGGAATACCTGATTACAACAGGCAAAATACAAAGAAGGAGCGATCGCGGATGACAAAGAGAGAAAATACTAGGTAGCTTGGCGTCATGGCATGGAAAACAGTCAACAACAACTGACATGATGCACTGTAGATAGAAGATTGTGGAAGGACATGATTGCCTACGCCAAACGGTATGGCACATGATGATGATGAGTATCTACATATTGTGCTTATTGGTTATGATGTGTTTGGTCACTACCACAACAAACTTCCGGTCAATATGGTGGATAGCCGACAGGAACTGTTGAGACACTGTCTGAAAAGTGTTTCTTGTGGCAGTTTCCTCATATTCCACGTCCAGCTTGCTGTCGGAGCTACTGAGTTTAATGCTCTGTGCATAGCGTGAGGTTTGCTTTTCATTTGGATGGTGTTTCTATATTCAGATTGCTTACGATGAATGATGATATCATATGCGAAGGACAGTTCAGCTGCGTTCACCTTTCAGTGCTGATACACCTTATGTCTTTTGACGTGTGCTGTGTTTGCTACGATGGGGAATGCAGCAGCCTTGCTTTATTTATTATCTTTCTTTCGATGAGATGTTAATTCAGATGATTCCACTGGCACACATGGTTGAGTAATTATGAATTTTCATTTGTTTGCAGTGATACCGGGACCTTCAAATAACTATAACTACCACAACGGAAATAACAAACAAATGGAGAGAATTCTCTAAGGAGCTTTTTAAAGCCCCATTAGAAGAGCATCAGAATAGAACTACACAAGACTAAACTAACGCAGCTGAAACCAGAAATTTAAATGTCAAACATAGACAAAAAAGATGTTAAAAAAAAAAGAAAAGAGAAAATCCCATCATGCCACATGATGATATATAGAGAATATGGTGTAAATGTCCATATATATAATATACATATATACAAATAGTTTGTGACACAAATAAATCAGTATAATTAGTTTGCATCAGAACTAAACTAGTATCGTTAGTTTGTGACAACTAAGTCACCCAAATAGTTTGTGACACAAATAAATCAGACTAACTTGCTTGTATCATAACTAAATCAGTATCATTAGTTTTTAACAACTAAATCAATACAAATAATTAAAATGAGAGATATAAGTATCTCACAAGGCAAGGATTCAGTTTGGAACACACTGTCAGGCTCTTCAATACCCCTCCATCCCCATTGCCTAACTCATCACATAGGGCCTATGTATATTCATCAACTATTAATTTTTACTCAGCACAACTTACATTTCATCTTCACATTATGATCTTTTTTTTTTATGTCCGAAGATAAGAATACCAAAGACAAATTATATGTTATTTAGATAATGATAGACTTTTGGTTCACAAAATATCTTGCTGCCATCATTTGATAACGATAAAATTTGATAACGGAAGTTATTTAATAACATTCTGTTAATCTTATAGCTTCAATAATTTTCCATGGGATAGTGGTTTAATCCTTCATTTGTTGACTTTGTCTACAGATAGTACTTTCTGTTTTCTTCATATGAATTTAAATTCAGACATTTTTAAAATATTGATTTCATCAGTTCTTAGAGCAGCATATATAGCTTGCTTATAACTGGTTCTATTCTTAGCAAGTTGTTTCCAGTCCATCTTGCTCATGTCAAGTTTTCAGAATATTTCTGCTGACATCTTTATATTAAAAAGAACCTACATTCTTAACTACTCACACAAGACTTTCATGGTTCGAATTATTCATTCTGCATTTGTAACCCTGCATCATAGGTAGTATTAATGGTTGATAATGGTGATAGTAAAAGAAGATATTAATTACACATTCATTAACTCTTTAATTCCTAAATAAATTGTTTTGCCATTAGCTCTTTAATATAAAATTGTTTTTGTTTCAAACATAAATAATTTAAAACAGGGAAATATTTAATGTCACCATGTTCAAATTTCTGTATAAATTGTGTTGCCAATAGAGCGAGCAAAATGTTCAAGGTGAGCTTTTTTTTTAAATCAAGCAATTGCTTAAGATTGGTGATAAGTAATTTTATATGAGAAAAGTTGTACCATAAATATCTTAATAAAACCATGTTAATTAACTAACAAACTTCAGTTTAAGGGCTACAAATCAGCATAATCCATGGTAAAAACTTCAGTGCAATGACTCAAATATGTACAGGGCCGTTAAGTTTAAAATGAAGTACTCCATTGATGGATGTCCCTAACATCACAAAAGGTGGGCCTGGCAGGCTATTTGCTGTTTCATAAACAGCACATTTCTTAAAATCACAGGGTGATTCCCTCCATTCATATCGGACTCCAGCCACACTATAACCTGCAGGGCATGCATTTAATCTGAGAGTAACAGTTGTGTTGTCACTTGAAGTTACGTCAGTTGTATGCCACCTATGGTCTGTGCACAGCAACTGAAATATAATACCAGAAATACATCAGTAGCAATGTAAAAATGGATATGTAATCGGTACACAATTAGGTAACAGCAAGGGATGATAAATTATGAAAGGGAAAAAATGTAAACATGACATTGTGTTAAACAGCTTTATGGTGTGAGGACAAAGCAAAATAACTCAACATTTTAGCCACTGGCCTTATTTGTAAAGTAGAGTTATTTGTGGGTCATCATCATTGCACTCAGAACATGTCCATAGGTGCTCAGATCCCCTCTCAGCAAGTCTCACAGTGTCCAGCGACTGATGATTCCAGTGATGTATTTGTTGATAAGTCTTCTTAGACGCCCACTAAATTTCTCATTTCTTTCTGTGCCCATCTTAACCCCCATCTCTTTCATCCGAAGAAGTGGTGTGGACTCATGGTTGTCGAAGACCTATTCTTCCCACATCTCAGAGAGCATTGATGATGTCTGCCCAATCCATTGATTGACCGTCCTGAACGATAGCACAGCTAGCCAACCTGTCCGCTCTTTTAATTTCTCGTACTCCCGCATGTCCTGGGATATTCACAAA
Source organism: Megaustenia siamemsis (assembly GCA_032433765.1). Taxonomy (NCBI): domain Eukaryota; kingdom Metazoa; phylum Mollusca; class Gastropoda; order Stylommatophora; family Ariophantidae; genus Megaustenia; species Megaustenia siamemsis. The sequence goes on from JAVIAB010000047.1 coordinate 49,292,709, forward strand.
GGTGACCTTTTGTATTTTTGACTTCTGCAATGACTCTAACCATTACATATGTGCAGAGCCCACCTCCACTTTTTTTTTATCATGCTAGAGTAGAACACATAACAAATACAAGACAATGGTGAAATCACATGGACTTAATATGAATTTACTTAGTTCAAAGTGCTTAGGTCTTATGTGAATTTACTTAACTCAGAATGCTTAGGTCTCCTGTTCTACCAATGAAGGCCCCTGTAGCTGAAATGTTTAGTTATTTTGTTTTGTTCTTATGCTATAAAGCTGTCACATATAGTTTCATATTCATATTTTTTCCTTGCTTCATCCAGCATTACAGCAGCCTCAAACAATATCACATATTTGTGTTATTTCTAATAATAAATGATAAAATAATACTTTATTTTATTTGAGGCACATTTTTTTCCCTGAATTATATGCTCACTTTTTGTTGAGAGTGACTTTCAAGACTTGTTCAGAAATATAAATAAGATCAATATTTAACTAAGAAAGCAAAATTCAAATAAATCTGTTTCATAAATGATACTAGACTTTAAAAGTACATATATAGACCAATCCCACACTTTAAAAAGTATGAGCTGTCATATTTACTATGAAATTAAATTTTAAACAAAAAAAGATATCCTAATGATGACTAATACCAATCCATTCTCTTAAAATGTCTGCTATGTTTTCTTTCTTTTTCCTTCCATTTTTTATTTTCTCTAAGAAGCAACAGGACAAAGAAACAAGACAAATTAACAAAAGAAGTAGGTACAAGATCATTTTTAATTAACTAAAATGAATAATAGTAGTACAAAATACTATATTAGCAAGCTTCATTGTTAGAATACTACAATTATAAAACATTACATTATATGAATATTGCAATACCTCAAAGCCAGCAGTATTTCTGACTTCCAAGACCCATGGACTACCATACAAGAGCATCAGACCTTGTGATGTCGCTTCAACCTTTACAGGTAATGGACCTTGAAAGACTAATGTTCTTCCATAGGCTACAGCAAGACCACTGAGACTTAACCTGGTTCCAACATCTACTTTATCGCGAGGATGGATACTGCAAACAAACATATATACATATAACAAATATATATATATATATATATATATATATATATATATATATATATATATATATATATATATAATATAAAAAGTAAAGTACCCCCGTCACGCCAAGTGGCGTATAGGGAAATATGGTGTTAGTGACCCTATATTTTACAGACCTTCAGCACATGATTTTTGGGGTAATGTGGTCAGTATTACGCCCGTGCTGCTTTACTTTCCCAGAAAAATCCGGTACCCATTTAAGGCTGGGTGAACCCGAAAGCCGTCGGTTGGGATCGAACCCTACCCCTTGTCCGTGGTAGTCCAGTTCACTAACCACTGAGCTATTGCGGCTCCCATATATATATATATATATATAAAACATATAACAAACATATAAACAAAAGAACTGAGAATAAACATCATTGGTCTTGATTCTTCCTATGCCGTTAGATGTCGCATTGGTCTAAGTGTTTTTCGCCACTCCTATCCTTGCTAGATGTTTAATCTTATCTAATGAGTCTTTGCCTGCCAACTTCACTTCTCTTATAAGTCTTCTTTTTAGTGTCTCTTTAGGTCTTCCTCTTTTTCTGTATCCTGATGTTTCCCATAGAAGAGCCTGTTGTAGAATTCTCTTGTGGTCTCTTCTCAGTACATGTCCGACATATGTCCAACTTATTTCCTTAATTGTAGATGAGATCTTTGGTTGCAGGGCCATTTCTCCTACTTCAATATTAGTCTTGAATTAATTCCATTGTACACAGAGTATTTTTCTTGTATAAACATTGAATAAACATTACAAAAGAGTTAATTATTTTGAATTACAAATGCCTAATTAAAAATGATATTTTTGCTTGCTAGATTTTTCTTAACACTGCAAGCATTTGTTAGTTTTTCTTTATCAACCTTTAAGTGTATCACAATGTTCTGTTTTGTATCTTCAAGGAAAAACTTTTAAGTCTGGTAATTTTTTTTTCCTTATAGAAACAACCTTGACATAAAACAATTACTGCCTTGCCAAAGACTGGGGGAGCATTCCTAAAGAAATGAGAGTGTGCTGAAATAAGAAAGATGTACTTGACCACGTAGTATATAATACAGTACTTCAAATTTCACTATGTAAAGGAAGAAAATGAGAACTAAACTGGTGGAGATCCTGTAGACAACTACATCCAAAGCTAAAGATGACTACAAGATAATGGAGTGAATGAAACCAATATAGGAAATAATCTTTAAGTAGGCAAGAGTTGGAAACTGGAAATAATAAAGTACTAATCTAAAAAACTAAACTTAGAATATTCAACTCAAACATATTATCAACCCTTACCTATACACGTAACAGCTGGAAAACAACAAAAGAGATTAAGATAAAGCTAAACACTTTTAAAGACAAATGCCTAAGAAAAATGCTGTGTGTACAATGGAATGAATTTAAGACTAATACAGAGATTTAAAAAATGGTCATGCAACCAATGATCTCATATACAATTAGAAAGAGAAGATAGTCAAATATCAAATATGTGTTGAGAAGAGACAATAAGAGAATTTCAAAACAGGCTCTTTTGTGGGGAAAATCAAGATACAGATGTTAAAGACTAGAGAGACACAGAAGAGAACTCTTATAAGAGAAGCAAAGTAGGTACACACAGACTTAGTTGATAAAATCAAAGATCGCAGCATAGAATGGATGTTAAAAAACACTATATGACATCTAACAGTGCTGGGAAAAATCAGAATTTCTTTGTGCACAACCTGAACATATTTATTTCAGACAGATATCCATACATGTATGTATATGTGAATGTGTGTGCTTACAGATAGTTCTTTAGCATATCATGTGACTGGATGTAAAGCATAAGTCTCAAAGCATTTGAAATTGAGGGAGTCTGTGATTTCTCAAATTCGTTTTACCTTGAATAGCTCTGTTAAGCAGGTACACGTTTTTATGGTTAGTTGACTGGAACTAATCAAACAGGAAAAGAGACCATAATTTCTGGATCGTAAAGCAACTATTACAAAACAATTAAACATTTTAAAATATAGAAAAGATAAGCACCTTCACCAACAACTTTCTAATTTTGTATTGTGTGTTCAGTAATAAACATTAAAATGTGAAAATCTGCACAATGTGTCACTTAAAATAAAATTAATGTTATTACTTACGAGCCATATGGAGAAGTGTAATCTGGTAAGTCCATTGCTACTGCCATGAAGACTTTGACCATATTTGGATTTGGTACATACCCATGGTCAGCTGTCTGATGCCAACGGATGTCAGGAAACCCAGAAGATATATTTGGATTGTTTCTATTAGGTGCTAGCTGTTAAAGTAATAACAGAAAGATAGATTAATTCTTCAATATTAAATGATATATTCAATATTCAACAAAGACAAAAAAACTATGAAGATCAGTAGATCAATAGGTCCACATAAGGTTCCACACAAATGGTATTAAACTTAAATATATCTCACAGTTCAAGTACTAGGAAAGTATTTGTAACTAGCATTGACATTTTTAAGAAAGAGAATTTGCAGATATTGAGATGGAAGCAAGGTAAGAATAAGCTAATCAATGCAAAACTTTATTAACTTTTACTGCATTTAAATCATGACAGCCAGACAGAAAACACTAAAAACAACTGGCTTATAAACACTATTCTACAGATGAAATCAAAATACTATGGCCATGTCAAAAGACACTGCAGGCTGGAAAGAAAAATAATGGAAGGCATGGTTTCTGGGCAACACATCAGGAGCAGACCAAGAAGAAGGTGGTTTTAAGACATAAAGGTTACTTTGAACTTGACAAAAGAAGTGGGAGATCATAAGTGGGAGATCTGGTTAGAGACAGAGATTCTTTCAGTCAGGCCGTGGTGAAAGGAACATTCTGTGAAGGACATGGGATTTGATTATGACACTTAAATAATTCAAAACCTGAAAAATTAGGTTTCTCTATATGTACCAAAAGTAACAAATAATAACAAAGCTATTGAGTTACATCTACAACATAGGATATATACTAGATGAGCTACTAAAATCTATTCATAGATTCAGAGCTATATCAAAGAGACCTAGTGCCAAGGGTTATGAGCATGATTGTACTTTAACGTCTTATACATCAAATAACTAAATTTTACTAGAAATCACCATACAAAGAATGAGAGACAAAATCAGTCCATAAATTACTGATGGACAGCATCAATTTGTTTGAGATAAAGGTATGGTCAATGCCTTACACACCATGACATTATTAGTAGAAAAAGCCATAGAACTGAAATGAGATTTGTACTTTTCTTACAATTTTTAGACAACACCAAAGCATTGGACAAAGTAAAGCATCAAAAAGTAACAAACATTTGAAATAGTATAAATTTTGATAGCAAAGATCTAAGAATAATAAAGAACATATAATAGCAACAAAATGCAAGCATAATAGGTGGCAATAAATTGGGAATGCTTCAGAAAATAAAACATAGTGAGAGACAAAGGTGTAGACTATCATCAGATTTATTTAATATGTGTAATGAGATTGTACTAAGATCTTAAGATAAATAAAGGATATATCAGTCAGTGGTCATAATATAAACAATCTTCTGGTGCCACAGCTTTAATTGTTAAGGGTCAAAATGAGTTGCAGAAAATGACTGATTTATAGGAATAGAAAGCAAAAATATGGACTTCGGCCTCAACAACATAAAAACAAATATAAAGCTATGTTTCATTGATCAAATACTTTCAACTATTTGTAAAGTGTCAATGACCAGTAACAAGTGATCAATTCTTTGTCCCTTCTCTGCCTAGCAGTAAAATAACATCACATTACATTTTATGTTTTTGTAAAATTCAGTTGATTATTTATTTTTCACTGTTGGGTTGCAATAACAATATTTATCACTCAGACAACAACAAAATATACAACAGTGTGGTACCTGCACAAAACCAAATGGAAATGTGGCATCAGTTTGTCCTCCAGAAGCTGAATGAAAGTTCTGTCTCCAGTCAGTGATCATTTCAGGGAAAGTACAGTTGTATTTCTTCCTTCTATCACCAATAGAATCATATTCACCTGAGTAAGCAAAATACACACAAATACAGTTATCACAAAGGGAGTTCATATATAATCTTGTGTTCTATACTTATATGATCATTTGTGATAGAACACTAGATACTAAATTTATCTGCTCATCAAGATTATAAACATCAAAGGTATAAAAATAAAGAAATTGTAATTGTTCAAAGCGTAGCATCCCATCAAGTTCTCCTAAAATCATATATCAATTTAGAATTAAAATCGAGGCAGCTACTGCGTCCTTTCAGACAATTTAGGAGATCTTATTAATCATGGTAGTTGTAATTTAGGAGCCTTGAACAAAGTTTCAAAATGGCAAGAAATTGTCAATGTAATTTAGGTCATGCTCAGAGACCAAATTATAAGGATATTCTGGTCATTGATGTTTTAGAGAATTTAGAAAGAGAAGTCCCTCAATCTTCCACTGAATGTATATTTGTATATGATATCATTAATAAAACATGTAACTCCTGCTACCGCCCATTTAAATGTCAAAATCACTCATTAACAAGTAGAAGCACCCAGGTTGAAGAGAACTACTCTAAAAGATGTAATCCACAGGAAGAGATTTGATGACAATGAGGAAGCCATATTAGAGGAACAAGAATGGTTGAGAGTTCTACATGCAGAGTGACAGCGCAGGGGCATATACCCTTGACAACTATATGGCATAAAGTCATAAATTTGCATAGAGATTATGTGGAAAAATAGCAATGTGTAGTCAATAATAAAACAAACCCTGAAGTAAAATAAATATGCTGCGTTACTTGTTGAACAACCCTTATATCTGTCATGGTTCTGTAAACTACTTAAAGTCATCAAATTAAAACTTCTGTATATTTAGTGTTTTCAATTAAAACCTATCATATTATGCATCAAATTAAAGAGGAACTAATGCACAACCTGGAGAAATTATTTGTAGGACATAACAATATTGAACTGAATATTTATAAAGTAAGGAGTGAGTAAAATAACAACAACAAATTAAAATATCCCTCATATAAAATTATAATTCCAGATCAACTTCTTCTTCTTCTACCTTTCAGCTCCCTGTGGAGCATAGGTCTTCTACAAAAACTTTCCAAGCCATTCTGTTTCTTGCCATTCTTTTAAGATCATTCCATGTCTTCCCCATCATCTTCATCTCTGCTTCCATCTGTCTTCTCTCTTCCTCTTTGTCGTTTTCTTCCTGGTAGACAAAAGGTGAGTCAACAACCCGGACTCCTTGTGGCTTTCTCCGGATTGCATCATACCTCTCTTCGACAGAGAGCCTTTATCTTTCCTGGATGAGAGATTTACTTTTTTTCTTTTCTTAGATTTGTCCATGTTTGTGAAGTTTTTTCGGCGTATTCTTTTACAGTACGGGATAGCCAGTCCCATGCCCAACCCTCCTTAGTCGTCTCTTATGAAAATGCCTGGTAGGGAACAGCACTACAATTCTTTACTCTCCCTTTCGGGCCTCGGCAGCACATGGGCAAAGTCATAACTTAATTAGAAAGTATATTTGTTCATGTCTTTAATAATGTATATGATAGTTATTACCACAAAAATATTTACACTTTGATATCTGGAAAGTGTTATATTGGAAATAAGAAGTAATGCCTTGTTAAGGGAATCCACTGTTCAATAGTTTAATATGCCATAGACAATATCTATCTATTGACCTTTCGATCCGTAGCCAGCCCATAGGGCGTAGACCAAGATACTCCTTTTATCTGAATTTTTGTTCTAGCAGTTTTCAATTCTTTTAAAGATATTTTATCAAATCTTGCCATTTGTCTCTGTTCCGTACAAGCAGCTCTATCTCATTGAAGGAGCCGAATCCTGCTGCTCTTGCCTCTCTCATCAATGTTCTTCTCAGTGTCTCTCTGGGTCATCCTCTTTTTCTTTTACCTGTTGTTTCCCATATGAGGGTTTGCTTTGCTATTCGGTTATTATCATAGACAATAGGGATTGAAATTTATTGAGATAAAGACAATTTTATAGTGACATTGTTTCTCCATTATTTTTAAGCATATGTTGGCAATTCTGGTAGAGTTAAAGAGTTAATATCTCATTAGCAAAAAGATTAATTGATAAATATGCTGCAAAAAATTACTGAAGCACTTCTCTGGAGAAGTAAAACCAATTCATAAGCAGTCATAATACAAATAGAGTTAAGATTTGAGCAAAATAATACAAATAAATAAGGTAATGATTGCAAAATGTAATTTAATTGCTACATACCTTGATACCAAATTGCTCCATATATGGTCATTTTAAGAAAAGGGTGGATCATGCTATTCCATAAGTTTGAGTTGTTTCTTGGTCCTTGAAGCCTTTTACTAAGACTAGATGGAAGTCGATCGACATACCTAATATATGCAGAAGAAAAATTCTGCTTGAATATTATTTTTGGTCACTGAAAATATATGATAAAGGAATTTTAATTTGGTTGTTATGAATGTCTATAAATTATTTATTTACAAGGAATTGGAAAATACATTCAATTAAAATAACAGGAAAGGGTGAATGTAAGGAATGATAGAAAAATAATAACTTCAAGATGACAGCAACTCCAGCTTCACAACTTGAAGTCCAGAAAGTTACTCAAAGTACAAATAATGTGACTAAAGAAGAAACAAAAAATGGATATCAAAGTATAATAAAAAATTACATATTAATTTACATTCATTTAAATAAGTATAGCCATTCACGCAACAATAAAAGACATTAGTCTCAGAAATAGATTTTAAAATGGTTAACATTAACAACTTTCTAATAAATTAATAAAATTCAAATTAATTTAAAATAAAATTGTGATTCCTACTTTAAGAATGAATCGGGCTGTTTTACTTCTGTTTTTCTGTGAATACCACACTTGGCAAGAGCTGCAGGAGATGACCATGCCTCAACAGGAGTGCTACCCCAGTCTGTTGCCACTAGACCAATTGGGTATCCTAGTGCTTTGTGAATAGCTTTCCCATACACCCAGCACACAGCAGAAAAGTAACCCCATACAGGACCACCAACACTAGCTGGCAAAGAAAAATACACTTCAATAAAAAAAATAATTAAACTTTTATAAAGACCAAATTTAAACTCATTTGTTTTTAGCTCAAGTAGTGCATCTCTTTGCAACTAATCTCCAACTTAAATTTATTTAGCCTGGTAAATTTTGTTAACTTTTTGTTTCTTACTTGTTAGCATTCACTCAAAAACTTCTTCTTCATCATCCCATAAGATCAGGGGTCGCTGGGGTACCACTGACTGACTTCACCAATCTTCTTCATTTCTCTCTAGCTTCAATCAATTTTTGGTATTCTCTAGCTTCAAGCAATTTTTGGTATTCTCTAGCTTCAGTCAATCTTTGGAATTCTCTAGCTTCAATCAATTTTTGGTATTCTCTAGCTTCAATCAATTTTTGGTATTCTCTAGCTTCAGTCAATCTTTGGAATTCTCTAGCTTCAGTCAATATTTGGAATTCTCTATCTTCAGTCAATCTTTGGAATTCTCTAGCTTCAATCCATTTTTGGTGAATTCTCTAGCTTCAGTCAATTTTTGGAAATCTCCAGCTTCTGTCAATCTTTGGAACTCTGCGAAAGTCAAGGCCTGTCTATTAATTTTTGTTATCTTCCCATCTCTTTCTCTGCCAACCTCATCTTCTCACTTCTTTAATAATTCCTTGCAGAATGCTCTTTGCTACTCGAGACAACTGAGATATGTCATCAAACTATTTCATTTTGCGTTTCTTCAATGACTAAAGAAAACAAAATTCTTCTTTGCCCTCCATTCTTGAAAGAACAAAAGTGGGTGTAGATGAGTTACAATGTGGTTTACAGCATGCTGTGATGTTTCAACACAAAACACCCAACTTTTTACTATTGAGTACCAGATTGCTTCTTTTGATCTTTGCTGGTTTCACTAGACTAATAGCCTTTTTCTAGATTTACATTTAAGGGGTGGAGTGGAATCTGGATAGCTCTGGTTCACTGATTCCAGTGCTAGCAATCAGCTATAAGTCACTGACTCTTTCAGTCTGGTGCTGACATTTAATTAATTGTAAAATCTTTGTTTGGTCATTTGTTGTTCTGTACCATCTTCTAAATTCTTATAATAATAATTGTTGTTGCTTATCGATCTATTTGTTTATATTGTTGATTGATTGATTGAAACTTCTGCTCTTGATGAATCTCTCGATCGATCTTGATGATTTGATTGATTCATTGATTGACGATTGACTCCGCTAACTGCTTCTGATAATTGCTTCAGATGGTAATCCCCAGCCTCTAGGGATAATAACCATAACAACGATGATGATCCTTCTTTTTTCTACACTGGACGGTCACTCTGAAACCACCCAGCACCGTTGCTGGTTCGCACTAGGCGGTCCCTCTGAAACCACCCAGCACTGATGCTGATCTGATGATGACTTCTCGCACCGGGCGGTCCCTCTGAAACCACCCAGCACTGATGCTGATCTGATGACTTCTCGCACCGGGCGGTCCCTCTGAAACCACCAAGCACTGATGCTGATCTGATGATGACTTCTCGCACCGGGCGGTCCCTCTGAAACCACCAAGCACTGATGATGACTTCTCGCACCGGGCGGTCACTCTGAAACCACCCAGCACTGATGCTGATCTGATGATGACTTCTCGCACCGGGCGGTCCCTCTGAAACCACCAAGCACTGATGATGACTTCTCGCACCGGGCGGTCCCTCTGAAACCACCCAGCACTGATGCTGATCTGATGATGACTTCTCGCACCGGGCGGTCACTCTGAAACCACCCAGCACTGATGATGACTTCTCGCACCGGGCGGTCACTCTGAAACCACCCAGCACTGATGCTGATCTGATGATGACTTCTCGCACCGGGCGGTCACTCTGAAACCACCCAGCACTGATGCTGAACTGATGATGACTTCTCGCACCGGGCGGTCACTCTGAAACCACCCAGCACTGATGCTGAACTGCTTTCCCAGGCACAACTCAACTAGATCTGAGCTCGACCAGGAATTCTGCCGACGGAGGTAACTTCCTCCAACCTGGCCCGTGTTTCGTATCTTCTCGACTTCACGTTGTGATGATTGTACTCTGCGACCCCTGGTTCGTTCGTCGAGAGGACAAGTACAGCACAATGACAAAGGATGTAATTGACACTTGGAAACATTTGCACACAACGGTTTTATTTCATAACATGACCACTATGCGTGTCATCACCCATTACATCGTGAATATTCAATCACAACTTATAATACCTATTCAGTTCTGACCCCACTTCCTCTAAGTCGTGGGTAACTACTCTTTATAATCCCTACACCTAACATTGTTACTTTTCGGCTTACAATCAGCCTCTTGTGGCAAAAACCACCCTATTCTGTACATTCTATGTACAATCCATTGCACTCCCTGCTTTTATAATACTGTCTCTCTAGCGGCTACTAACAGCCTATACATGGTAAGAACAAACCTGTTCTAATAAGTCTGGATGCACAAAACATTGTACTCTTTGGGTTCATAATACTGTCTCTCTAGCGGCTAATAACAGCCTATACATGATAAGAACAAATCTGTTCTGACAAATCTCTATGCACAAACATTGTGCCTAAGGTGTTCCAATAAAGTCTCTCTTGCGGCTAACACAGCCTATCCGTGATAAGAACAAACCTGTTCTCTCAAATTGTCTGTGCGCTAACATTGCAAATATCGACTTCCTCATATTTGCTGAAGTTCCAGGGATTGGCTTCCAATCAGCCTCCCCCACTTAGCTAGCAATATCTACGCTCCCTATGTCTACTTTATCCCGTGCGTGAGTATCATAACTCGTTCACTCTAACCTTAGTTCATAGTTTCCTAAACCATGCCCTAGTTAGTGAACCCGTGTCGACAATAAATTGACTGGAGTATCATAGCTCCTACTGCACCGATCATACTGAATCCACAAACACTGGACTCTATCTAATTCACATAATCACCTAACACTTAACCTACTCTCCCCGCTACCTATTATAACACAAGTCACTATATCCTTGAAAAACTATTCTCCCTATATCACACTCCTCATCGCCTAACTGTCCTCCTGGAGAAACTAACTGTCCTGCCATTCCAACACTTTCTGAACACATTCAACAATCTCGCTTACGGTATCGCTTGTCAACTGACAATGCGTCCGCACTGAGCCCTGGTCGTTTCCAACTGAATTTCACTCGCACCTTTGTCTTCCCTAATCGTCCGTTTCTCCCAAAACTTTGTTCACTACCTGTTTACACCCTCTCCGCATTTTCCCGTGTGCCAATGAGTTGCTACTTGATCCCGGCTATCCTGACCTTCACCTCTCGACCTCTCCGTCCCTTATCCCCTACTCTGTTTCTCTGCCTCTCCGTCTCCCGTCCCGTCCCCTACTCTGTTTCAGTTCAACATTACATGATTTACAAACCATTGCTAGGAAGAGTCCAGTTTTGTGAGATTCTGCTCAGATCATCAAGAGGAGTGGCTGATGCTACATTAGCCACAGTCATGAGTCTGATATGTGGGTAGTTATGGGCATCAGCTATTTCTTGAGCAGCATCTGACATCTGAAACAAAGTTGGTTTTTTGATGGCTGATATCAACATGCAACGGTTTCACAAGCAACATAAACAGAATGTTATTTCCTTATTTTTATTGAAAAAGAATCAGTCATTAATCATCATCAAGTGTCATGCTTGTTGGTATAGGTGAGGATGTCTTTCTACACATTTTTCTCTCTGCAGCAGTTTGTCAATTCTGTTGATGACTTGATACAACTATTCTCTTAAACTGTCTGGTATCTTTTCTCTCTGTTTTACTCTACCTCTTGTTCCCTTAATTTTCCAATTGACACAATATATTCCAGCTGTTCCCTTCTCATTAAATGACAACAGAATCATTATTTCCTTATGCTGTTAACAACAATCTTTATTTTTTGAGTCAGCCATTTTTAGATGGTCCTTGTTACTATTTTTAAAAGACATTGTCCACGATAGCTAATTTTTTAGTTCGCTTGAGTGGCAGTGTTCCCTAGCGTTTGGCTTTTCGTGGCAAGGCGATGTGCCACTGAGTACGGGTTCGATCCTGCTTTGGTCCATATTTTTTCTCTTGTTGATTATTTTTCATTTTGTCTGAGTGCTGTAAACATACCTCTTCCTCTGAATTGATTCGCTTACTATTTTTAGCTGTACATGATATTCTCAACATTCTATGCTCTCTGAGAGGCGAAGTCGCAACTCCCAACACCAGAGCTGGAAGCTGTCAGCGACCCACAGCTGATGGCTTGCGCCAGGATCGGTGAACCAAAACCATCCAGACCCTGCTCCACCTCTCCGTGCTGCCTCTAGTAACAGACTAACCTGTCTAGTCTGGCCAAGCGAGCAGGGATCGAAGAGGGAAGACAACCCGGTACTCAAAAATGCCGTGCTGAAGTCAGATGTCTTGGGCCGAAAGGCACAAATATAACAGTTATACTGCAAACCACAACACAACACAGACACTCCCACTTAACGTCCTTTTAAGGACGGATGACGAAGAGGAATTCTACAGTCTACGAATACTCTAGAATACTTTAGTCATCGGGTGAAAGCAAAGCAAGCAAGCAAGCATACTCTCTGTGGCCTCCAATGATATAAACAGCACTAAACAATTATAATAGGATTGTGTCTATGAGCAACATTCTTTCAAAATGGTAAAATTGACAAGAAATAAACATCAATAAGGCAAACCAAACATTGGCATAGAAGGCTCTTCTTGTGTAAAATAATAATAGTGCCTGTTATATAGTTGACATTTCCCTGACGTTTAACAAATAATTCTAGAGTTTACTTACAAAATCAAGAGAACTGTTCCAAGACTCAACAAGAATACTGACTGAGCTCTATTTTTGAACACTTGTAATGACCAGCCTTTTTTTAATGTTTGTTTTAAAGCCCATGACATCATCACATGTGATTCAACACCTACAACGTGGAGTCCACCAATGATTTCTCCACTATCCAATTGTGTTTCTGTAGATAGTCATGGCTGAAAGTAGCACTGTCATAAAGACTTGTCGTGACCTTGAAATTATCATTACATTTCAGTTCGTTTACATTCTGAGCTGGCTTCCAGATTCCCAGTGAGGTGTATTAGACCCAACATCTTGTATTGTATAAGCCAGTCAGTGTCACCTGGCATGTTGTCGTGACAGAATAAATGAACACTGTCATGAGACTGAGTCAAACACTCCATTGGAAGTAACAATGTATGAAATGTATAGATAGTTAAATTGTAGGGTTTGGTTTCATTAAAAAAAATAGACCTCACTTTATTAGCAGCCTATTCACTCAGTCGTATAACTTCATTGTTGATGATCTGACCAACCTCTGAAAAGGACACTCCTCATTCTGTTAACAGTGACACGATATCATCCAGTGCTTATCAATATATTGTTTGTTACACACACGGTATTTCATTGTCGTGTCCTTGGGACTGGACATTTATTTCCAGCTTTCATGCATTGAATTTTAATGTCAGCAGGAGTGAATGTTGTGAGATGTGTGTGTGTGTGTGTGCACATATATTATTATATATATTATCGCATATATTAAAATGTGAAATTATTTGGGGACAATTCTAACCTGAATGACAGTAAACTCCATGTTAGACTGGCCTGAGCAAAGCCAAACATCTCCAAATATGACATCATGTAAAGTGATATTAACTCCTTCTGACTGTGCTGTAATTGTGACTGATGAGCCAGCATTCAATGGGTCCAGTGCAACTATCCATTCCCCAACACCTGGAGAAATCCCTGCAGCTACTGTAGCCTGATAGTTGTAGGTTGTGTTTGTAGTAGCAACTACCATCTGATGACATCAAAACAAATAAGATACATCATTAAATGTTAACACAAAAAGTAGGCCCTAATACATTTTTTTAAACAATGACAAAAGCAGATGATCATGTCTCACCACAACTTTATGCTACACGTTACCTCTCTTTGTATCTTTCTCCATATATTTTTTTCCTCAGTAAAGAAAACATAAATTAGGCTACGGTCATCTCCTCTTCTTCTTCTACCTTTTTAGCTCCCAGTGGAGCATAGGTCTTCAACAAACACTTTCCAAGTCGTTCTGTTTTTTGCAATTCTTTTAAGATCATTCCATGTCTTCCCCATCATCTTCATCTCTGCTTCAATCTGTCTTCTCCAAGAATTCCTTGGTCTTCCTCTTTGTCTTTTCCCCTGGGGATTCCAAAAAAGGGCCTGTTGTGTAATACTCTCAGTTGGTTTCCGTAGTGTGTGTCCTATCCATCGCCATCGTCTTCGCTGTATTTCTTTATCCACTGGTATTTGACCAGTACATTTCCATAATTCCACGTTAGTGACTTTGTCCTGCCATTTCCATCCCTTTATTCTGCGCAAGCATCCATTAATGAAAGTCTGTACCTTCGTGATTGTCAATTTTGTTATTCTCCATGTTTCACAGCCATATAATAGAACCGACTTAACATTGGAGTTGAAAATTTGTATTTTTGTATTTAGCCTAATTTCTTTGGATTTCCATATGTTTCCCAGTGCAATGAAAGCTCCTCTTGCTTTTGATATCCTTATTTTGGTATCGTTTTCTGTTCCTCCCTCTTTATCTATATTACTGCCCAGATATATATAAGATTGTACGTCTAGTAGAGGTATTTCTCCTAGTTTTATTTGGTTATTGCCAACTGCATTAATTCTCATAATGTTGGTCTTATCTCTATTAATCTTTAGTCCTAGCTGTTGTGATCTCTCATCTAATATACTCATTTTATCTTGCATCTGTTGGTGGCTGTGTGATAGGAGAGCTATGTCATCAGCAAAGTCTAAATCATCAAGTTGTTTGGTCAGTGACCACTGGATCCCATTTCTGTTGTTTTGAGTTATTTTCATAATCCAATCTATGGCCAGTAGAAAGAGAAATGGAGACAGAAGGCATCCTTGCCTTACTCCTGTTCTTATTTCAAATGCTTCTGTAAGCTGTCCTTCATGCACCACACTACATTTTGTTCCTTCATACATTGTTTTTATCAGGTTAATAAACTTTATGGGGATTCCATAATGACTCAGCAACTTCCAAAGCATTCTTCTGTCTAAACTATCAAATGCCTTTTCGTAATCTATGAATCCAATATAAAGTGGGGATTTTAGTTCTAAACTTTGTTCAACTATTATACGTAGAGTAGTTATTTGATCAGCACATGATCTGTTCTTCCTAAAACCTGCTTGTTCATCTCTCAAGTGTTTCTCTATAGCCTCTTTTAGTCTCTCCAGAATGATTCTGCCTAATATTTTTCCTGGCACTGATAGTAGCATAATTCCCCTATAATTTGTGCACTCCTGTAAACTTCCTTTCTTTGGTAGTTTGATCATATAACCTTCTCTCCAGTCTTTAGGTATTTCTTCCCTCTCCCAAATTTTATCCAATAGATTATGTAACATCTTGGTAGAGGTGATAATATCTGCTTTGATGGCTTCCGAAGGAATTTCATCTGGTCCTGTGGCTTTACCATCTTTTAATAGTTTGATGGCTTTCATTATTTCTTCTTTGCTTGGTTTTCCGCAGTTAACGTGTAATTCTTCTTCTGCTGGTAGTATATCTGGAGGATTATTTGAGCCGGGTCTGTTCAAAAGTTCTTCAAAGTGCTCCTTCCATCTCTCCATTTGTTCCCTTATATTACTAAGCAGATTTCCTTTCTTATCTTTGATAAAGGTGTTGATCTGTTTGTATTTTCCACCTAATTTCTTTGTGCTGTTGTACAGTTCTTTCATATTCCCTTTATTTGCTGCTTCTTCTGCCTCTTTAGCTAATTCATCTATATATTTCCTCTTATCCCTTTTAATGCATCTTCTCACTTCTTTGTTCACCTCTGTGTAAGCTTCCTGTGTCTTGGCTTTATTACTTCTTGTTTTGCTTTTATTTATGTCTGCTTTCTTGTTCTTTCTTTCTTTAATTTTATCCAGGGTCTCTGCTGTCATCCATGCCTTATTCTGGCGTTCTCTTTTCCCAGTGTTTCTTCGCATGTCTCTTTCCATATATTTTTTACCTGTTTCCAATGATCTTCTATATTTATTGTATTTTCTAGTTGTTGGAGGACTTGGTATTTGTTTGATATTGTGACTGCGAATTTATCTTTAATTCCTTGTTCTTTAAGAAACCCTACATTGAAATACTTTCTGCCCTTATTCGTTGTAGTATACCTTTTTAATTTAATTTTAAGTTTGGCTAACAGAAGATGATGATCAGAAGCTATATCTGCCCCTCTATATACTTTTACATCCTGTAAGGATGACTTAAACTTATTATTAATACATATGTGATCAATTTGGTTTTCCGTTCTATGATCTGGTGACATCCATGTAGCTTTGTGTATTCTTTTATGTTGGAATATTGTTCCTCCTAGGCTCATTTGATTAAGGGCGCAGAAATTCACAAATATCTCTCCATTCTCGTTTATATCTCCAAGTCCATGTTTTCCCATAATCTCTTCGAAGCCTCTGTTGTCTGATCCTACCTTAGCATTTAGGTCTCCCATCAAGATTATAATATCCTTGGCTCGTCTTGCATCCATCTGGCATTGTAGCTGTTTATAAAAATCATCTTTAACTGAGTCATCTTTATCGTTGGTTGGTGCATAGCATTGTATAATGTGTAATTTTATTTTGTTTTTGGTTGTTCTAAATGTTGCTCTCACCAGTCTTGGTCCCACTGCCTCCCATTCTATTAGTGTCTTCTGTGCATTCTTTGATAGCATTATAGCTACCCCTTCGCTATGTTGTGCTCCTGGTTCCTGGTGTCCTGATGATAAAATCATCTCCCCTGTATTCAATTTTATTCTCTCCGCTCCCAGCCATCTTGTTTCACACATTCCCAGAATATCTATCTTGTAGTTGGTCATCTCTGCTGCCACTTGTGCCGCTTTTCCCTGTTCGTTAAGGGTACGAACATTCCAGGTGCCAATTCTGGATGATTTCCTGGTAGACAAAGGGTGAGTCGGCAACCCGGACTCCCTATGGCTTTCTCCGGATTGCGTCATACATCTCTTAGACAGAGAGCCCTTCTCTTTCCTGGTTGACGGATTTACTTTATCTTTCTTTGACTTGTTCATGTTTGTGAAGTTTTTTCGGCTTATTTTTTTACAGTATGGGATAGCCAGTCCCATGCCTAACCCTCCTTTCTCGCCTCTTACGAACATGCCTGGTAGGGTACAGCGCCGCTATTCTTTACTTCCCTTTCGGGCCCCGGCAGCGCACAGGCGGGTCATCTCCTCTATTATGAGAATAATTAACTCCAAGACGTCAAGTTCTGTAAACATGAATCTGTGTTCTGCTGGCGAGCATATTCATTTGTATACAAAATTATAATAAAACATAACCTCTACACACGAAAAAGCTGACGTCCTTCTACCTCTTTCTATGTTTCTGATGGGAGCTGAGTTTGTTTATAATCGAGACGAAATTAACGAGATAGTTGGAACATTTTGAAGAAGCACAATTTAAACAAAACAGATGCCATTTAAAAAATTAACGCAATTTACAGAACAGATGTCATAAAATCATAGACATAATTTACAAAAAAGATTCAATTAACAAAATGATAAAGAAGCAGTTCTTAAAAAAAAAACATTTTTTTTTACTGTACACGTTTAAGCAATTTCAGACGCTGCTGTATATTGTCTCTTATCAATATAATTATTTTGTTAACTTTGGACAACTTAGTGCCCTGAGTGAATCTCTTTCCACTGATCATATTTGCTAATATTATCATTCGTTCTCTATGAGATCATTTTGCACAAAATTAAAGGTAAGTTTGTAATGCACGCCAAAACCACAACCAGCTATAGAATCATTTAGGCATGAGGGCTGAGAGGGAATTCCCAGAAAACCTCGAACTAACTTGACGTTTCCAGCTTTGTGAGCAGGAGTGCTGTGGGTGGAGTGATGTCATCTGTCTGTAGCTCCTATAGCTGATAACGTCACGCTTGTTGGATGGTTTTTCCTTTGTATTTTCTGCCCGCGGGCAGACTTTTTTAGATCTATAGATGGCTATGCTAAAACAAGGCACAATTTCCATTAGGTATTGAAACAACGATTGTGTATTTGGCATGAGACCGTTGAGGAGGGGATTAAGGAGA
Organism: Megaustenia siamemsis; assembly: GCA_032433765.1. NCBI lineage: Eukaryota > Metazoa > Mollusca > Gastropoda > Stylommatophora > Ariophantidae > Megaustenia > Megaustenia siamemsis. The sequence goes on from JAVIAB010000047.1 coordinate 49,310,987, forward strand.
CAGAGGATCATGTGTATACAATTAAATCATATGGCTCAAAATGACACGCAATTACATTTTAATAACAGAGCCGAGAAAGCTCAGTGGTTAGTCTATCTATCTATCTATCTATCTACCTACCTATCTATCCATCTATCTATCTATCTATCTATCTATCTATCTATCTATCTATCTATCTATCTATCTATCTATCTATCTATCTATCTATCTATCTATCTATCTATCTATCTATCTATCTATCTATCTATCTATCTATCTATCTATCTATCTATCTATCTATCTATCTATCTATCTATCTATCTATCTATCTATCTATCTATCTATCTATCTATCTATCTATCTATCTAGCTAGTTATCTATCTATCTATCTATCTATCTATCTATCTATCTATCTATCTATCTATCTATCTATCTATCTATCTATCTATCTATCTATCTATCTATCTATCTATCTATCTATCTATCTATCTATCTATCTATCTATCTATCTATCTATCTATCTATCTATCTAATTATCTAGCTATCTAGCTATATATCTATCTATCTATCTATCTATCTATCTATCTATCTATCTATCTATCTATCTATCTATCTATCTATCTATCTATCTATCTATCTATCTATCTATCTATCTATCTATCTATCTATCTATCTATCTATCTATCTATCTATCTATCTATCTATCTATCTATCTATCTATCTTTCGTTCGCCTGAAGTATTGTCTGTATCTGCATTGTCGTTTCCTGTATAAATTTCACTATCTTTTTTTAATTCTTGCAGTGGCCAATATAGTTTTGTCTGTAGTGTTGTATCTATGGACCAATGGATTTTCCTCAGTCTACTATGCTCAGTGCTGTCTTGAAGTTTGTGTTCAGCAGTCTGGGGCGCCTGTCCACATGTACATGTAGTTGAGGTGCCGATCTTGAATTTTGTATACATGCGAATGTGGAATCAACTGTGTCCTGATTTGAGACGTATAATGATAACTTGTTCACATCTATTCATATTGTGAAAGGCATCCTGATTTGAGGCTTGTGGTCCAGCCCCACTGTGTGTAATTTTTTCCACGGATAAATTGTCTCTACCATCCACTAAAGTCTCAATTGAAGAAACTTTCATGATTGAAGAAATAAAAATCAATTTCACTTACCTTTCAGTTAATGAAATCGTTGAGCCCAAACAACTAAATGTTGGATATCTGATCTATATTTATAAGGTCACTTCTTTCTGTGACTTCCAATGAGTGTCTGTGACAATATGATTCACAGCACTAAAACTTGATTCCACTAGATACGAGGTAAGAAATGGTAGCAGTACATTTAATATTACTCTCCACATATTTGGATATAAGGCATCATCATCATCGAGTACCATCTCTGCAACGAAGGTTGGCTACCATGGAGCGCCATTCTGCCCTGTCTCTTGCTTTGATGGTGCAGGTTGTCATTGGCTGATTTGTCCATCTTTTGATGTTACTCGTCCATGTTAGTCTTGGTCTTCCTCTGTCTCTTTTACCTTGTATTTTCCCCTCCAGGATTACTTTTAGTAGGCTGTTGTGTCTTTTAACATGGCCCAAAAATCGCATTTGTCTTGTTTGAATTGTGCCCATTAGTTCTCTTTTCATTTTTAGTTGTTTTAAGACTTCATCGTTTGTTTTCTTTTCCTTCCATCCTATTCTTCTATATATCCACATTTCAAAGGCTTCAATTCTCTGTTATCTTTTCTTGTCTAATGTCCATGTTTCTGCACCATATAGGAATTTTTTAGAAAATGTAACATTTTGCTTTTCTTAGTTTTAGTCCTCGTGTTATTTTTTTTTTTTTATTATTATATATTTTTTATTTTTATGTTAGTATGTTTTTCATGACATTAAAATTACTTTTCGCCATTCCTATTCTTTCGTTTATTTCAGTTGTACATTTTCAATCACTGGTTATAGTATGTCCAAGGTAGTTGTAGTTCTGAACTGTCTCCAGGTCTATTATAAGGCAGACACTTTTTTTTGCCACATTTTAGGTACCCATCATAAATGAAAATGTATGTGCTTTCTTCATCATATTTAAGATGTGATAGTTCTCCGTGACATGTTATATCAGTCTCAACAACTTTTGCAGTAAAAGGATTTACCATCCACCCATATGATTTCAAGTTTAAAATATCCTTACATAGTTTCTCCATATCCGAATTCAGTTCATTAAGGTGACTACTCTACCATTCTGTCCCAACTGGTGTCACATCATCTTTTATTGACAACAATTCTGTAAAATGATGAAATTCCCTTTTATGATTATTATTTGGAAAAGGCCAAGTTCTTTTATAAGTAATTGTAAAGCAGCTTTACAAATGATTAATGTCTTATTGGCTCCTTGAAATTGTAAATTAATGAAATTACATTTCTTTAAAACTCCCACCAAATAAAATGCATCATGCCTTAATATTTGTAATTGTTGACAGAAAGCAGCCTCATTTTCACTGTCAAAAACTGTATGACATTCTCACACAATTGAGCAAAACGAATCGAGCATGTGCCTTTTGAAAGCCAACACACTTCTGTGCGTAACAGTAAACTAAGTATTGCTCATTGTTGTCCTGGCATACCTGTCCAAACATTTTATCATTGTTGGCATTAGATTTTATCTTATTAATGGCTCGAGTACATAATGAATAATACAGGTTTGTGCTAGAATGATTTCCAACAAGAGGTTTATGTATCACGCAATGAACCCATAAAACAGTTCGTGCCTTTCCCTTCAAATAAACAATGAACCCACGATAGCGGCCAATCATTGATGGCGCCCGTCAGTGACACAAGCAACAATATTGCTAAAGGATATATTATGTTTTACAAAGTGCGATTTCAACAGCAGTAAATATTGATATTGTCTCCCGTGTGTTACCGGGGCCTCATTAAGTGGGATGTAAAGAATAGTGACACTGTGACCTTCCAAGCATGCCGTAAGAGGCGACTAAGGAGGTTGATCGATGGCTTGACAAGCTGTCATTGTAAAAAGCATTGTTATGGAAACAGCAGTGATCTCTGCAATATGTGCCACGCAAGGATTCTGTTTTTGAGATTTCGGTTCTGCCTTCTTCGGCTCGAAAGGACAATAGATAGATAGAAATATTGATAATCATGTTGTGTCTATCATCATCATGTACAACACCGGTTGGCGTAGGTGATCATGTCCTCCACAATCTTCTATCTATAGTGGATCGTATCAGTTCTGTTGTTGACTGTTTTCCATGCCATGACACCAAGCTATCCAGTATTTTCTCTCTTTGTCGTCCGCGATCTCTCTTTTCTTTTATTTTGCCAGTTGTAACCAAGTATTCCAACTTTCCTCTTCTCATGATGTGCCCGAAAAATGTTGATCGCACCTTTCTGATGTTTTTTAAGAGCTCCCTTTTTGTGTTGACCTCTTTGAGAACTTCCTCATTGGTCTTTTTTAGCTGTCCAGGGAACTTTCAACATTCTTCTGAGAAATCCCATCTCTGTGGCCTCTAAACGTCTTTTCATTTGTTTGTCTACTGTCCATGATTCGCTTCCATAGGTCAGAATTGGTTCTATATAGCACTGATGAGTTATGACTATTGTCAGACTTATAGCGAATAACACTTCTTCCTGCAATGCATTGTTCTCATCAAGATACCTCACATATGCCATCAATAAAGCCTTACTATCTGCAACAGTAGACTTGTTCAACTGCATGGAGAATTATGATTTTTTGACCACATTTATCAGCTTATTCTCAACATTAACCGCCAAGTCATTAACGCTTCGCATTATAGTGTTGTATCGCTGAGGGCAAAGTCTTTAACTTTATTTTGGTCCCGATTCATTACAGTTGAGATCAATTCTTTGATTAATGGTATTATTACCATGTAAAAATAACAAAGCAGGTGGTATAGATGGAATAACAACAGAAATGCTACTAGCCTGTAAGGAAACAGCTATAGATTGGCTCACTATCATATCCAATATGGCTTGGGAAGAAAGAAAAGTCCCAGACGATTGGCAAAAAGCTATTATTGTCCCATTTTGGAAGAATAAAGGAAGTAAAAGGGAGTGTGAAATGTACAGAGGAATATCCCTATTGAGTCAAGTTGGTAAAATGTATGCTAAAATATTGGAGAGGAGAGTAAGATACATAATAGAACCTCAATTAAATAATAATCAATTCGGATTCAGAAAAGGCAAAAGCTGTACTGATGCTATATTTACATTGAGACAACCATGTGAAAAAACAATAGAGTATGACAGAAACCTAAATATAGTGTTTATAGAACAGGAAAAAGCATTTGATCGTGTAGAAAGAAACAAACTTTGGCAAACTTTAGAAACCTACGGGGTAGCAGGACAACTACTAGATAATATAATGGCATTATATAAAAACAGTCAAAGTACCGTCAGAACATCGGAAGGTCTGTCAGAATGGTTTCAGGTTACAACAGGAGTAAGACAAGGATGTGTCCTCTCACCACTCCTCTTCATCATATATATGGACAAAATAAATCAGGAAAAAACCACCAATAAGGACAAATCAAATAATAATATAGATGTAGAAAACTCCAACATCAACGAGCTACTCTTCGCAGATGACCAATGCCTAATATATGAGGATGAAAACCTGCTACAACGGCATTTAACATCTCTAGATAAGAGCTGCATAAACTACAGTATGAAAATTAAAACAGCAAAAACAGAGGCTATAAGAATAAGCAAATTAAGACACCCATTAAACATCAAGATCAAGGATAAAGAAATAAAACAAGTAGAGGAATTCAAGTATTTAGGCACAATGTTCACAGAAGATGGAAAACTAGACACAGAAATTGACATGAGAATACAAAAAGCAAATGCTGTCACATACCAGCTTTCACCATTGCTAAGACATCCAAACATTTCTATAGCAGCTAAACAACAAATGATAAATAGCATCTTCATACCAACTTTGTGCTATGAAAGTCAAACATGGACCCTTTCTAAATTACATTTAAGAAAGATCAATACATGTGAGATGCGATGCTTGAGAAAAGTAACAAACAACACAAGAAGAGATAGAATACCAAACGAAACCATAAGAAAAATAGTAGGAACAAAACCCTGCCAAGAATATATAGAACAACAACAATTTAAATGGTTTGGCCACCTGGTCAGAATGAATCCTTACCAATCACCATCAAGGGCGTTCTTCTCAAGAATGCATGGAAAAAGACCAAGAGGAAGACCCAGAAGAAGATGGATAGATGTAGTGACAGAGACATGTAACAACAAAGAAAAATCACTAATTCAGACAATTCGAGCAGCACAAGAACGACAAATGATATAAACCACGACACCTTTTTGGTAGCAGTGAGAAAGAGAATAGATGAAGAAGCAGAAGATTACAGTTTATCCAATGTTATTACTTTTACCACTTCTTACACATATTTGTGATATACGATAAGATGCAGTTAATCCATCTTCAATTTTTGAAATGTGTTTATTGAAAGATGTTTTTGTACAACGATTCCAAGGACTTATCTCTATCTTTTAGATGCTTTGTTGCAAGACGCCCTTGCAATCGACTTGGCTTAATTGTTTCATTAGAACATGTTTTGTGGCATAGTAAACACAGTGGAAGCTATTTGTTTGTGATATATTCAATTAATCCCATCTTCAGATATTCAGGTAAATAGTCAGGAGCATTTTTTTTTGGCACATAATTTCAGATTTGTTAAAGTCACAAATCAATAAAAATAATATGGACAAATGAGAAGTCGCATGTAAAGCTCTCTAATCACATTTCCAATAGCATTGAATGATGAACAGGTTATAATCGTTACAGAGCAATTGTGAACTAAATAAAAATTGTAGCTGTCAATACAGGATTGAGAGAAGAAGAGAGAGAAGATCAAACCTTCATTTTCATAAAAGAGGAATTATTATTGATATTAACAGGATCATACTAACTTCATATGTGCAAGGGTAGGTCGGTTGACGTTTATAAAATGCAAAGGTGGGTGTAAAGCAGTCACTACTACAATGGACATCCCTCTAAACCAGATTGACCGGTCATGCCATTTTAATTAAGGTCGCAGAGACCAAATTATAGAATATTCTGGCTATTGTTATTTTATCAAATTTAGAGAAAGGGAGACAGAGAGAGAGACAGAAAGAGAGTAGAGTTCCTCGATCATCCACCGAGTTGTATACATCATTAATAAAACATGTAACTAGTCTAGTACCGTCCACCTAAAGGTCAAAATCGCCCACTATTGGGGTGGTGGCGCCCAGGTTGAAGGGCACAACGAAGCTGGACCATCAATTTGATTTGTAATGATCTCAAAATATTACAGTGAAATCATACCGAAACTGACACGTGTGCACCGATATGTGGAGAAAACCCATAGATGTTGGCTTTGGCTGGAGCCTTCTGAAGGACCATGTGATTGTTGAAGTGTTTGGCGAGAGAAAATGTGACAGCTTGAGGCGCTTCATCTCTCAACAGGTGCTCTCTGAGGTTAATCTCTGTTGATATATAAAACAGATAAACTATTGTAGCGCTTCTATATACTAACGTATCCAATGAAGGGCTTAAACACAAAATGAACACAATGACAACTTAATTACTTGATAACATCACCATTGAGTGCCGTCTCTGCATCGAAGGTTGGCTACCATGTAGCTTTTTTATTATTATTATTCTCTGTCTCTTGCTTTTATTGTGCAGGTTGTCATAGGCTGACATGTCCATCTTTTGATGTTATTCGTCCATGTTAGTCTAGGTCTGCCTCTTTTACCTTGTATTTTTCTTTCCAAGATTACTTTTAGTAAGCTGCAGTTTCTTTTAACATGCCCCAGAAATCGCATTTTCTTTGTTCAATTGTGTTTAGTAGTTCTCTTTTCATTTTTAGTTGTTTTAAGACTTCATCGTTTGTTTTCTTTTCTTTCCATCCAATTCTTCCATAAATCCACATTTTAAATGCTTCAATTTTCTGTTCTGTTTTCTTGTCCAATGTCCATGTTTCTGCACCATACAGGAATGTTGAGAAGATATAGCATTTTGCTATTCTTAGTTTTAGTCCTGATGTTATTTGTTTTGATGTTAGTATATTTTTGCTTTTTATGATGTTCATCATCATGTGCCATACCGGTTGGCGTAGGTGATCATGCCCCTCCACAATCTTCTATCTACAGTGCATCGTATCAGTTCTGTTGTTGACTGTTTTCCATGCCATGACACCAAGCTATCCAGTATCTTCTCTCTTTGTCGTCCGCGATCTCTCTTTCCTTTTATTTTGCCAGTTGTAACCAAGTATTCCAACTTTCCTCTTCTCATGGTGTGTCCGAAAAATGTTGATTGCACCTTTCTGATGTTTTTTAAGAGCTCCCTTTTGTGTTGGCCTCTTTGAGAACTTCTTCATTGGTCTTTTTAGCTCTACAGGGAACTTTCAACATTCTTCTGAGAAATCCCATCTCTGTGGCCTCTAATCGTCTTTTCATTTGTTTGTCTACTGTCCATGATTTGCTTCCATAGGTCAGAATTGGTTCTATATAGCACCGATGAACTCTCTTTCTCATTTTTATTGACATAGATTTGTTGCATAAGATATTTTTCATTTTCTGAAATGCTATTTTGGACTGAGCTTATGATGTTAGTACATTAAAATTACTTTTTGCCATTTCTATTCTTTTACTTTTTCAGTTTTACATGTTCCATCACTGGCTATATTATACTTGATAGACACTAAAACAAGAATCAGGAATGGATGCAAAATACGTGTCACTGGAAACCACATTTTCTGTTATCACCTACTTCGCTTAATGACCTCCACACCTGGTTTCTTGGAATCTCCACCATCCAGTTTATTTCTGGCTTTCCTCCATTTTGGCGGCGGCATTTATTTATTGTTCGATAGAGATCGTTTTTTACCCTCACACAGAACACCTTTGACAAACAAAACAAAAACCTAGTTCTCAACCATTTGTTTTCAGTACTGTAATTATAAAAGAGCAACTGCGATGTTTATTTATATCGGTACGAATAATACTTCCATTGTTGTACAGAAAAAAACACTTGAGCTAAAGACTCTAATAGCTTTTCATAGCATGACAGTGAAGACTGGTAGTCGTGGAAGCGTGAAAGTAGTTGAAGATATTGACTCCCTTTTATTTATTATTTTTATAAACGTCATGCGATAGATTGCTACCAATACAGAACATGTTTTGTGATCTCTATTTTTCCCTCTTCTTTTGAAAAAGTTATATAGTTTTCTGACAATAACAGATAGCCTAATTATTTATATATATTGGGAGCCACGATAGCTCAGTGGGTAGTGAACTGGTCTACAAGAGGTAGGGTTCGATCCCAACCAACGGCTTTCAGTACACTCAGCATTTTATGGGTACCGGATTTTTTTTTTTTTTTTTTGAAAAGTAAAGCGGCACGGGTGTAATACCGACCGCATTACCCTAAAAATCATGTGCCGAAGGTCTGTAAAATTTATGGTCACTTAAAACATATTCCCTATACACCACTTGGAGTGACGGGGGCACTTTCCTTTTTTTTTGGATAGTTATACACTATCATGTTTCAAAACATTATTTCATTCACACAAGTAGGAACATCGCTATACCCTAGGGCATTTTTTTTTCGTTCGCCAGCTTTTACCTCAGACAAAGTCCCTAGAGACTAGCAACTGAATTGTGCATGTTAATCCTCCAATGAGGTGAGGGAAAGAGAGATCTCGGGCGACATAGAGAATTAATATTAGATTAACATTGTGGTACAAGAGTGACGAAGTTGATGAGTTGTACTGGGGATAGAGGTGTGTTGAGAAACATCACTTACGCCGGTCATGGCACATGATGACGATGATAATAAAATCCGCGGAGCCCTAGCACGCGCCTGCGAAGCACTTAGGCGTCGCGGAGCACAATTTGACGACCACTGGTCTAAGAGTGGTCTATCTATCTCAGATATTATGATGACACAGTCCTCCTCTCAAACAATGCAGAAGGATTAAAAGAGACAATTCAATGTGTTTTAAAAAACAGCAAAGAGCAAAACCTCTATCTAAAAATACAGAAGACTAAGATATTGTCCATTGACAAAACATAAAGCCAATGCAAAATCATCAACAGTGAAGAAAGTAGTGATCAAAAGGGTTTTGAGCATGTTTTTCATCTCAACGCATCGTGCATGCCCCTATATGAGAGTCATGTTCGCACCATGCATGCATACTTTTTCGCACCATGCAATGAGATGCAGAGTTGACCTCGCTTATCGCGGGTGGACGGGTGACCAGTGGCCGGGTGACCGCTTATCTCGTGGGGGATTATGTCGAGTGGGCAGCACGCCTTATCTCAAGTGGGTGAGCGGGGTGTCTGTCGGCGTGACCTCGGCGCTCCGTATTTTAGAAATTCTGAATTGTTAAAATAAAAAAACAGTCTCCCACCGGATTTCGAACACGGGGTCTACAGCGTGACAGGCCAGATACTTAGCACTATGCTACAAGCGACCACAGAATTAGAGGCTGAATGAGACAGGTGATTCGTGACTCTTTTGTTGGTGCTCGACAGCTATCTTGGCTATGGACACCAGTGGTTCTAAAACTTGTGTGTATGTGTCAGCGGTTCTAAAACTTGCGCGCTCACGCCGGTTATCTCGGGCGGGGCGGGCGGGGCGAGCGGGTGGGGAAAAGGGGGTGCCTTTAGTGGTAAAATTGTGTTATTACTATCATCATCATGTGCCAGGATAGCGGTTCTTGGGGGAAAGGGTGCCTTTTATTGGTCGAGTGTGTTATTAGTATCATCATCATGTGCCCGGATAGCGGTTCTTGGTGGAAAGGGGGCCTTTATTGGTGTGTGTTGAGTGTATGTTATTAGTATCGTTAGCATCATGTGTGAGGGTGGTATTAGGCAACAGGAGGCGACATGTAAAAAAATGCTGACAAAGCAATGACGTTGAAGGGGGTATTGTGAGGAAAAGGTAAATACGACTATCTCGCGGGCGATGCGGGTTGGTCGGCACAGGGTGTGCTATTGTAGTATCGCTAACATCATATACCAGGTGTTATTATAGCGATTTTTAATGATACATCATCATCATGTACCACCCTCAACAGCATCATCAACATGTACCCTTCATGTCCTATCATCATCATCATCCTCCTGCCACACAAAGTATCAAGCCGATTATTAGTGTCTACATTTTTAGTGCCACGTCATCACCAGGGGCCACCCTCAACAGCTTCGTCATCAGGTGCTACCCTCAGCAGCATCATCATGCTACACAAAGACTCTCGCTATCTCTCTACCTCTCCATCGCTCTATCTCTCTCTCCCTCTCCAGCTCTGGCTCTTTCGCTCTCGCTATCTCTCCATCGCTGTCTCTATCTCTCGCTATATCTCTCCCTCTCCATCGCTCTCTCTCTCGCTCCCTTCTCCAGATCTGTCTTTTTTCGTTCTCTCTCTCTCTCCTTTTCCATCTCTGTCTCTTTCGCTCTCGCTATCTCTATCTTTTATATAATTACTTATTCCAATTGATATTCAAATACTAAAGTGTTACAGTGAATCCCCTCTTTAGCTACATTGTTTTCGGGACCGTCATAAAATAACACGACTACCTTGTAGGAGAGAGCGAGAGCGAGAGAGAGAGAGAGAGAGAGATAGCGAGAGCGAAAGAGACAGCGATGGAGAGAGAGAGAGAGAGAGAGAGAGAGAAAGATAGCGAAAGCGATAGCGAGAGCGAAAGCGATAGCGAGAGCGAAAGCGATAGCGAGAGCGAAAGAGACAGAGATGGAAAGGAGGAGAGAGAACGAAAGAGACAGAGCTGGAGAGGGAGCGAGAGAGAGAGAGCGATAGCGAACCACTATTACTGAGAGAGTGATGGAGAGGGAGAGAGATAGAGACAGCGCTAGCGAGGGAGAGAGATAGCGAGAGCGAAAGAGACTGAGATGGAGACGGCGAAAGAGTGAGAGAGATAGCGAGAGCGAAAGAGACAGAGATGGAATGGGAGAGAGAGAGAGAGAATGAAAGAGACAGAGCTGGAGAGGGAGGAAGAGAGAGAGAGAGCAGCGATGGCGAGGGAGAGATATAGCGCGAGATAGAGACAGCGATGGAGAGGGAGATAGCGATAGCTAAAAAGACAGCGTTTGAGAGGGAGAGAGAGAGATAGCGAAAGAGACAGAGATGGAAAGGGCGAGAGAGAGAGCGAGAGAGAGAGGGATAGCGAGCGAGAGAGATGGCGAGAGAGAGAACGAGCGAGGGCGAAAAAGACAGTGATGGAGAGTGAGAGATAGCGAGAGCGAAAGAGACAGATGGAATGGGAGAGAGAGAGAGAAAGAGAGAGAGAGAATGAAAGAGACAGAGCTGGAGAGGGAGCGAGAGAGAGAGAGCGATGGAGAGGTAGAGATATAGCGAGAGATAGAGACAGCGACGGCGAGAGAGAGAGAGATAGCGAGAGCGAAAGAGACAGAGATGGAAAGGGAGAGAGAGAGAGCAGCGATGGAGAGAACGAGCGAAAGCGAAAGAGACAGCGATGGAGAGGGAGAGTGAGAGATAGAAAGAGAGATAACGAGAGCGAAAGAGACAGAGATGGAAAGGGAGAGAGAGAGAGAGAACGAAAAAAGGCGGAGCTGGAGAAGGGAGCGAGAGAGAGAGCGATGGAGAGGGAGAGATATAGCGAGAGATAGAGACAGCGATGGAGAGAGAGAGAGATAGCGAGACCGAAAGAGACAGCGATGGAGAGGGCGAGAGAGATATAGCGAAAGAGACAGAGATGGAAAGGGCGAGAGAGAGAGAGAGCGAGAGAGAGGGATAGCGAGAGAGAGATGGCGAGAGATGGCGAGAGATAGCGAGAGGGAAAGAGCCAGCGACGGAGAGGGAGCGAGATAGCGAGAGCAAAAGAGACAGAGATGGAAAGGGAGAGAGAGAGAGAGAGAACGAAAAAGACAGAGCTGGAGAGGTAGCTAGAGAGAGCGATGGAGAGTGAGAGATATAGCGAGAAATAGAGACAGCGATGGAGAGAGAGAGATGGAGAGAACGAGCGAGAGCGAAAGAGACAGTGATGGAGAGGGAGAGTGAGAGATAGCAAGAGAGATAGCGAGAGCGAAAGAGACAGAGATGGAAAGGGAGAGAGCGAGAGAACGAAAAAAGACAGAGCTGGAGAAGGGAGCGAGAGAGAGAGAGCGATGGAGAGGGAGAGATATAGCGAGAGATAGAGACAGCGATGGAGAGATAGCGAGAGCGAAAGAGCCATAGCTGGAGAGGGAGAGAGAGATAGAGCGATGGAGAGGTAGAGAGATAGCGAGAGTCTTTGTGTAGCATGATGATGCTGCTGAGGGTAGCACCTGATGACGATACTGCTGAGGATGGCCCCTGGTGATGATGTGGCACTAAAATGTAGACACTAATAATCGGCTTGATACTTTGTGTGGCATGAGGATGATGATGATGATAGGACATGAAGGGTACATGTTGATGATGCTGTTGAGGGTGGTACATGATGATGATGTATCACTAAAAATCGCTATAATAACACCTGGTATATGATGTTAGCGATACTACAATAACACACCCTGTGCCGACCAACCCGCATCGCCCGCGAGATAGTCGTATTTACATTTTCCTCACAATACCCCCTTCAACGTCATTGCTTTGTCAGCATTTTTTTACATGTCGCCTCCTGTTGCCTAATACCACCCTCACACATGATGCTGATACTAATAACACACACTCGACCAATAAAGGCACCCCCCTGTTTCCCCCCAAGAACCGCTATCCGGGCACATGATGATGATACTAATAAAGGCACCCTTTTTCCCAAAGTTTTAGACCTCACCCCTCCGGTTCCACCCGAGATAACCGGCGTGAGCGCGCAAGTTATACAACCGCTGAAACACACACACAAGTTTTAGAACCACTGGTGTCCATAGCCAAGATAGCTGTCGAGCACCAACAAAAGCGTCACGAGTCACCTGTCTCATTCAGCCTCTAATTCTGTGGTCGCTTGTAGCATAGTGCTAAGTATCTAGCATGTCACGCCGTTAACCCCGTGTTCGAAATCCGGTGGGAGACTGTTTTTTTATTTTAATAATTCGGAATTTTTAAAATACGGAGCGCCGAGGTCACGCCGACAGACACCCCGGTCACCCACTTGAGATAAGGCGTGCTGCCCACTCGACATTATCCCCCACGAGATAAGCGGTCACCCGACCACCCGCGATAAGCGAGGTCAACTCTGCAACTCATTGCATGGTGCGAAAAAGTATGCATGCATGGTGCGAACATGACTCTCATATAGGGGCATGCACGGTGCTATGTAATGAAAAAACATGCTCAAAACCCTTTTGATCACTACTGAAGAACTTGAAATTGTATCAAACTGTGATTATTTTGGATCTTCAGTAACTAACAACGGAGACTTACAGAAAGAAGATTAGCAACACAAAAATTAAATGCCATAATAAATGTTGCACACCACCAATAAGGCAGTAACATTAAAATTACTGTGGGCGTGTATTTTACCGATAGCAACATGGTTGTAAATCATGGATTATCTCGCAAACAGCAAGGAAGAAAATGTATTCATTTGAAACAAAACACTACAGAAAAATCCTTAAGATATACTGAATAATGGAAAAGAGCAATAAAAGACACAACAGACTAGAAAGAACAATAATGGAAGGCATGGTTCCTGAGCGATGCATCAGGGGCAGGCCAAGAAGAAGGTGGTTTCAAGACATGAAGGAAACTTTGAACATGACAATAGAAGAAGCGGGAGATCTGGCTAGGGACAGATTCTTTCAGAGTGTCTGTGGTGATTGTAACGTTCTGCAAAGGACATGCGACCTAATGATGATGATTGATCTTTTGTCTTTGAGAGCCGAAGATGGCATATGTGACAGAAGATCAAGACTCCGTGACTGACAAGCTTTGCTATTAAGCGGCAGACTTTCTATAGGACCCGCATTGTGTCTCGCCACACGTCCTTTGTTATTGGCGAGCCTCTCAACCTCAACAAGGCCTGATGCTCGCTGTTTTTGCCCCCGGTCTTTTCTTAATGTTTCTTCATGTCGTCATTTTTCTTTTGCTCACTTTTTGTTTTCTAATTTGACGGCTTGCTCTACGATTTTCTTGTTACTTCTTCTCATCACTGACCGACATATGTCCATCTTCTATTCTTGATAAACAGTTGAAACTGTTATATCTGTAAATACAAAAAGCTTAAATAACGTCATAAAAACACTTTAAATGTTTGATGAAGGTCAGTACTTCGCGACCACAAAGAGCAGAAATATCAAACTAAAGACATGCTGAAATTGTTGGAAATAAACGTATGGAGCGTTCGTAAAATGTTATCGTTTATTTACACTATTTCTCTTCTATAATTAAATTCAACAGAGAAAATATATATATTATTTCTTTTTATTATTATAAACTAGCGAAGACGAAATTGAATATCAGAATAATTATAGCGTTTTTAGAGAAGACAGTCAGTGTCCTACCATCAGCATGTTCCATCGAGGATATTCTAACCACGCTTCCTGTGGATACATGGCTCAGAATGAGCAACAACACAGCCGCTAGAAGTTTAGTCTCAGCCTGAGCCATGATTAAAGAAACTCCAAAGAAGTCTGTGCAAAAAAAGGAGTGTAGTGCAAGGGCTGCACCGACTGAATCCAAATATACACAAGCAGGATTAATATATGGATCTATGAAGTCACGTGGCCACATGCTACCGTCAGCTTACGACCTTTAATATCATATGGGATGGTATTTGTATGATTTGAAACTAACACCTATTTGACACGAAATATGTTTAATCTCACAGATACGTATGAGTTAAGATTAAACATAAATAAATATACTATACATATACAATTAAAAATACTCTACACATCACAACGTACTTTACAACAACCACAGTGAGCAAAACGCTATTTATTAACACGTTGTTCTATTAACATGGCGCGTGCATTTGAGGAAGAAAAAATTGCCAGTCATTTTGAGAACGTTCCACTATCAAAACAGACAGTCACTAGATGGGTTAAGGAAATAAGTTCTCATATATCTAGTAAATTAAAGAGTGTCTTACAAATTCCGCTTACTTTTCTCTGGCTTTGGATGAATCTACTGACATATTAGACACAGCACAAATTTTAATTTTCATAAGATCTATTTCAAAAGACTTTATTATCAATGAAGAGCTACTAGCTTTAGATTCATTGCATAATACGACCAACGGTCAAGACATTTATGACTCAGTTATGAAAGTTTTAACGGTATCGGTGACATAAACAGACTCTCAGCAATAGTGACAGATGGCGCTACGTCAATGTGTGGTACTCAAACAGGTTTAGTTGGATTATTAAGAAAGGCTGGAATCCATTGCCCAGCATTACATTGCATTATACACCAGGAGGCGCGTTGTGGCAAGATTCTAGACGTGGAGGATGTTATGAAAACTATAATAAAGTGTGTGAATTTAATAAAAGGCGGGAATGGGGCTTTGACACACCGACAGTTTATACATTTTCTATCAGAAGTTGAGGCGGAATATGGCGATTTAGTGCTCTACACACAGGTATGCTGGCTAAGCAGAAGGAATTGTTTGAGGCGGTTTTTTGCTTTGAGAATCGATATAAAGCAGTTTTTATTTAGAGAAACATGATACCAACAAAGAACTGATCAGAAAAATGGCTGATCCACATTTTAACAGCGTACTAGCCTTTTTAACTGATATCACCATATTTGGGACGTTCCCAAACAGTCTCAGATTTGGTAGAACACCTATCTGGATTTATAAGTCAACTAAAAGTTTTTAGATTTACGCTGGCCAAAGAAAACTGCATTCATTTTCCTTCGTGCAAAGAATTGATTGAGGAGCGCAGTGACACTGATTTCAAATTTTCTGTTTTAATGTTAGACAAACTATTGGAGCAATTCAATTAACGATTATCTGACTTCAGTGGTATAAAACCAGAACTTGCATTGTTTAACAACATTATGAAGTGGGACATTTTCAAACAACATGATACTTTTCAGTTGGAGTTATGTAACCTCCAAAGTGACCATTTTTTTCCAATCAAGGATGGAAATAGGAGTTGACTTTTGGAAACTTGTGCCACGGGAAAAAAATATTCCGCATTGAGTGATTTCAATTTAAAATTACTTCAATGTTCGGAAGCACACACACACACACACACACACACACGCACGCACGCACACACACACACACACACATATATGAATGCGCTTTTTCAACAATGAAGGTGATTAAATCGTCACTAAGAAACCGACTCACTGATGGCCACCTTCAGGATTTATTACGAATATCATCATCATCTTTACACATTGACTTTGATGAACTTGTTGCTGCACATGAACGTCACATTGTTCTCATTAAGGTTTGTTACGTGTCAACTTTAAAATGACCTAACTAAAACATTTTAGAAAGCATAAACATAGACAACAAAGATCTAAGAATAATAAAGAACATGTACTGGCAACAAACAGCGGCCATAAGAGCTGGAAACCAATTGGGAATGTTTCAACAATTAAAATAGGGTGTTAGACAAGGTTGTGTGCTGTCACCAGATTTTTAAATATTTATAGTGAGGTTATTTTAAGATCCATAAGGGACATGCCTGAATAACAATTGGAGGTCATATTATAAATAATCTAAGGTATGCTGATGAAATGGGTGTCCGGTTAGCGCAATCGATAGGCGGTTGGCTTACCACGGCAACAGCCGGGGTTCGTACCCTGGCGAGGACACCTGGGTTTTACTAATTCCCTAAAAATTAGTAGGAGCCGCGATAGCTCAGTGGTTAGTGAACTGGACTACTACGGACAAGGGGTAGGGTTCGATCCCAACCGACGGCTCCGGGTTCACCCAGCCTTAAATGGGTACCGGATTTTTTCTGGGAAAGTAAAAGCAGCACGGGCGTAATACCGACCACATTACCCCAAAAATCATGTGCTGAAGGTCTGTAAAATATAGGGTCACTAACACCATATTTTTCCCTATACGCCACTTGGCGTGACGGGGGGTACTTTACTTTTTTACTTTTATGCTGATGATACAGTATTAATCGCTAAGAGTGAAAATGAGTTACAAGAAATGTTGGACATTATAGTGAAAGAAAGCAAAAATAAAGGACTCAGCCTTAATAGCAAAAAGACGGAGGTAATGGTAACAACAAAGAAAAAGATATCACCTCAGTGCAAAATAAAGACACGTGGAACAATATTAAAACAGGTAAATGAATTTTAATATTTGGGAACTTTGTTAACCTCAGACGGAAGATATACAAAAGAGGTGAGATGCAGAATGGCTCAGGCAAAAGCAGCTTTCCAAAAAATGAGGAAGATACTATGCAATCCATTTTTGACAATAGAAACCAGAAAAAGAGTTCTTAAATGTTACGTAGAGCCAGTCTTAACATATGGATGCGAATCATGGACAATAGAACAACAGACAAGAAAATCACTGGAGTCTGTAGAAATGTGGTTTTACAGAAGAATGTAGAGAGTACCATGGACAGCTAGGAAGAGTAATGAAGATGTTCTGAGAGAGGTCAAGGCAAAAAGAGAGCTAATTTCAAATGTTAGGAAGAGACAATCATCATTCTTTGATCACATAATGAGAAGAGGACAACTGGAATATATTGTAACAACTGGAAAAATTGAGGGACGAAGAGATAGAGATGAGCAAAGTGAACAAATAACAGACTGCTTAAGAGAATGGCTTGGCAGAAGGTCAACAACAGAAATGATAAATAGCTGCCGAGATCGAAAGTTGTGGAGAGACATGGACACCTACGCCAGTAGGCCCGGTACTTGATGATGATGATGAACTAAAACATGTTTGTTAAACAATATAAATAGCAACCTTTATTTATTTTTATAAATCAACTAGGCATTTTTAACTCTGTTGCAACAAAATGATTTATGTAAGTAAATAATGCCGATAAATAACAAATATATATATATATATATATATATCTGCGATCGGGACTCGATCAGAGTTGGATTCCAGACTGTCACATGAAGTCAGCTGTCAGGTTAAGTGTGTTGATCGCCCCCACAGACGGAACATCACATTTAGAGTCTGCCAGATCCACTCTGATTGAACACCCGTTAAAAACGTTGCACTGTGTTCTGCGGCAGTGGCCCAGTGCATCCGATTTCAGCCAGCATTTTATTTAGTTTTGCTTTCCTTAGCCTTTGATTGTCCCCAATCTTCCTGCAAGGCAGCAGACTGTCTTTTCTGTAGGGGGATTCTGCCCTTAGATGGTCTGCCCTCCCAGTTTTACGAGCACCATCTGCCCGAGCCACTAGAGGTGACTAACACATACATGCACGTACAAAGATATGAGATGTGAATAACACAAACATGTACACAGCGATACAAGACATGACTAACACCTACACACATCAAGATATATGACACATGACTAACATAGACATGCACATAAAGATATGAGTTGTTTGAGTTATTTGCGGGTCATCATCATTGCACTCCGTGTCCATAGGTGCTCAGATCCCCTCCTCAGCAATTCCCTCAGTGTCCAGCGACTGACGACTCCAGTTCTATGTTGGCTGATATGTCTTCTTACACGGCCACTAAGTGTCTCATTTCTGGCTGTGCCCAACTTAACTCCCGTTTCTATCATCCCAAGAAGTGACGTGGATCTGTGTTTGTCGATGTCCTGTGCTCTTCCCACATCTCAGAGGGCATTGATGATGTCCGCCCGATCCATTGGTTGCCCGTCCTCAACGACAGCGCAGTTAGCCAACCTGTCCGCCCTTTCATTTCCCCGTACTCCCGCATGTCCAGGGACATAGACAAAGGTGACCTTACGTATTTTGGATTTCTGCAACGACTCTACCCATTGCATGCGTACAGAGCCCGCCTCCACTTTTTGTATCGTGCTCATCGAATCACTCAGTATACATGCGTGGGTGTAGTCTTGTGACTCTAACCATTTGAATGCCTTGGTCACTGCCATCGCCTCTATTGTCATGCTACTCGTGGTCACGACGTATGCACCACTATCTTCGCAGACTATTCTGCCTGCCGAGCGTGCTGTAAATGCCCATGCACTTCTTTCGTGTCGTCTTACAGATCCGTCTGTATAGATGACTGCATCTTTCTCATCGGTGTTATTGCAGATGAGACCGTTGACCTCAGCATTAACCACGACCGGGTTCTGTTCCCTACTTTTCCTGTCGAGTGTGACAATACACGAGGAAGTCCCCTTGAATGACGTAGGCACCGGTATCCACTCCTCACCAACGCTGATATTGGTAAGCCCACAGACCTGTTTGATGACATCTTCTGCTCGGCCCACCCATGATTTGCCTCTTTTTAGCCTGTCACCTTTCTCTGTGTTGAGCACGTAATGCAATGGATGCTCAGTATCTGTACTAATATTCAGGTATGCTCGTGCTCTCCAGATCTTGATTCTGTCATCCATGGTTGGAAAGTCAAGAAGATACCTCATAGGCTTCAGGCTTCATTTTGTATTTTCTCCAGCCTATCAATTTTAGTCGTACTGACAGTAAGAATTGCCAGGGCATATTCGATAGGTGCGAGGACTAATCCCTGGAACAGAAGAGTAAGTAGCCTCTGCTCGATGTTGGCAGCTGCCATGACCTTCAAGGCGGCTAATCCTTTGCGGGATTTTGTTATCACATGGTCGACGTGGTCCCGAAAACACAGGCTGCGATCAAACTTAACTCCAAGGTAAGTCATCAACTTGTCCCTGGTCACCTCATCAGCTCCCATTCGTACTACCGGTGTGGTCGTATGAACGATATGATTGTTAAGGGAGAACCATGAAACTGATTATTAGGATTAACCACGGCACCTGATACCCCACACTAGGAAGAAATGCGATCGAGTTCGTCTTGCATTGTGGAAGCGATTCCCCGTCTGTCTCTTCCCTGTCGATATACCAGAATATCATCAGCAAAAGTCATATTTCTTCCCCTCCCATCCAGCTGTTGTTCCGTGATCGTTATTGTGTACACGTTAAATAGAACTGGTGACAATGGTGAGCCTTGTGGCAGCCCTGGGCAAATGGATGTTGGTTCGGAAGACCAACTTCCACATCTGAGTATCATCTTCCTCTGAAACAGTGCCGCGGCGATCCATCTAATGAGGAAGGGGTGCACCGCCAGTTTGAGGATCATATGCATGAGATATTCAAATGGTACCCTGTTGTATGCATCCTCCAGATCTATAGCAGCAGCACATGTCTCCTCTCGTCTGTGGAAGCCTTCGAAGACGTCATAGGCAAAGACTGCCGCATTGAGCCATGTCTCTTTGTTATATCTATAACCTCCAAGTGTGGGTGGGAATACACGATTCTGTTCAAGGTGACAGGTGAGGACACAGGCAACTATTTTCTCCAGCAGCTTGCCCGCAGTGTTCTGCATTGTGATGATTCTGTAGGCACTGATCTGAGAATGGTCCTTGTTTGGCTTCGGTAGCGGTAGTAAGTAGCTGTGTAGCCACTCCTCCTTAATCTGGCCACTCCGAATACTGGCATTAAACGCATTGGCCAGTTTTGTCAAGTCGTCGTCAGCTAAATTGCCTATGTCATCGTACCGAACACCATCTGGACCAGGAGCAGTGTTGTGTGACCTTTTAAGTATCGTGCGAATGGTATCGGTTGTGATTGTGAGATCTTCTTCCAGCCCTACATCCTTTACACAATTTTGACAGCGATCCCCGTATCCTCATTCTTACAGCCTCATTTCTTTGGTCCGTCTGCTCAATGTAGCGGGCAAGCAGGGCCTTCCCTTTGCTCTCATCAGATTTGTGCCATATCCGACCTGTGCTCTGAAAGTCTGGTATGCCTCTGTGTCGTGGTGTGCCATTCATGCACTGATGAAGGCGCCAGAACGTGGCGAGCGATTTTTCTGAGCACACTTTTTTACAGAAGTCATCCCATTTGGCATCCTTAGCTTGCTTAGTGCATAATTTAAAGTGCATCATTTTTTGTCGACCTCTACTTTCAGACGCTTCAAGAGCTCAGGTTGTGTTCTTCCATTCCTTCTGGCTTTCTGCCATGTCTTGACCGTTTGTCTCTTGCTCCGCCAAGCTTCCTCGACATCTACGTTCCACCAAGGTGGCTGCGTCCATCGCTCCTGCCTCCAACGAGGGGCGCTCTGTTTCCTATGTCTGATTTTGCTAATGACGTTCTGATCTGTTTTCTCGTAGTTGAATGTGTGGAGCTTTCTTTTCTGGCTTTTATTTCTGATTTTCTCAATTAGGAGGACACATGGATAGTGATCACTTCCGTGGAACCCCAGTACATTCCACCTGCAAACCGGTGCGAAAGTGGAAGACACCAGTGTCAGGTCTATGACACTATCAGTGTCCCCTGTTCGAGTGGCCATTCTTGTTGCCCTTCCATCATTCAAGCACACTAAATCGGCCGATACCAGTGCGTTCTCTAGGTCTTCTCCCTGCTTGTTGGTTATGACGTTACTCCACTGGTTTCCTCTAGCATTAAAGTCACCGCAGAAAATGACATTCTCTTCATCGAACTCGAAGAGATTCTGCCATTGTTATGTGTTCACCTTCCCATTACAGGCATACACATAAAAATCACGAAATGAACTGGGGTCTGCACCCTAACCGCATGTACCTGCAATTTTGCATTGTTCCACACAGACATATCAACCTCAGCTGCCACCATATTGTTGCGCACAAGGATGGCCTGCCCAAGGTGTCGTCTATTGTAAAAACAATGAAAGCCAGGATTACTTACTGTCCTGTCACCAAGAAGAGTTTCTTGCAAAACCATTATATCGGCGCCGCACAGTAGCTTATCAAGAATGGGTTGTCGTTGTTTAATGGACCCACAATTCCAATAAGTAACGTGCACATACTTTAGGCCTAGCCTCTCACACTTTGACAGTTTAATGCCACCTCTCTTACCCCGTCGTGTTTTCCTTTTTCGAGGATGTCGTTTGGGCTGCATCTGAAAACTTACACTTACCGTCGTCATGATGAACGTCGCTGAACGTTGATGCTTTGGATGGTCCAGACTCACGTGCACTTACTCAGTAGCACGGTCTAAAACCTGTTTCCACGTTATAAACTGGTAAACTCCAGTAAATATCTCTACAGCACGCGGATACACTGAGAGCATTCGGCAAATTAAATTAATTACACGTCCTTGACGACAGACCGGCGTAAACAAACCGCCATTTTTTTTACGCGTTCAATAGTGCAGTCAACAAGGATGAGTATAAGTGTTGAAATAAGGAAATTGTAACAAAATGCAATGAATCAAAAGAAGCAAAGTGATTTACATCAAATAGAAAGCGCGTACAATCACATGATCCCTTAAAATATCAATAAAAACAAACAAATAAACAGAAAAGTTCACTTGAAAACAGCGCTTGTCTGTGAGTATTCGGACGAGGCAAGGTAACGGGGCGCCATATTCCCCGGAAGTCAATATTCTCCCCGGAAGAAAATATGAGATATGACTGACATAGACGTGCACACACAAAGATATGACACATACCTAACATAGACATACACACGAAGATATAAGATATGACTAACATAGGCATGCACACACAAAGATATGAGATGTGACTAACATAGCCATGCACACACAAGGATATGAGATGTGACAAACACAGTCATGCACACACAAAGATATGAGATATGACTAACATAAACATGCACACCAAGATATAAGATATCCCTAACCGAGACAAAAATATTACCTCAAAACAAACGGCAAGTTTATTTGTATTGATGTTGTTGTGTGTGTGGCCCGCCAAAAAAATAATAATAATAAAAGTGGCCCGCCATTTGAAAGAAATCGGCTATCCCTGATCTAAGAGAAAGGACGACCTCTTGGGGCCATGCCTCACGGGTATCTTCCTTGTGCAATCTGAGTTTGATAGTTTGCAAAACGTTCTGACTGAACATCAGAAGACACTACAAGGTCCACCACATCTCTCTCACCTCTTCCCTCTCTCTCTCTCCCTCTTCTCTCATCCCTTTCGCTCGTCAACGTCTCTCTCACCTCTTCCCTATCTCTCACCTCCTCGCTCTCTCACTTCTTCCCTCTCTCTCAACTCTCTCTCAAATCTCCCCTCTCTCTCACCTCCTCCCTCTCTCTCACCTCTACCCTCTCTCTCACACATCTTCCCTCTCTCTCACCTCTTCCCTCTCTCTCCTCTCTTCCCTCTCTCTCCCATCTCTCTCACTTCTCCCCTCTCTTTCACCTCTTCCCCCTCTCTCTCTCTCCTTTTCCCTCTCTCCCACCTCTTCACTCTCTCTCCCCTCTCACTCACCTCTTCCGTCTCTCTCACTTCTTCCCTCTCTCTCCCGTCTCTCTCACTTCTCCCCTCTCTTTCACCTCTTCCCCCCTCTCTCTCTCCTCTTCCCTCTCTCTCTCACCTCTTCACTCTCTCTCCACTCTTCCCTCACTCTCCTCTCTGTCCCCTCTCTCTCTCACATATTCCCTCTCTCTCCCCTCTCTCTCACACCTCTTCCCTCTCTCTCGCCTGTTCCATCTCTTTCACCTCTTCCCTCTCTCTCACCTCTTCCCTCTCGCTCGCCAACTTCTCTCTCACCTCTTCCCTCTCTCTCACCTCTTCCCTCTCTCTTCCCTCTCTCTCCCGTCTCTCCCATTTCTCCCCTCTCTTTCACCACTTCCCCCTCTCTCTCCTTTTCCCTCTCTCTCACCTCTTCACTCTCTCTCCCTTCTCACTCACCTCTTCCCTCTCTCTCCCGTCTCTCTCACCTCTCCCCCTCTCTTTCACCTCTTTCCTCTCTCTCTCTTCTTCCCTCTCTCTCACCTCTTCACTCTCTCTCCCCTCTCTCTCACCTCTTCCCTCTCTCTAACCTTTTCCCTCACACTCCTCTCTGTCTCCTCTCTCTCTCACATCTTCCCTCTCTCTCACACCTCTTCCCTCTCTCTCACCTGTTCCCTCTCTCACACATCTTCCCTCTCTCTCCCCTCTTCCCTCTCTCAAACCTCTTCCATCTCTCTCACCTCTTCCCTCTCTCTCACCATTTCTCTCTCACCTCTTCCCTCTCTCTCACCATCTTCTCTCTCACCTCTTCCCTCTCTCTCACCTCTTCCCTCTCTCACCATTTTGTTGCTCACCTCTTCCCTCTCTCTCTCACCATCTTCTCTCTCACCATCTTCTCTCTCACCATCTTCTCCCTCACCATCTTCTCTCTCACCTCATCCCTCTCTCTCACCTCTTCCCTCTCTCTCACCTCTTCCCTCTCTCTCACCTCTTCCCTCTCTCTCGCCATCTTCTCTCTCACCTCTGCCCTCTCTCTCACCATCTTCTCTCTCACCATCTTCTCCCTCTCTCACCAATCCCTATCTGCCCCTCTTCTGGCTCACCTCTTCCCTCTCTCTCCCCCTTTTCTCTCTGTCCTCTCTCTTCCCCCTCTCTCACCTTTCTTTCCCCATCTCACTCCTCTCTCTTTCACACACATACAGATATGGACCTTTTGTCTTGTTTTTTGTTGTTGTTGAGGTTTTTGTTTGTTTGCCGAACAGCTTCTCTCGTGCCTGATCCTACCAATGTTTGACCAACACACTCGACCACAAAATGCACAAGTCAGGCCAACTGATCTTTAGGGGTTTCCATCTTTTGTATAAATCTTTCCTCTTCCATGTTTCGCCATAGTAGTAGTAGCTTCGGCAGTCATAGTTGACTATGGATTTTGCAGCGCCCCTAGAAATGCTATCGTTTCTTTTCTTTCGCCGTGTATTCTCTTTTTCTATGAATCTGTCTGCTTTTTGTTTGAGTTGGAGTGTGTTTCCAAAGTTTGCGTTGTGCAGTTATTTCTTCCCAGGCTGCAGGAGTTATGTTCAGGGTCTTCATGTCATGTTTACATACTTCTACAAAACGAAGTTTTGGGCGTCCCCTAGTCCTTTTGCCATTTGCTTGTTGTCCATTGAGTATATATTTAAGTATACGGCCATCTTTCATACGGTGTACGTGACCAAGCTAACGTAACCTACATTATTTGAGCAGCGTGTAGTTGTTCGAGAGGCCTATGCGAGTCATGACCTCCACGTTTGTCACTCTATTCTTCCAACTTTGCATAAGTTGTCCGCGATTCGCTGCAATACAGGAGGATACTAATGATGCAGGAATTGTAAACTGCGGCATTTGTATTAATTGTCAATTTGATGTTTTGCTTATATAACTTGCCAATTTCTTTGGGTAACATATTTACAGAGTCTACTTCATTAGTAAGTCTTTGTCTCATTGAGGGCCCTTGAGCTGAACTCTTTACTGGTCGCTTGCGTGAGGTTGTCGATACCAGTGGACGTGCTGGTGATGCAGGAATTACTGATGCCAGAGGTGCAGGATGCTCTGTCTTGATATGACTGGCAAGGCTGTCTACTTTTGTATAAACTCGTTCACAAAAACTGCATTTGTATTCATGACACTTATGTACACTAGCAACGTATCGCTTTATGTCCCGGCTCCGGGTGAAGGTTTTGGAGCATAGATGACAAGTGTTAGGCATCTATAGAAAAGAAATTGAAACATTACAACTAAAACATAACGAAAAATAAACACTACAGTGAAAAAAACAATACAAGTAAACAACGAGATTCACATATTATCGAAAGTAGGTTACTCAATTAGTATACTACAATATTAAAGAACTAAAATAACACTTACTTTTTGTATATCTTAAGGCGCGAGACATATTACGCAGCAACAACTGTAAATGTATGTAGGATTACAAGATTCACAGCGGTATTTTATATACCGCAAAAACCCCAGAGGTGTTACTAAAAATAGAATTGACTTCTGATGCAATACCGAATGAGTTACTAAAAATAGATTTTGACCTATGAGGCTATGCCCGAGGAGTTACTAAAAATAGATTTTAACTTATGATGCAATTCCCGTCAATTTTATGATTTTTATCCCCTGGGCATTTTTATGGATACGCCTACGAAATCGTTAATAATAGTAGATTTAATATCTAGGCTTACCCCAAAACTTTATATTAGACATCGCCATATCAAATTTTTCATTAAAAAGCACTTTTATGATTTTTACCCCCTGACCATTTTTGAGGGATACACCAAATGGAGCCAAAAAAAAAATTAATTTAACCTCTAGGCTTACCTCAAACTTTATTTTTGATACGATATCAAATCATTAATTACATATATAATATTAATAATATATAATATTAATTAATATCAAAGATAATATATCAAATTCGCGTAAAAAAGCAACAAAAAGCTAGTAGTGAGGGTACAGCAGCAGAACCGGGCCGCACATCCACGGTCACGATACACTTATAATGCATCGGCGTGTATAAAACATGCACGAATAGACCTTATATAAGGAAATATTCGCGAAAATGCGTGGTATAATGGTCAATGGTATAAAGGTGAATTATAGTCATCATCTAGTTTTATGACATAGGGAGACACAGGGCTGCGTTATTTTCACGCCAGCTCAAATAACGCGACAGGGTTAGACAAACCCTTGTTAGTTAACATAAATTATTTTGAAACATTTGTGAATGGATTAAATCAAAGTGATATATTAGGGTATGCAGACAAAAATAGGGAGACAACCAAATATACCTTAGAAGCATTAGTCAGTACGAGTGTTTATGTTTATAAACTTCAAAATTATCCTATAGGGTGTCTGCTAGATATCCCACCCTACATTGCATCAAACTACGGTATTAATATCATTCAAACCGACTCTAATTCTAAAATCTACGATGATAATCTCTGCTCTTTCCATTATCTAGCTATCCATAGATGCGCCTCTGTTAAAGACGTTAGGAATACCTCACGAGCACTTCTCAAACAGTTTAACCCGTCTCTAATGTTAGGTAACTTTCCCGGTCTAACTCGGCTGAAATACCTCTCTTAGAAAATTGTTTTTCAGTAAATATAGATATTTTTTAGTTTGAGTCTGAACAAGCCTTGCGTATCGGCCTGAGAAGCGTCAGGAGTTATAGTGAAACTCTTCGTCTTTTACTTTACAAAAACCACTTCTTTTATATAAACGATCTGTCTAGGGCTAGTAAAAGCTTTTATTGTGGAAAATGTGGAAAATTGCGGAAAAAGTTTGGGCATATGGATAGATACGAAAAACCCTGCAATGGAGATATGACTGTAGAGACATATAAGGGTGGGGTTCACTCTCACCTGAAAGTGTTTGGGATGCGATCAGCGCTGAAAAGGTAAGTACTCCAGAGTCTTTTATTTACCCGTTCATGGCGACATTTGATTATGAATGTTATTTTGATAGTAGGAATGTTCCCCAAGAGACGCAGTCGACTACCTTTGTAGCTAAACATGTGCCCCTCTCGTGTTCTATAGCGTCAAATGTTCCAGGGTGGAAGGCACGAAAATGCTCCATAAACAAGGGTGACCCACAGATTATAGTTAGTCAGATGCTTGATTACCTCACTAGTATCGCTGCTAAGGCAGACTCGTTATTGCGATCTCAGTTTAAAAGTATTTTTTACTCAACTCCATGATCTGAACAAACACAAGCTAACTGTTAGGTTCGAAGAGTTTAAAAGAGCTTCTAGTGATAGCGTTTAACTCAGGAAAATATGACGTCAACGTCATTAAACCTTATTTATTAAAGCTCTTCATGGTCGTCACTATACAAGTGAGCGAAGAAGGCGATAGTATGGAAGAAGAAGAAGCCGAGGTTAACGAAGAAGAGGAAGATAAAATGAAAGGAGACTACAAAGTAGAAAAACCGTTCAAGTTTATAGTTAAAAGAAACAATAACTTTATGTGTATTGCAACGAAGAATCTAAAATTCTTAGATATAGTAAACTATCTAGCCCCAGGTTTCAGTTACAGCAAGTACTTGGCAGCTTACAAAGTTGAGGAGACAAAGGGTTACTTGACACCCAAAAGCTGAAAGAGACGGAGTTACCCCTACACGAAGCATTTTATTCATCGTTAAAAAATTCCAACATTTCCAAGGAGGCTTACGCTCTGTGTAAAAAGGTCTGGAAGGACAACAAGTTGACGACCCTGGAGGACTTTTGGGTTTGGTACAATAACAAAGATGTAGTCCCCTTCTTAGAAGCCTTATAGCAGCAGGTTCGCTTTTATGGGGAACGAGGTGATGACCCTTTCAGTTTCGGGCGTTTGTTTAAAGTATCATTTTAAGACCGTTAATAGGGGTGCAATGTTTAGTTTATGTTCGAGCAAACAGGCGAGTCCACACACAACGATTAGAGATAGTATAGTAGAGGGTCCCTCTAATTTTTCATAGGTATTACGAGGTAGGCAAAACGTTTATTAGGGGAGGAAAGCTAGACCAATCCATCCAAGGTTACAACGCCATGGCATTGTATCTTTGGGCTTTGATTAACCCAATGCCAACAAATTATCCAATTATTAGAAGAATGGAGACCGGGTTTAGGGTAGAAAAAGTTAACTATTATGTCCAAAAATGTAGAGAGTAGCTAACGTGGGTCGCCCACCAAAAAGGGGTGGAGTTGAAAACTCAGTTTAATGGGAGGGAGTTAGGTGATAGAAATATCCTTGTGGATGGGTGGGATAAAATGAATAGAATAGCCTATAATTTTTATGGTTGTATGTACCATGGTCTCAAAAATGTCCTCTCACCAAAGATAAAGATAGGAGCCCTGTTAATAATATGGACATGTTCAGAGTCCAATGATGGTGATGACTCACAAATAACGCAATAACATTACTGTTTTCAGATCACTAATTGACAATGAAAAAAAGTCGCATGCTTTGTCAAGGTTGTCGATCAGCGATTGTCGGGTGGTTTCACTATGAGCGACTAGGGCTGCATAGTCAGCAAATAAAAGTTCTTTATGTAGGATAACATTAGTTTTTGCTCTTAGTCGGGCTAAGGTGACCAGTGAGCCATCTGATCTTGAGCGAATGTAAATGTCTCCTAAGCTGTTTTCAAAGGCGTAAATTAGAAGGGCAGCAGAAAATATGTCAAAAAGGGTGGGCTCATTTTTCCCTTACTTACGTTCCATGTGCCAATGTTTAAACATTGGTGCTTTCTTCCTCATTTCACTATCCCTACTCTGTCTGGGCACAGTATATGGAGATAGTACTTTGCCCAGTCATACTATTTCCCTCTCGAACTTTGTTTCAAGAATTTCCGAAGTATGGACGTAGTCAATACGTTCAGAATTAAAAGAAGGTGCTGGGGATGCCAGAAATACGGTTAACACAATCTACTGCCTTAGGATCCCTCCTTCCGTATTTTAACTTTGGGTGTACTCCCAAAACCTTCGATTCTAACTAGAATCTAGTCTACAATGTAGTGGGTTAAGGCAAAGAACTGCAAATGAATGTATAAAAATGCGAAGCTGCAGTAAAGCTGAATGTGAGGGAAAATTGAAAAAAAAATGAAAAAATGGTATGGTAAAAGCTTTACGTGATTAGTAGACGACACAGAATTGAACGACGTTTCTGCCCAATAGGCCTTCAGCAGGAACAAACAAACAACACGCACACACAGATATGTAAGCAAATAAAACTAATCCTACATAGCTAACTAGTAACGAAACATCCAAAACAAAATAATCAAAATTGGTTAAAGAAAAGAAAATGACTTCCCTGTGTCGTGGACCGTGGTCAGAAAGGGAAAAGGGCTAGTGACACGGGTCTAGCTGTAATTATACCCTCTGGCCAGGTGAAGGGTTCAAAAAATACACGAGGGGGGGGGGGGGGGAACGCTGTCTAGGTAACCTCGACTGCAAAGACACTGACAATTACTAAAAGTATCTAAGGGCCCGTAAATACAATTATACACACACACAGATGCGTGCATACATATGTACACGTACAAATAGACATGCACCTATTTATACATATCAACATACACCTGCACATACATACATATACATTTATATGCATGCATACATGTGTGTGTACACCCATACAGGGACAATCATATATGTGTAGAAATGTGCGCATAACGCACATATCACAAAAAGGGTACACATCGGGGTCAGTGTGAAAAAACAGAGGAGAAAGAATAGAACAGTAGAATAACGGGTACTCAAAAGGCTGAGAATGGGGTACAATACAAAACATATGAGGGGTAAGTAGCACAGAAAAAAGAGGTGTAGGATTTCACCGAAGTGTCTCAATGGGGACTAGTGGAGGTGAGCTATGAATGGCATGGCATAGTAGATAGACTAAAGAGCCCAAACATGGGTAGTAGAGAAGGCTATGCAAAAATGAAGGAGTAACCGAAAGGGAACTATGTGTATGAGTGTGATACATTCATGCCTCGTGGGGTCAGCGAGCCATACTGGACTATGAGGCGGTTCTCCAGAGCGAATCGGCTGCGGTCGCCAGAGTGACAGAGGACAATACCAGTGATACGAATGTCGTCTTTGCCCTTGTGATCTGGGGAGTTGAAATGGGAAGACACTGGAGTGCCAGTATTCTGTTGAACATCTCGTAGATGTTCACAAAATCTTGCCACTAATCGTCTTCCAGATTCGCCAATGTACGTCATGTGGCATCGTTGGCATATGATGGCATAAATGATGTTACGGGACACACATGTGAAGCCATGCATGATCTCGAACCGTCCATTAGGGAATAAGACCGAGTCAGTAGGGAGCACATAGGCACAGGTAATACAGTTCCGACCACAAGGGATCGTACCGAAGTGTTGATGGTCGGAGCGAGGGAGATGACTCCTAACTAGAATATCTCCCAAATTCCGGTCGCACGTGAAGGCGATCATCGGGAGATCACTAAAATGTAGACGGGTAGTGGGATTGTGAGGAGAATGGAACGGTAGCGGTTGAGTATCTTCACAGCAGCTAAATTGTGAGGGTGATAGGTGAGGGTGAGTATGGTTCTCTCAGAGGAGGGGGGAGGGTGCGGTTGGAAGGAGTGAGTGCCTCGGGACGGGAGATAAGGAGGACTCGCTTGAGAGCAGTCTGGAGGATCGAATCTGGATAAAGCCGACGGCTGAAGAAACCTAACATGGGGTGAGTCTGTTAGAGGAAATCTTGGTCATCCTGGCAGATACGACGGAGACGCAATAGCTATGAGAACGGAATTGAATCACGACAAGAAGGTGAATGTGATGAAGTATAGAGAAGATAACAATGGGCGTCTGTGGGTTTATAGAAAACCGAGGTGTGGAGACCAGAAGTGCCCAAAGAAACAATAAGATCTAGGAAGGTAACAAAGGAGGTGGAAATACAAGATGTGGTCTTGATAGCTTCGTGATAGCTACCAATGTAGTCGATAAACCTGGAGATGTCATCCTCAGGTAGATCGGTAAGTCCGAAGCACTACAATGTAGTGGAAGGTTTTGAGATTGAAGTGTCCCTTCTTCTATACGGGTTGCTAGCCAAGGTTTACATGTCTCGTCTACCTGGACCGATATCTAAAGATACTCCCCTAGTCAGGCTCACCTGCCCGGACGTCCAAGAAAACACTTTACCGGTCAATGTTAGGCTAGAAGTCAAACCTAATGTACAGTATCATATCCGTGAAAACACATCACTGAAATAGTAGAGAATTCATTTAAGGAATTAAACATCCATGAACTGAATTTTCGGCATGGGACGTTGCACAACGCAATAGCATTTTACTGCGTATTTAAACACAAACTGAAATACATAAAAGAATAGGTATGGCACAAAGTAATTTCAATGCCATGAAAAATATACTAACATCAAAACAAATAACACCAGGGCTAAAACTAAGAATATCAAAATGTTATATTTTCTCAATGTTCATGTATGGTGCAGAAACATGGACATTAGACCAGAAAATAGAACAGAAAATTGAAGCCTTTGAAATGTGAATTTATAGAAGAATAAGTAGAATTTGGATGGGAAGAAAAGAAAACAATTACAAACGAGGAAGTTTTAAAACAACTAAAAAATGAAAAGAGAACTACTAAACACAATTAAAAGAGGCAGACCAAGACTAACATGGACGAGTAACATGGAAAGATTGACAAGTCAGCATATGACGATCTGCACCATCAAAGCAAGAAACAGAGTGGAATGGCGCTCCATGCTAGCCAACCTTCGATGCGAAGACGGCACTCAATGATGATGAAACACAAAAATTGAGATCCAGAAGCTTCGTTGCTATCGGTGGCCATTTTGACCGGAAAGTATCTAATATTTATATATATAATATATATATATATATATATATATATATATATATATATATATATATATATAATTTCGATCAGTTTTTACTTGTGATGGTTTAAAAAAAACTATCAATAGTTTAAATACAAGGTAAAGGAGGCAGAGGCAGACCAAGACTAACATGGACGAGTAACATCAAAAGATGGACAAATCAGCCTATGGCAACCTGCATCATCAAAGCAAGAAACAAAGCAGAATGGCGCTCCATGGTAGCCAACCTTCGTTGCAGAGACGGCACTCTCATGATGATGAGTTTAAATATTCGAAACAGACAATAAGGGTCGGGTAAGATTAGTGAGATTTCAGACATTTTAAAATGTTATTACAAGTAAAACGTGACATAAACGAAGCAAAACATGATAAACAAGTTGTAGCTATAACATGTATTTAAAAAAAAGCAGATTAATCTATTTATCTATCTATTACTCTTTCGAGCCGAAGACGGCAAATAGGACAGAACCAAAACCTCAAAAACAGAAACCTTGCGGCCTTGCGTGCCAAAACGGCACATATTGCAGAAATCAATGCTTCCAACATCTATGGCTCTGTTTCCATAACAATACTTTTTGTCAAGCCATTGATCATTCTCCTTAGTCGCCTCTTACGACATGAGTGGAAGGTCACAGTGCCACTATTCTTTACTTCCCTCATAATTAGGCCCCGGTAACATACAGATAAGATTAATACTTGTACTAAATTAATTTTTGGCATATTTCTTTATTGAGAGGACACAGAGAGAGGAAAAATGAAGAAAAGCATAGATACAGAAAGAGGCAGAGAGCGACACCTAGAAACTGAGAGAAACATAGTAAGGGAGAGAATTGAACAGCACAAACAGAGACAAAAAGAGAGGGTGATAAAGATAGTGAAAAAGACGAACAGAGGTAAATGTACCCAAATTAAAGAAGAGCTTTTCTACCAGTTAAAAGTTTAGCCAACCTCCGATGTAACTCAACAAGAGGTGCTATGGTCGCAACGTAAAATTGAAATGGTTGACTCCGTCAGTCAATGTACTCACAAGATGTGACAACGATCGTTTCAATAAGTTATCGACCTCGATATTTGTGCTCTAAAAGGTTTCGTTCAACCACAACATGGGACTAATGGAGTCCTGTCTCACATAATAGCAGTTCTCAATTTCCAATGTTTTACTCAATATTTTATGTTTATGTCCGTGTGTACGCGCGTATGTGTAAAGATACATGCGCGCATGAATTGCAATAAACGTCGGTTGAAACATACACATAGGAAATTGTGTTGAACTAACCAATGCCAACTATAACTCAAGCACTGGGGCTGAGAGGGTTTTCCCGAAAACAGCAAAAGATTGTGACGCCTTCAATTATGCGTGCTATAGACGATCGGTGTCATTTGGTTATTTGGTTATGGAAGGCCCCGGTATCACTGCAAACGAATTAAAATCGATAATTGCTCAACAGCCCGTGCCAGCGTAATCATCCGAATTAATATCTCATCTCCCAAACAAAGAAAGGTAGCTGTAATCCCCATCGTAACAGTCTCAGCCCACGCCAAAAGACATAAGGCGAAACCGCACAGAAAGTGAACACAGCCAACTGTTCCCACGATATCATCATTCATCGTAAACAATTGGAATATCGAAACATTATCAAAACGGATGAAACACACAGCTCACAGTGTGCACAGAGCACTTAACTCAGTAGCTCCTGCAACAAGCCGGACTTGCAATATGAGGAAACTGCAACAAGGAACACTTTTCATACATAGCCTTCAATGATTCCTGCCACCTATCCACCATATACCGGAAGTTCACGTCCTCCTGAAAATGATGATCGTCATATTTTTTGTTTAATGTATAGCACGTGATGATGTTAGGCCATCGTTTTTTGACTCCAATTCCGAACATACAAACACAAAGTTAGTCGTCAGATTACCTCCGTTGCACATCAAACAACAGACCGTAAGATTATCGTATGGCCGGTCTAGTGATATACGATAAGCCATTCCGATGACGTAGCTCACACAACAATGTCTGCGCTCTTTAGATTCTTGATTACTCTAGTAAATGCAGCCTACGACGAACAAAACACGGTACAAACGCCCTAAAGAGATAAAACTGAGGCTGACTTGACGAAGCAGTTCACATTAATGAGTAACATGTAAATAACTTGCGTCAAGCAATTCCAACAACGATCATGAACAACACCAATGTGACGTAAAGCACAGATCAAGTCTAGACGGTTGAAGGTCGCCGGAGTTATTTTACCAACAACCGCCCCTGCATGCAATGCTGAAAACGTCACAAGCTTTGGGTGATACCTCTTCAGCCGGCGGGTTTGAGATATAGTTTGCGTTGCACTAACAATATTTCTTTTCTCTCTCTCTCCAGTGGTTGGTTCCTGCTTTCTTTAGCTGCATCGTTAGATGAAATCTATTTGTTGTGACATTATGTAAGTTCAAATAGTGAACATAGCTTCCATCATAGCCACATAGAAGTTTGAACATACAGTGTACTCGTGTTTGACTTGTAGATTAGCCACTTCTGGGTGGCATCAGTTTTACAACAAATCATAACTTGCAATACTATATGGTGAACTAACACACGGAAAAAGTCAAATCGGCAGACCTAAACTACTATATAGAGATATCTGTAAATCGTCTCTGAATGACTTCTCCATATGTGATTATGACTGGGAACATCTGGCAAGTGATCGTACATCATGGAGAGCATGTATAAGGAAAGTTAAACATAATTTGAGACTGTGCGAAGGCAAAATGTAGAAGACAAAAGACTCATGAAAAATGATGGAAAATCCTGTGGAACAGTAGGCCAGACTTGTTCATTCTGTAACTGCGTGTGTTTGTCAAACATTGGTAGAATTAGCCACGAGAGAAGCTGTTCGACAAAAACAAAACCTCAAAAAAATACACAATAGCCACACTAGACCATCTGATAAGACGAAAGGGGCCGTAATAACTTGCAATACTCTCTACCTGCCCGATTGCACTATTTACAGCAATACTCTTCTAAGCAACAGGGCAGATACAAAAGTATGTAGTTTTATCTTTAGTGTTTCTTTTAATATTTTCTTGTGTCCACTGTGTGATCTTTTGCATCGTATAGTTTCTCTTACAACTTCTTTGGTAAACAGCATTGGTCTGGAATGCAGATCACATATTCTGCAGCATATCTACGTTGTGAGGAACCACAGCCAAATTTAGATAAAATCAGCGCGCAACCCTATTGGCATGACGTCACCTGTCAAGGTTGGTATTTTGCGAGCTATAGATGACTGAACCCTTTGAAATATGGATTTATAGAAGAATAGGTAGAATTGGATGGAAAGAAAAGAAAACAAACGATGAAGTTTCAAAACAACTGAAAATAAAAAGAGAACTACTAAATACAATTAAGACAATACAAATGAACTTTTTGGGGCACTTTTTGTTAAAAGATACAACAGCCTACTAAAAGTAATATTGGAAGGGAAAATACAAGGTAAAAGATGCAGAGGCAGAGGCAGACCAAGACTAACATGGACGAGTAACATCAAAAGATGGACAAGTCAATCTATGACAGCCTGCACCATCAAAGCAAGAAACAGAGTAGAATGGCGATCCATGGTAGCCAACCTTCGTTGCGGAGAAGGCACTCGATGATGATGATGATGATGATGATGATGAGATGGCTAATAGAATATTACATTCAACCAACCTTGCTTGCAAAGCTGAACTACTCACATTAGTAGGGTTGCTCTTTGGCCTTCACTAAAGTTGGTCGTGGTTCTACATAACATCCAACAATAATATCTTGTCTTTCTGGGTTGCGAAACCTAGTGGCAACAGGAAATATCGACGGTAAGAAAAGTTCGGGAAAACAGAGAAGAAATATATGTAGATGAATTACAATATGATGGGTGGAGAACACTGAAATTGCTAAAAAAAAAAAATAGATGATTGTGGAAATGGTTGATCGCTAACACCACAAGCTCGATTATACTGCTGCTGCTTAAGTGCACTTACAATATAAGAGGTTTTACAGATGAATATTGAAAATACCATAGACAGCTAAAAAGAGTAACGAAAATTTTCTGAACGAGACCAAAGCAAAAATAGAGCTCATTTCCAATATTAGGAAGAATCAATCATGTTTTTTTTTTTTTTACTATGTAATGAGCAATTGTACAGCTGGAATATATTGGGACAACTGGGAAAATTGAAGAAGATAGAGGGAAGCAAAGAGAAAAGATACCAGACAGCTTAAGAGAATGGTTTGGCAGAAGGTCAAAAACAGAAATTATAAATATCTATCGAGATCGAAAGTTGTGGAGAGACATGACCACCAAGTCAGCAGGCATAGTACTTGATGATGATAATAATATAAGTATCTTAGTAATTAAGCTGCCTTTAAAGATATATTAACAATAAAATATGAATAAATGTAAGGTTAATTCACTCATTACAAACATGAATTGAATTGCTATTTACCCATATCAGATCGATATATACTCAAATTCTCATTCTCACATGTGGTTCAGAAAGAAAGAAAGAAACAGAGGATGTACTGACGCTCTATTCACCTTAAAACAGCTAGCAGAAAATACGACAGAAGAAAATCAAAATTTGTACATAAAATGTGTTCATTGACTAGGAAAAAACAGTCAACCGATTAAACAGAAACTGTAGGATTTACTAACAACATATGGAGCAAGCCAACACCTAATCAACCTCATTAAAAGTCTCTACGTCAACAGCAGCTGTACAGTCAGAATATCAACATGTTACACATACCACTTTGGAGTTAGATCAGGTGTAAGACAGGGGTGCGTACTGTGCCCATTACTGTTTATTGACTATATATGCAAGCCAGCAAATCCATCAGAGACAGAAGATATCAACGAGCTTTTATTTGCAGACGATCGGTCACTAATACATGGGAAAATAGAAGACCTACAAGAACACTTAAATAGACTCAACAGCACGGGCACAAAATACAACATGAAAATCAACAAAACAGAAGTCATGACTATCGCAAAAGAGAAACAAAACACCGACATAACTATAAACGGCAGACAACTAAAACTATTAGAGGAATTTAAATACCTAAGAAGTCTAGTGGCAAACAACAATTCACAAACAACATAAATAGAATCAAGATGCATCAAAGCTTGTCAAATCATTGGACAGCTATCACCACTATTGTCCAACAAGGAAATAACTCTAGAGGCAAAACGGGCACTGTACAATACAATCTTCGCCCCAACGCTGTGCTACCAATGCCAGCCATGGACCCTCCTAGATGCAAGAACAATAAGAAAAATAACCTCTACTGAGATGAAATGTGTTAGA
Source organism: Megaustenia siamemsis (assembly GCA_032433765.1). Lineage (NCBI taxonomy): Eukaryota > Metazoa > Mollusca > Gastropoda > Stylommatophora > Ariophantidae > Megaustenia > Megaustenia siamemsis. The sequence goes on from JAVIAB010000047.1 coordinate 49,348,513, forward strand.
CGAATGCCTGAGAGATAAGATCAGAAATGAAGAATTAAGTAAAAAGCTCGAAATAACTCCAGCCATAGAATATATAAAGAAACAACAGATAAAATGGTTTGGTCACGTGACAATGAAAGCTCAAAACACAACACAATTTGCCTTCAATAAACGTTTGCGAGAACACCAGACCCAAGGACTAACTACGAAAAAGATGGATTGACGGATTATTAGAAGCACTAGGAAACATAACAGCAGCAGAAGCGAACAGAAGAGCAAAGATCGCAAATTATATCTCCCCTCGATGCCGAAAGGCAGATGAGGAAGGAAAGAAGAACGATATGGTTGGTTGGTTGCGTTCACCCGATGACTAAAGTATTCTAGAGTATCATAGTAGACTAGAATATTCCTCTTCATCATCCGCCCTTACAAGGGCGTAGTGGACGTGTCTGCGTTGCGTTGTGGTTTGCAGTATAACTTTTATATTTGCGCCTTTCGGCCCAACACATCCGACTTCAGCACGACATTTTTGAGTACCGGGTTGTCTTCCCTCTTCGATCCCTGCACTCTTGGCCACACTAGACAGGTTAGTCTGTTACTTGAGGCACCGCGGAGAGGTGGAGCAGGGTCTGGATGGTTTTGGTTCACCGATCCTAGCGCAAGCCATCAGCTGTGGGTCGCTGACAACTTCCAGCTCTGGTGCTGGGAGGCGCGCCTTCGCCTCCAGATCGATATTTAATATATATATATATATATTATAATAATAATTAATAATAATACACTACACTCAGGCTTTTAAAAAATGTATTTGTTATTTCCTCCACTTAACGTTCTCATTTTATATGTCATTAAAATGTCGCTGTTTAGCAAATTTACAATCACATTAAAAAAAACACAACGACAAATAAAACATATTATTGAAGGACACACCTGTGCATCACTAAAGTATAAATATTGCTCTATTTTCTTTGCTTACTGGATTTACTGCTATTTCAGGTGCTTGTTTTTTGTTTTTTTTTATTTATCTTTCATGTCTGCGTTTTTTTTTAATCTATCCAAATAGTCAGCTCTAGATAACGATGGCTTTGATACTAAAGAAATGTTATCCGTATATGTTGGGATCATTAGTAATCAGTAGGCCATACATTTCTATATGTGCAGGGGTTTGTGTTATGTCCCTATGTGACTGATATCATCATCATCATTGAGTGCCGTCTCCGCATCGAAGGTTGGCTACCATGGAGCGCCATTCCACTCTGCCTCTTGCTTTGATGGTGCAGATTGTCATAGGCTGACTTGTCCATCTTTTGATGTTACTCGTCCATGTTAGTCTTGGTCTGCCTCTGCCTCTTTTATCTTGTATTTTCCCTTCCAATGTTGCTTTTATTAGGCTGTTGTGTCTTTTAACATGACCCAAAAATTGCATTTGTCTTGCTCTGATTGTGTTTAGTAGTTCTCTTTTCATTTTTAGTTGTTTTAAAACTTCGTTTGTTTTCTTTTCTTTCCATCCAATTCTACCTATTCTTCTATAAATCCACATTTCAAAGGCTTCAATTTTATGTTCTGTTTTCTCGTCTAATGTCCATGTTTCTGCACCATACAGGAATATTGAGAAGATGTAACATTTTGCTATTCTTAGTTTTAGCCCTGGTGTTATTTGTTTTGATGTTAGTATATTTTTCATGGCATTGAAATTACTTTTTGTCATTCATATTCTTTTATTTATTTCAGTTGTACATTTTCCATCACTGGTTATAGTATGCCCCAGGTAGTTGTAGTTCTGAACTGTCTCTAGATGTATTCCTTCCACTTTGATATTTAATTGTAGGTCTTGAGAATTTTTTTTGTTTATGATCATAGTTTAAGTCTTTTTGATATTGATATCTAGTCCATATTTTTTGCTTGTCATGTTTATTACATTAAGTAATTGTTGTAGGTCTTTAGGATTTTCTGCTAGTAGTACAGTATCATCAGCACATCTTAGGTTATTGATTATCTTCCCATTAATATTTAGGCCTGGCATCTCAGTGATGTTTTTAAAGATTTGCTCAGTGTATAAGTTGAACAAGCTTGGTGATAGGATGCATCCTTGTCTTACTCCTCTTTTTATATCCATGGGTGTAGAGTTCTCCTCGTTATATTTTATTATTGCTGTTTGCTCCCAGTACAAATTACATTAGGGTGACCATTCGTCCCCGATTTTCGGGGACAGTCCCCAAAGTGTAGAAGTTGTCCCCGAAAGAAATTTGTCCCCGATTTTGTCCCCGATTTCAATGAATAAATAAATGTTCATACACGGAATCGGCCCTCTTTTAAAATAATCACTAGGACTCAGGACGTTACTGAGTTGTGTTTCTTTATCACAGACTGAGCGGCATTAGCAGGAAGATAAAAGAGAAGACTTGGACGCGTTGTGTCGGAGATAGCTCTTTGAACTCTTGAAGCGCAGTGCTACGTCACTTCTATTCCATACACTGACTTCTATTGGGATGGGTTTAATTTTTAATAAAAGCAGACACACACACACTCTCTCTCCACCCCTTCCTTTCCGGACATCTCCCGCCAAAGTATCTTTCCCTGCCAATGTTCACATCAGTCCGAGTGTAATGACAGTACAGTGCAGTCGTGTTTTCTATTTGTGATCAGTGGACGTCTGTTGCATAAAAACAATGCTTTCCAACAAACGGAAGTGTCATTTTAGTGATTCGCTGAAAGCTGAATTTCCATTTATTATACAAGCAATTTTAGAGGATGGAACGCTAGTGAAATGTAATATATGTAGTTCAGATTGTTCTATAGCAAGTGGTGGAAGGACATCAATAACTGATCATCTACAGGCAAAAAAGCATAAGGATGCGCTGCTTTGTAGGTGTCTGGGTGTATGACAAATTATTTTTGTAAAACAGAACCCTCAAATGATGAATACACTCTAGCTGTTCATGAAGGAACCTTCGCATATCATACTGTACTTCATAATCATAGTTTCCGCAGTATGGATTGTACAACAATTCTACAAAAGAAATTTTCAACGAAACAATTTTCCTGTGCAAGAACAAAGTGTGAATCCATAATTACCAATGTTTTTGCTCCTTGGGCTATTGATGAACTAAAAAATTACCTCAAATATGTCAGCTTCGTAACATTGTCTTGCGATACATCTAATCATAAACATGTTAAGCTACTTCCTATTTAGTTCGTTATTTTCAGGCTTATGAGCTGGAAACTCCAGTAAAGACCAAACTGATTGCTTCATAGATATCCCAGGAGAAACGTCCGACATAATATCTGAACAATTGTTGAAAGCAATTGATAATTTTGACTTAAACAAAAAGACTGTTGGACTCTCAGCAGACAACACAAATACAAACTTTGGAGGCTTGTTGAGGAAAGGGAGAAATAATGTCATAACTAAAATAAAGTCCAAGTTAAACAGACACATAATGGGTCTTGGTTGCAACGCACACATAATTCACAATTGTGCAAAAACAGCGTTTGATTCCATGCCTATGGATATGGAAGTGATTGTAACAAAAATATTTCGATACTTTCACATTTACACGGTTCGTGTAGAACGCCTAAAAGACTTATGTGAATTTGCTGGACAGGAATTCAGCAATTATTAGGTTATTCGAATATAAGGTGGTTGTCATTACTTCCAGCCTTGGAAAGAATATTGAAACTGTACCAATCACTGAGATCTTTCTTCTTGTCAGAAACACACTGTCCTACAATACTGAAACAATTCTTTGAAAAAAGTGAATCAGAGCTTTGGCTCAGCTTTGCTCATTCTCACACATCACTCTTCAATGAAACAATTAAGGCGATTGAAGGCGACGACAAAAGTGCAACAGAATCAGCACTAGCTGTGAACAATCTCATTATAAAATTAGAAACTCGACGCGATGCAAATTTCATCCCACACATGGTAAAGAGTTTGCTAACTGATTTAGTAGAAAGTGGTGACATCCAAATGGAAAGGTATTTCCAAATAAGTAAAGAATTCTATAATACTGCTGTACATTACTTGCAGTCTTGGAACAAGCACAATGAGAACTTGTCACAACTGAGCTGCCTTCTCTTGGATAATGTGCCTGAAAGGAAACATTTTGATAATGCAGTAGAACAGAAATCTTCAAAGTGTCATGAAGTTGTAAACGTCAATCGTAATGAGCTCTTTGGTGAATTTACTTATTTGCGAATCTGTTGCAAAAAGAATGTGAGTGCTTCAGTAACAAGCCCCCATGCAGAAAATGGAATGAAGTACTGAAGTTAAAGTACTTATTAGTGCAGATGCACATCTTTTGCAAAAAGTAATGTGAGTGCTTCAGTAACCACTGAAGCTCCCACCCAGAAAATGGAATGAAGTACTCAGGTACTTGAAAGAAAATAATGTACCACATGCTAATGTGTAGACAATTCTTGAACTTTTTATGTGCTTACCTGGCAGCCATGCATCCGTAGAAAGACTATTTTCTCAAATGAAGTACGTCTGGTCCGTAGAGAAATCACGGATTAATGTGAGCATGGTGCAAGCCATGTTAACAGTAAAAACTAACATTAATTTATCGTGTGAAAGCTTCAGCGAAAAAAACTTGCTTCAAATCATGAGATCTTGAGAAAGATACACTCAGAAAACAAGCACCACGCCGAGGCAACCATTTTTTTCAGTAGAAATAAGGTACTGTAAACATTACTTCAATATTACAATTGATATCTATATGTTGTTTAATTTTTTTTTTATGTTACACTTTTTTTGTTGTTATTGAGAAACAAAACTAGCTATTGTAATTTCATTAAGTGCGTGTATCGCATAAGTACCGTGAATATTAACAAAGATAAAATCAAACAGCAAATAAACACAGTTATTATGAAATTTAAAGTTATCTTTTTTTTTTTTTTTTTTTGCATCTACAAAATTTCATGCGCACACACAGTCACATACCCACCCACACATATGATAAATATATATAAATAAATATATATATATATATGTACACACACACACACACACACATATATATATATATATATATATATATATATATATATATATATATATCGTTCGTCCCCGATTTTGTGGGACAGTCTCAGAAATAAGCCAAAAAATCATCTGAAATGTACAAAATATGACAAATGTCCCCGAAAACAATGGGAAAAAATGGTCACCCTAAATTACATATCAGTCATATGTCTGTGTCATCCAGATTTATATCTTTTAGGCAGTCTATAAGTTGATTATGGTGTATTCTATCAAATGCTTTGGTGTAGTCTATAAAGCAGGCATATATTGGTTTGTTTACTTCTATGTACTTTTCAATCAATGTCCTCATGCTGAATATGGCTTCTTTTGTCCCACTGTTTTTCCTGAATCCGAATTGCTGCTCATCTAATTCAGTATTAATTTTATTCTGAATCCTTCCTTGTATAACTTTTAGCAAAATTGTGGTTATCAGGCTCATTAGGCTTATTGTTCTAAAATCACTGCATTCAACTGCACTATTCTTTTTATGGAATGCAATAAAAGTTGATGTTTTTAGTTCATTTGTCATATGTGACTGATATGCACCTACTAAATTTTGTAATCAAATTTAGCCGCGACCTTGGCTTCGACTTTTTGTAAAGTGATTTGCGCTTGTTCATAGTATCACCATCGCATTCGTTATAATTTAATCTTATCTCCACTTATGATAAGTGATAAAATATATCCCGGAACAAATACGTCCTTGTTCCCAATAAATAAGCGAACAGGTAAACTTGTCACTCAAGTGATATCAAAGGTCAAAAGTAAAAGCACCTGACGGTGGCGAGTCATGTGATCTAAGTCTCGTGACTTCACAAATAACAGTTTCTGCATATAAGCCCTAATTCCGTCCCAATTTTGTTAATATTGGATTCATGCGAAGCAGATCCCACACAACACGATTTTCTTTACGCAAATTTTTATGGAGTGTCTGTAGTCATGCCTCAGGCTGAGACTAAACTTCTAGCTTCTGTGGTGTTCTTGCTACTTCTGAGTTGCAATGTATCCACAGGTAGCATAGTTAGAATGTCCGTGAAGGAACATGTCAACGGCGTGGATGTTGATGGTAGGATACGACACGTAAAACCTCGGAAGTTTCCCTCTATAATAATATTCATTTATTATTATTTGTCTCCTACGTTAAACCTACCGGCCATGTTTCTGGTTCTCTAGTCTTAGTAGACTGAGTTAAGAAGTTTGCCTATCAGCTGATAAATTGACCTATTTTGAGATGAAGTTATTTTATTTTCTTCTATTTACGACTTACATATTTAACATCACATGATTTAACCAAATTAGAGATTTTACATTCATATCTTGTTCATTGTGTCCAAATGTATAATTGTTGGCTGCCTTGTTTTTTTTTCTCTGTCAGTCAACAAACGAAGGAGCCACCCTTTGTAATAAATTCTGAAGAAAAAAATAAATAAAATAAAAATGCTGCTCTGTTTACAGTCCATTTAATTTAAACACATTTTTTAATGTCTGCTTAAATCTGTTATTTTATTGTAAATCAGTGGTATTACTATAGAATTGTAATGTAAGATATTAATTCCGGCGGGTGGAAGTTTGGGTTAACGTGATAGGAACTTCTGTGCGCGCTATGAGAGCTGAGATATATTTTTGAGTGAAGACGTTACACTCTATAAATTTTAATTTTGGTATCAATTGTGGCTACAATGATACAGCTGTTAGTACTTTCATCTAAGGATCACATTGATCTGGGTTCAGTTTGCGGACTTCTTGAAACTTTATTTGGCCAACACAGCTTCAAAAATGAAAAATGTGCTTTCTGAAATTTTATTTGGAAGAGTAGAGTAACTTGGCACGATTATGATACAAATAACATCACCCGTAAATGTGCTGTATGGTATTTTTAAAAATATGGCCACTAACAGAAACTTTCCATAAATGTCATAGTGCATAACAGAAACTCTTACTTTTACTTACTTTATATAAATGACATTAAGCAATCCTGAATAAATTCTTGTTTGTACTTAAATTCTTTATTAAGAATCATATAATATCAAAAAAAGATAGAGCCCAAATGAATGGTAGGATATGATTATGTCTCCCTAACCTAATGGGCATGTATAGTGTTTACAATTATTTTTCTTTCTCATATGTTTGATAATGAGCCATCAAAGTAATCTGTGGCTGACATAAATTAATACAATCTCACCAACTTGCTAGCTTTGTGGCATCCCTTCCATAGTGTTTTAAAGTCTGGCTTACAAAATATATCCCAGTCATCACTATTCTAAAGTGTTTCAGTAGTAGGTGACTTATCCAGCTTCGTTGTCCATCAGTTGTCATTGTGTGCATTTTCACTTGGTTGCAGTTATTGACGAGAAGTTCTTAGTGAAATTTTTTTTTTAATTAAAAGTTAAACTGCTGACATTGTGTAAAATGAAACAATGGAAAACTGAAGATAATTGCCACTTTGAATTCATGCTCTTGTATATTACGATCAAAGATGGTCTGGGAAAAATCAACTGCAATTATTTGCTTGTTCCCTGAAAAATCAATCTGCCTCGAATGGCCATTAATAAATTCTGGAACAGAAATAGAGAGGGGACAAAAATCAACTGGATGGTGGTATCACAACAAAAAATGGAGTGTGGTAAATAAAGTAAGGTAAGTATAAATAAAGACTCACTTTCTGATAACAAGGACTTATATCCATCCATTTATGAATATATCTAAAAAAAAACCAGATTCTGCTTTTTTGCTTCTTCTTTGTTTATTCATAATTACTTTTATTGTATTTATTTTGTATGCAAATGTTACAATGTTTTGTCTCTTTTATATATCAACAGATACTAATTTCAGAGAGCACCTGTTGGGAGATGAAGAGCCTCAAGCTGTCACGTTTTCTCTCGCCAAACATTTCAGCGATCACATGGTTCTTCAAAAGGCTCCAGCCAGAGCCAACATTTACGGATTTTCTCCTAATATTGGTGGACAAGTTTCAGTTTCGGTATGATTTCATAATATCAGTTTTTAACATTTAAAATTAAAATCTATTGTCAAGCTGTAGAGTGACATTTATTTAAAATAACAACTATAGGAAAGTGTTAAATATGATAATTATTTTATGTGATTAAATTTTAACTTTGATCTCCTCATGTAAGAGATTAAAAATTTCTAAACCACCAGAGTCAGCAAAGGTACATGGTCCACATGTTTAATAGGTCAAGTCTGAATGTACGCAGAGCTCTGTGTTTTTGCTGATAAAATCAGTTTTAAATGTGACATTTAAAGCTGGCCAGAGTTCATATCGTACATGGCTAATGATTATGAAGGTCCAAATTCTTAATTTTTTTTTATTGTCATGTCTTTGGCGTTCACCCAGCCTTTGAAAATGGTTACCAGAAATTGTCGATGAGAAATTAGGGTGGCTTGGTATAATACCAACCATAACATCCACACAGATCCCAAAAGTTGTTGAAAAATATGGGTGTATATTTCCCACAAATGTCACTAAGTATAAAAGAAGTCCTTACCCTATTACGTAATTTATATAGAATGTTTGCCAGAGCTGGCCTTGGGTGTACAGATACTGATCACTGAACATTTTCAACAAAAATGTAAATTGAGATTTAATGTTTTTTTTAGCTTTTCATCATCATCATTGAGTGCCGTCTCCGCATCGAAGGTTGGCTACCATGGAGCACCATTCCACTCTGTCTCTTGCTTTGATGGTGCAGATTGCCATAGGCTGACTTGTCCATCTTTTGATGTTACTCGTCCATGTTAGTCTTGGTCTGCCTCTGCCTCTTTTACCTTGTATTTTCCCTTCAAATATTACTTTTATTAGACTGTTGTGTCTTTTAACATGACCCAAAAATTTCATTTGTCTTGCTCTAATTGTGTTTAGTAGTTCTTTCTTCATTTTTAGTTGTTTTAAAACTTCCTCGTTTATTTTATTTTCTGTCCATCCAATTCTACCTATTCTTCTATAAATCCACATTACAAAGGCCTCAATTTTCTGTTCTGTTTTCTGGTCTACTGTTCTGTTTTCTGGTCTAATGTCCATGTTTCTGCACCATACAGGAATATTGAGAAGATGTAACATTTTGCTATTCTTAGTTTTAGCCCTGGTGTTATTTGTTTTGATGTTAGTATATTTTTCATGGCATTGAAATTACTTTTTGCCATTCCTATTCTTTTATTTATTTCAGTTGTATATTTTCCATCACTGGTTATAGTATGTCCCAGGTAGTTGTAGCTCTGGACTGTCTCTAGATGTATTCCTTCAACTTTGATATTTAATTGTAGGTCTTGTAAATTTTCTTTGTTTATGATCATAGTTTTAGTCTTTTTGATATTCATATCTAGTCCATATTTTTTGCTTGTCATGTTTATTACATTACAATTTAGCTTTTATAATCTCCATTTAGCTGTATCCTGAACACTTTTTTACTTCCTTGTCATATTAAGTCTTGAAGATTTAGTGTCATCACATTTATTTTCTGTCTATCTGTATGTCTGTCTGTTGACCTTTCGAGCCGTTGCCGGCCCATAGTGCATAGATTTAGATACTCTTTCTGTTATCTAAATTTTTATTCTAGCAGTTTTAAATCCTTGTAAAGATCTTTTATCAAATCTCGCCATTTGTCTCTGTTCTGTGCAAGAAACTCTCATTGAGGGAGCCGATTCCTGCTGCTCTTGCCTCTCTGATCAATGTTCTTCTCAGTGTCTCTCTGGGTTGGCCTCTGTTCCTCTTACCTGTTGTTTCTCACATGAGGGTTTGCTTTGTTATTCTGTTATTATCTCTTCTCATCACATGTCCAACATATGTCCATCGTCTTTTCTTGATTACTGAAGATATTAGTGGTTGATTGGCAATTTCTCTAATTTCATCATTTGTTTATAATTCATTCCACCCTATGCCAAGTATTTTCCTTAGACATTTATTTTCAAATGCGATCAACTTTATTTCTATGCAACTTGTTATTTATTTTCCAGCTCTCGCATGCATACGTAAGGGTTGATAGTACGTTTGATTTGTATAGTCTAAGTTTCGTTGTTTGTGCTGATTAGTTTTTATTTCCATATCTTCTTAAGGCTTTTGAAGGACATTGCTGCTTTAGCTATTTTGATTCTAATTTCTTTAATTGTATCCCCTTCCTGAACATTGTTATCTCCAAGATAGACAAAGTAATCAATCTCTTCCACTGTTTTGTTTTCTATGTATTTTTTGTCATCTGTTGGAATTGAGCTTTTTACTACTTTAGTCTTTTCAAAATTGATCTCAAGCCCAATTTTGCTGGCTATTGATTATAGTTCATTTGTGTTTTCCTGCATCATTTTAATCTGGCTGTTGATGACATAGTCCTCCAACTGGTCTCTATGTATCCATTCGATGCCTTTGTTTCCAGTGCAGCATTTCCTCATTATGAAGTCCATAACAACTCCAAATAACAAAGGCAATAAAATACATCCTTGTTTAACCCCAGTTTCTACTGGGAAACATTCGTTCAGTCCTTCCTCTGTAAGAACTGCACATGTGTAGCCATCATACTATGTCTTTGATAATATTTATGATTTTTTATGGTAAGCCATATTGCTTCAGAATTTTCCACAAAGAATCTCTATGAACGTTATCAAATGCTTTTTTGAAGTCAATGAAGTTAAGTACAAAAGGTACTGTATTACTGTATCTATTGAATCCTTTATTCTATTTAGGATGATTTTGCAGAATAACTTTGAAGCAACTGACAAAAGAATCACGCCTCTTCAATTGTTACAGAGATATAGGTGAACTCATATGTGCAAGAACCAAAATGTAACACCAACCTCCGTCACATCAGCTTCGATGCAACTCAGCATGTAAGCTAGAATTCAAAGCTTATTTCAAAGAGTTGAGATACAAGTGAGGGCTGACTCCCCGCTCTTTAGAAAATACTTGTATACATCTATGCAAAGATGAATGCATTAGTCACAATATCTCATGTCCAGCATATAACCGTCTAGTATATTTGGCAACAGTCCGTTGTTCTTGAGGTGCATCTCTAACATTTTGGAGACGGTTTTTTCTAGGACCATGCTATAAATTTTCTGCATATAAATAATAATAATAAAGCTTTTGGAATTTAATTTGTAAAATGTTATTTAATGAAAAGCACATTATATAGTCTTGGTTGGCATTCACATATGGGCTGGTTTTATAAACTCTATGAGAAAAAAAGCAGCAATGTCTTTTGAATGTAACAGATGAATTTGTTTCTGTAACGGACTATTTTGTTTGTTTCTGTTTGAGCAGATTCATACATGAGTATGTTATCTATGAAGGTTATTGTTCTTCCTGGTCATTTATGTTTACATATATGCTACTTTGGTGTATTGATGTTAGAAACCACAGACAATAGTAATAACATTTATGCTAGACTATCTATCTATCTATTGACCTTTCGAGCCGTAACCGGCCCATAGGGCGTAGACCAAGATACACCTTCTCCTATATGGATTTTTTTGTTCTAGCAGTTTTCTTTTAAAGATATTTTATCAAATCTCGCCATCTGTCTCTGTTCTGTGCAAGCAGTTCTATCTCATTGAGGGAGCCGACTCCTGCTGCTCTTGCCTCTCTCATCAATGTTCTTCTCAGTGTCTCCCTGGGTCTTCCTCTTTTTCTTTTACCTGTTGTTTCCCATATGAGGGCTTGCTTTGCTATTCGGTTATTATCTCTTCTCATCACATGTCCAACGTATGACCATCGTCTTTTCTTTATTACTGAAGATATTAGTGGTTGATTGGCGATTTCTCTAATTTCCTCATTTGTTTTGAATTCGTTCCATGCTATGCTAGACTAGGAAATATAAATTCTGATGACTATGAACTCAATCTAAGATTCTATGTTCTTTCTGTTATGGCACTTGCAGTCTACTTCACTTAAAAAAAAAAAAGGCTTGACCATAATGACATCAATAAAAACAGCTGCTTTTTTAAATCTCAAAGTTTTTTAAATTATAATCATAGAAATGTTGTTACATTCTTTAATGAAGATATTTTGAGGAAACCACATTTGACTCATGGAGATGGATATTTATGGGAGTGGTTCACATTTATGTCACAGTACAAAAATATGAATATTGTAGAATAGTTAATTGTTATACTATTTATATTTTACTTCAGTATCGTTTATGATAATAAATATTTCAAAGTTGGACAAATTTGAGCCACATTTATAAAGAAAAAACAATATTTTAACCACAAATATTGTAAAAATGTAAGATTTAGCATTTCTTGGTCAATTTTCATGTACCACAGCAGAATTATACTCAAGACATTTTTCAAAGTAATAAAGTGTACCAGAGTACTAAAATATCATCAACAAACTTCTGTGAGAAGTGTATCAGAGTTTCAAAGTCAGCCTTTTTGTATGTATCTATAAAGTCCAAAGTTACAGCTAAAACTTCCTGTTTTGACTGGAAACTCTCATAAACATCATACCAAATGTTTCAGCATTACTACACATTGCAATCAATGGTGTATAGCTGTTAAATGAGTCTTTGGAGATAGAGGGGTTTGCTAATTTTTTTAATGAGATATCAACTTGTTGCCATTATCTTCTCATAGACTTTGTCTTAGACATTTTGCATTATCATGACATTCCTACAAGTTTATACAGAAGTCAGAAAAATCTGTGGAGCCAATCCTCAAGCACTTTGGCTTTCTTTATGCTTAGTAGAAATCACTCATTTCTCATTACTTATTTTATTAATTGCTTGATACATTGATACACTACTTAGTCAGGTCTATATGGACATATAAAGTATAAAAACAATTGGTACAAAAATTTCTAGATTCATTGGTACAATAACTTCCAGATTTTTTGGTACAATAACTTCCAGATTCATCACACAATGAATACACTAATTAATATTATAAGAATATTAACAGTAAATAGGGAGCCGCGATAGCTCAGTGGTTAGTGAACTGGACTATAAAGGACAAGAGGTAGTGTTCGATCCCAACCAACGGCTTCTAGGTTCACCCAGCCTTTAATGGATACCAGATTTTTTCTGGGAAAGTAAAGCGGCACGGGCATAATAGCGACCACATTACCTCAAAAATCATGTGCCAAAGGTCTATAAAAATTATGGTCACTAACACCATATTCCCGATACACCACTTGGTGTGACGGGACACTTTACTTTTTTATTAATAGTGAATAGTTTGTTAAAATAGAGATTTGCAGAAAGAAAAGGTTAGATTTGTGTGTTTTGTGTGTGTGTGTGTGTGTGCGTGCGTGCGTGCGTGCGTGCGCGCGCGCGTGAAAAGCACTTTCCATTTTTTTGATCGAGCTGAATGACTGAAGTGCAAGGAATAAGGGAGAAGATAAGTTAGGAAATTTACTTCCAATTTTAAAAAAAAATATTAGTAACACAAGTTAGGTTACTTTGCCCCTGTGATTGAGGCAGAAACAGAAACTTGAATTTCTCACGTTGTAGTATATTTATGTATTTTGTTTCTGTTAATGCCTTCAGATGGTACTTGCTACTACAAACACAACCTACAACTATCAGGCTACAGTAGTTGCCGGGATTTCTCCAGGTGTTGGAGAATGGATTGTTTTACTGGACCCTGTGAATGCTGGCTCATCAGTCACGATTACTGCACAATCAGGAGGTGTTAGTTTCACTTTAAATGATGTCATTTTTGGAGATGTTTGGCTTTGCTCAGGCCAGTCTAACATGCAGTTTACTACAGTTCAGGTTAGAAGTTTAATTGTAATTCTACATTTAAACACATACACATGCATGCGTGCACGTTTATGCATACATGTGTTCACATAAAAAACTTATTTCTTGAACATTTACCTTTATTCATTCCATTTTATAGGGGGAGGCGTGTTTCATATGCTCCAATGCAATTGTCATGTGGTGTATCTATCTATCTATCTATTGACCTTTCGAGCCGTAACCGGCCCATAGGGCGTAGACCAAGATACACCTTCTCCTATATGAATTTTTGTTCTAGCAGTTTTCTTTTAAAGATATTTTATCAAATCTCGCCATCTGTCTCTGTTCTGTGCAAGCAGTTCTATCTCATTGAGGGAGCCGATTCCTGCTGCTCTTGCCTCTCTCATCAATGTTCTTCTCAGTGTCTCCCTGGGTCTTCCTCTTTTTCTTTTACCTGTTGTTTCCCATATGAGGGCTTGCTTTGCTATTCGATTATTATCTCTTCTCATCACATGTCCAACGTATGACCATCGTCTTTTCTTTATTACTGAAGATATTAGTGGTTGATTGGCGATTTCTCTAATTTCCTCGTTTGTTTTGAATTCGTTCCATCATGTGGTGTATAGATTACACTATTTTAATTTACCTCCACTGAGAGAAAAAAAAAACTTCTTCACCCTAATGGGAATCAAACTTTTCATCCTCTCAATTTCCTCTTGGGCCAAAGATAACACTTAGATCAGAAGTCATAGTTCTCCATGATTAACAATTTGCTGCTTGTTCATGTAGGTCTTTTTTTTCTTAGTCCCATGGTTGAGCCTTCCTTAGTAATTAGTGTGTAGCTGTTCTTTTGGTCTGCTTTTATTTTTTACCAGATGTTTTCCACAGGAATGCTTGATGGGGAAGTATTTCTTTATTCATTCTCAGCACATGACTGATTATTTCCAACACCTTCATCTTAAAAGCTCGACACGTATTCTTGTTTAGATTCATCTCTTAATCGTTTGAAATTTATTCTTTCCAACTTAAGTTTGAGATCCGATGAAGACCTTTGTTTTCAAAGGCATTTAATTTCCTATCTAAAGTATGAGTGGATTTCCAACTTTCACATCAATCCATATGTTAGCACATTTGCATCCGCTTTATTGAATAATGATAAGTCGAATTCACTCAGCCATCTGTTCTAAAAATACATGACAAATTGGAAAGTGATCAAACTTAATATATTGCTTTAGTAAATGCAAGGTTTACATTAGTAACATCACAGGGCAGAAGAATAAAAATAAACTGCATGGTACAAATCAACGTTGATAAACGCTTGAATATATCCGTATTTTAGGTATTAGAATGCGGAACAGTCTTTTCCATAGTTGGTCACCCACAATGCTAACTTCATAACTGAATGGATCTATTCATCTGTATAAATATCTGGTATTATACCCCTCTTGAAAAAAAAGACTTAAATCCATGACATTGCACACTTTGCCATAACCACAAGTGTTGTGACATTGATGGTCTAATGCAAGGCATTGGGATTTATAAACATCTTTGAGAACTTTAATGTCAAACCTGAATGTAAAGACACTGAAATGAAGTCATCATCTCCAAGATATTACTAGCTTTTGTGTAAACAGCCTTCTTTCAGTCATGACCCATTACACAACTCAGACTGGATTGTGTGGAAACAGTCAAAGGCCTCAAACATGAAAGTGTTGAGGTTATCCAAAGGCATTGGTGAAAAGAGGCATGTTATTCAGAAAATGCAGAATATAACAGCAGGAGAGGCCAACAAAGAGCAACAGATCACAAACTATATCTCCCCCTTGATACTGAAAATTAATTGATGAGGTCAAAAAGAGATCCTAGGTTTGTAGAGTCAGATTAGTCTAGCTTGTTTTGAATTTTCAGAACTTTTACCACAAATGCAATTTCATTATCTTGCAGAAACTGACAATTTGAAAAACAGCTTTTCTTTCACTAGTCCTCTCTGAGATTCATGTCCTAGGTGCAAACACAAGATAGATGAAAGGAATATCTATTTATTTATTTTATTATCTGGCGCAGAACCTTTAAAGCATTTAATTGCATATAACAGGTATCATCATTGTTGTTTTAGTCCTCATGGGTAAGAGACCACAGACTGTTGGTTACTTACTACCATAATTGATCTCATTGTACTCCAGGTGGTGGAATCAGTAAAGAACCAAATTATTATAATTGCATGGTGGTAATAATGTTTGACCCATTGCAGCCTACCAATAAATAAGTAAAAATGTTACATTTGTTGCTAATGAAACTTTTGCATGTTGATTTTAGCCATGAGAATAACTTGTTACAGATATCGACCGCTGCAGAAGAAATAGCTGATGCCCATAACTACCCAAATATCAGGATCATGACTGTGGCTAATGATGCATCCAATGTTCCTCTTGATGATTTGGTCAGAATTCAACAAAGCTGGACTAGCCCTACCAATGGTTTGTAAAACATTTGATGTTAAACAGAAAATGATGAGGAAAAAAAATTTAAGTAATTTAATTTACTAGGTTAAACCAATGTAAGTTTGATAAGAGATAATTGAATATTTTAAACTCACAAATAAAGTAAAAAATAAATGAGCTTGAACTTTAAAACAAAATAGAACTAGATGGAAGATTAAGCTCATGTTATACAATGTTATTCTTCTTTGCCAGCAAGTGTTGGAGGTCCTGAATGGGTTTACTTCTCTGCTGTGTGCTGGTTGTATGGTAAAGCTATTCACAAAGCACTAGGATACCCAATTGGTCTGGTGGCCACAGACTGGGGCGGCACTCCTATAGAATCATGGTCTTCTCCTGCAGTTCTTGCCAAGTGTAATGTTCAGGAGAAAGCAGCAGTAAAACAGCCTGATTCATTCATAAAGTAGGGAGCAATCATATTTTATAATAAGTTCATCATATTTTATATAATGTCATGAAATTTTAATTAATTTACCTTTGTAGAAAGATGTTTAATCAATTTCAGAGGCTGATTATTTTATTGATTTTACTGTATTTAAGTAAAAATATTGCAAGATGAAGCCACAATGGTTGAATTGTACGAGCTTCTAGCTAACCCCAAGGGTTCTGGCTCAATTCCAGTATGCGGTAAATATTTTTTTTCAGACTTAATCATTGAAGATCACTCAACCTATGAAAATGGGTACCAGAGATTTTTCTCTTCTGGAAATATTTAATTGATCATTAAAAAATGTAAGCAATAACTCTATATTTCCCACACAATCTAAGGTGTGGAGAGAACTCTATACATTTTCTGATTTACAAACATTCACTAATGGAGTCAACTCTTCATTAGCTACTAAATAGGATAGCACACCTGTGGGTTTGTCCAGGATGCACAGATGATGATTGTTCATAATAATCTGTATGCTAAGAGAAGAAAAAATCCTTTCCATCATTGTCATTTTCCAGCTTATCAATCATTGGTTGATTACACTGTCATTTAAAGAGTGCACCATTCTGTTTACTGTAAGCAATTATATAATTTATTGAGATCATTTTATGTCTGGAATAGACTCTCTTATAAACACCAATTTTAACCTTGTAGTGATTTGTTAGATTTATTTCACTGAAAAATGTCAAACAGAATTTTTCTTCTGCATATATTAGGTATGTCCATAGACTTCCACCTAGTCTCAGACGAAAGCTTCAAGGACCAAATGACAACTCAAACTTATGGAATAGCATGATCCACCCTTTTCTTAAAATGACCATATATGGAGCAATTTGGTATCAAGGTAAAATAAAATTACTTCCTATTCATTATAGTTACAAGAATATTTGTATAGTTGTGCCAATGTCAACTTTCAGTCACAAATTATTCCCTTACATCATTCCTAGCTATTTCTTAAAACATATTTATGATTCTGTGTCCAACCTCATTCACTTCCTTAACCGCACTCTTATTCCTTAGCCTTTCATTTGTGCAATCTCCACACTCCTTTGTGACTCTCACCCTATCATACTATTCCTCTACAGTTTTGTTCAGCCAAGGTAGTTAAGTTGTAGGAGTTCTTTGATTTATTTTCTCTAGATTTCTTATATAGTTCATCTATAAGTTTAGCATATTCTTTCAAGTGTGTAGAATATCTGAAGACCGTTTTATACCTCTTAATCCTGACAATATTAACTTTTGCAATAAGGACTAACTATGGCAGGTAATTTCTATCATGTGCTCCCAACATATTCGACCAAGCTGATGGGACAGAAGCTCAAAAGGCCAGTATGAGTTCTATATCACTTTCAGTGTCCCCAGGTCTAGATCCCAATTTGGCAGGTTGTCCATCATTCATGATATCCAGGTCTGTGACAAACAGAAATTAATTAATAATAATTCCTTGACTATTATTGACCCTGTCGCATCACTCCCTTGATTAAGCTCTGGTTATTAAACATCTCTCATTTGCCTCATCTAATAGCTCTGTTAAGAAATTCAATTTTCTCTTGCTTGCAGATGGTGTTCACACATGTTTATAATTTATAAATCCTCCAATCATGATTGTCTACTTGCAGTTTATTGAGTTATTTGTGGTCCATCATTATTGCACTCCGAACATGTCCATAGGTGCTCAAATAAATTGCAGTTTATTTCTATGTACCACTGTATCATTAGTTGAGGAGACTAGATTTGCATCTATCCATTTGTGAATGGAACATAACCTTATAATTTCTCCTAGCCTGCATCTATTGGTCTCACAGGAACTAGATTAGTACCAGTATTTCCTAGGCATTTAATGAAATAACTATTTTAAATTGGTTTCTTGAATCATGAAGATATCAAAATCGTAAATGATATTTTGGGTGATTTCCCAGCAGTTCCAGTAACAAATTTCATGTACAACAATGAAAATGTTGCATATTTTTTGTTTTTCTTTTATCTTTCTATTCCTCTCCCCATCCTTACCCTTCTCCACTTATGCCTTGTGTTAATATCCAAGAGAGAGTTTGATTGCCATAGCTCCTGTGGAAATTAATAGGTTTAGGTATA
The DNA here is from genome assembly GCA_032433765.1 of Megaustenia siamemsis. NCBI lineage: Eukaryota > Metazoa > Mollusca > Gastropoda > Stylommatophora > Ariophantidae > Megaustenia > Megaustenia siamemsis. The sequence continues at coordinate 49,367,224 of JAVIAB010000047.1, forward strand.
TCCATAATGTAAACTAAAATGAAAGAACCACTTTTAGTTGATTCACTGTATGTCAGGATACATCTATCTTCTACGATTATAAAAGTTGATAATTTCATATAATTTTAAATAGCAAATGAGTAATTAATTTATATCATATTTCTGTATATTTTTCATTTAGATCCATGTTTTACATTTTTTAGGTGAATGCAAGCAAATATTGATGATTTTTAAGTCATATTTGACATTTTTTAGGTCATACAAAACCAAGCCCTAGTAATCCGTTACAATTCTAGTGCCACCATACAATGGAAAAGGCTTTTGCAGAGTCCTCATTCCTGGTGCAGTCCTCTCACAAATTGCCAACATCCATTGTTTGTGACTGCCCACTCAGAAGTCAAGCAAGCTGTCAGCACAGCTCATCATTTTATCATAAAACACTGTAAGACAAAATTGTATCTTTACTCTCCATGATAACTGTATTTATGTGAATTTTTGTTTCTCAGGAGAAAGTGATTCTGGTGGTGATAGAATGAACAAATACAACTGTACTTTCCCTGCAATGATCAATGACTGGAGACAGAACTTTCATTCGGCTTCTGGAGGACAAACTGATGCCACATTTCCATTTGGTTTTGTCCAGGTACCATACTGTTTATATTTTCTTGGTTGTCTGTGTGTTCAATAGTGTCATTGCAACTCTAGACTGTGTCAAGAAAGTAGTTGTGATTAGATATTACAACAAAATTACATGCACTTTTTAATTCACTAAACAACAGAATAAAAGTAATAAAAACCATGAAAATCAAATGTGGTTAGACCAGAATTGTGATGTTGTTTTACTGTGAGACAGTGAAGTGACAAAGATGTAACAATAGGTGTAGGTCTTTTGGACATCCACAAAGTTAATATTGAGCAAAGGTTGCATTAGAACTTCAAATGATTCCTCAATGATGGTTGTGAGAGTGAAAATGTGATCAATACATGATCGATGGTGTCTGAATCCTGCTTCATCTTCTCTTGGTGTTTTATCTACTGACTTCTTCAGTCTTTCTAGTATAGTACTGCTGAATAGTTTACCAGGTATAGATTTTTATGTGATTCCTTGCCAGTTCTTACAGTCTGATAGATCTTTTTTTAAGGGAGCTTCACAATCAATGTTGTGTTACATAATTACAATCATGGACTAAGCTTTTTATTTTGGTAACAACCGATGTTTTACGATGGTGGCTTGTTAAATTGTCAATCAATTGTACATTGATGTTGGAGCATTTAAATGTGTTAAAAGTTAATGCACCACTGCGTTAGCCTTCTATTATCTTGCACTCATCTTACTGTTGTGTCTCCAAGCTTAGTAAAATACTTTACAGAAAGTTGAATTCTGGAATTTGCTTCAGTTTAGAATGTGACTCTACTGACTTTCATAGTCTTTGTCTTTGATGCCCATGTAACCTATGTCATTTTTAAAGGCACCTCTGTACATCAGACCAAAAAATCATATCTAACATATCACATACAAATAAAAACAAAAAAGCATGTGTCCATCCACCACCAACCTATGTAGCATAGCTGATTAATGTTGGGATTTTTTTGGTGAGGTGCGATCTATTCAACCTCAGACTATACCTTCCAGGTTATATTAAACCACAATTGCCATTAAAAAGTTGTGGTGAAAAACTAAATTTTATTCGTTATGAATTTCTAACTAGTGTGATTGGTTGGTCTCAGTGTTTATAGTCTGTCTCAAACATAGATTTGGTACAATTTGATTGACTAGCATATGTATAAAAGCACAGCTATTTCACAATACTGCATATATTTATTTTCATAAAATTTTATTTGTAGCTTATTTTAGTAAGAAAAAGATGCAGCAAGTCACACAAATTGTCTGCTTTTCATTACACATTGCTTTGTAATGTTTACAAGTCCATTTTTTTTCAAAAACTCCTACAAATTAAGAGCAACCTTTATTAAGTTGGAAAACATGTGAATTCTGACACATTTAATATTTAAATTCAATTTTTTTCTTTCTATTTACTTTAACAGCTTGCACCAAATAATCCAAATCCAGCCACATCTATGGGCTTTCCTGACATTCGCTGGCATCAGACTGCTGACTATGGAAATGTACCAAATCCAGATATGGTCAAAGTCTTTATGGCAGTAGCAATGGACTTACCAGATTTTAATTCTACATATGGCTCGTAAGAAGATACTTTTTTTTACAAAAATTTAAAAAAAGATTGTATTCCTAATATATAGCTTGTTTTAGCATTTATTCTGGTTAATTACATTAACTGATGTATTAAACACATATAAACACGATAATCGAGTTAAAACAAGTTAAAAAGTTGAAATACTTGGAAAGTAGTACAGCAGCAATGTGGAAAATCAAGATTCAAATTGAGAACAGATGCAAGCAAACAAACCAAATAATTGCACAAATAACATGACAACATAATAAAAGAAAAAAATATGTGCTGATGTACACAAAAAGAACATTGTACAAGTTTATTATCCTTGCCAATGCAGTGCCACTAGTGTCAAAAATGGACGCTAACAGAGATGAGAATATAAAGATCACAACTATTGAAGTGAGATATCTTTGAAGAGTATTTACTGTGATAATTTACAACAAAATGAGAAATGATGAAATAAGGAAATGAGTGGAAGTAACACCAGCCCTGTTTTTCATCCTGAGACAAAAAATGGAATGGTTTACACAAGTAACATGGTTACCAGCAAGCAGCATTCAACAACAACCAGATGAAATAATAGAAGAGGTAGAGGAAGACTACCAAAAAGATGAACAAGCAAATTATCTCATACCATAAAAATTCCAGTGTATGGGGTGAGCAAAAGAGCATTGTCAAGAGTGCCAAAATGTCCCCTAGAATCTGAAAGTGAAAAAGGATAGAAAACTACAATAGTACAATTAGGTGAATCACTTTTCTGAAGTTCTCAATTCTTGGAAATTTTTCATAGTTGCTCACTAGAACACAGCTGGAAAATACAGAGTGTCTTTAAAATTCTTTGCTCTCATCTTTCAGCATTCAGAATCTTCATGGTAGAGCTGTGAGTAATGAGCTGGTCTACTAAGGATAAGAGATTAGTTTCTTTTCCTGTCAGAAAAAAAACTACAACTATAATCCAGTGGCTGCTATCTCACTGTGGAATTGGCGGTAATGAGAGGGCAGAAACCTATCCACAACAGGCAGCAAATTGGAACAGTTCTGCCACCATGTGACCTACAGAGAAGCTAAACTATAATACACAACAGATTCTACTTGGAATGGGAAAGAAAGTTGGACATCAACAACAACAAATACCCCATACACCAACTACAGAGATTCCAGCAGACCATCACCTTCTACCTGAGAACCAGTCACAGTAGACTCCTAAGTCACTTCTACCATCTCAAAGTGTCCCATACAAATGAATGCCCATGTGAAACTGGTATCCAGGACCCAGAGGATATCCTCCATCTGTGCCCAGCTCACAAGCAGCCACTGTGTCAAATCTGGCCAGAGGGTGCTGAACTAAGGCCGAAACTATGGGGCAGCTGTCATGACCTGGAGAGAAGTCAACTTTGTCATGGAAATGGGACTATTCATCTCATGAACCAAAGACCAGATGGAAGGCCTCTTCTACCAGGATGGAATAGGAGCAACAGGGGGAACTGTTGCACCAACTAAAAGATGTCCTATGTATCCAATGACGGGATAGGTCATGCGAGTAAGAGCCACATCCAAAGCTCTATCCACAGGGAAGGACACCCCGGAAAACAAATCACTGCTGCCTAGCAAGTCTACTGAGAGAAGGAAAGGCAATGGGAGAGAACACCCAGACAGAATTCATGGGCAGAGTTGGTCCAACATCCCTGGATTGAGTCCACTCTATGAGAAGGAAAACTCCAACGTCAAACCTAGATCCAGCCTGCTGAAGACGGAATGTGTCAACAACGGCACAGGTTTAGGGGAAAATTCAGGATACACACACTTATACAAGTACTGACCTTGTGACCAGCTCATCGTGTATCATGATGTGATGATACCCCTCCATCATGAAACAGAACAAAGAATAAAGTTCATGTGATCAGAAGACTTGAACACTGAAGAGGAAAGGTTCTTTCAATTAAAAAACTTATTCCAATATTAGCTTTCAATGGTTAGTGGATTTTTTTTTCTTATAAAGAAAGAGGGCCTGGAGTAGTGCTGACCATATTATCCAAAAATATTCTGATATTTAATAAACATAAACCACTAACAGTATATCACCTCTATGGCATGTCTATGCTTGACAGGATTTTTTCATTTTATAATGACACAATTATTATTTTTGATCAGAGTAAAGTTGTTTATCTTTTAACACATGATTTTACTGTGATTTAATTAAAACTATTCATGATTTGAAGTAAGAAAGAGAGCCAATTCTGACATATGGAAGTGAATCATGAACAGTAGACAAACAAATGAAAAGATGATTAGAGGCCACAGAGATGGGATTTCTCAGAAGAATGTTGAGAGAGTTGTCTGAGAAGATAAAAAGACCAATAAAATATATTCTCAAAGAGGCCAGCACAAAAAGGGAGCTCCCAAGAAACATCAGAAAGAAATAATCAACATTTTTCAGGCACATCATGAGAAGAGAAAAGTTAAAATACTTGGTTACAACTGGCAAAAAAAAGGAAAAGAGAGATTGTGAACGACAGAGAGAGAAGATACTGGATAGCTTGGTGCCATGGCATGGAAAACAATCAACAACAGAATTGATACGATACACTGTGTATAGAGAATTGTGGAATGACATGATCACCTACGCCAACCGGTATGGCACATGATGATGGTGGTTCATGATTTTATTCACCTTTTGTTATCAGGATATGTTTATAAGATGCAATAAAATGATTCTATCTATCTATTGACCTTTCGAGCCGTAACCGGCCCATAGGGCGTAGACCAAGATACACCTTCTCCTACATGAATTTTTTGTTCTAGCAGTTTTCTTTTAAAGATATTTTATCAAATCTCGCCATCTGTCTCTGTTCTGTGCAAGCAGTTCTATCTCATTGAGGGAGCCGATTCCTGCTGCTCTTGCCTCTCTCATCAATGTTCTTCTCAGTGTCTCCCTGGGTCTTCCTCTTTTTCTTTTACCTGTTGTTTCCCATATGAGGGCTTGCTTTGCTATTCGATTATTATCTCTTCTCATCACATGTCCAATGTATGACCATCGTTTTTTCTTTATTACTGAAGATATTAGTGGTTGATTGGCGATTTCTCTAATTTCCTCGTTTGTTTTGAATTCGTTCCATGCTATACCAAGTATTTTCCTTAGACATTTATTTTCGAATGCGTTCAACTTTGTTTCTATATCTCTTGTTGTTTTCCAGCTTTCACACGCATACGTAAGGGTTGATAGTACATTTGATTTGAATAGCCTAAGTTTTGTGTTTGTGCTGATGAGTTTTGATTTCCACAACTTTTCAAGGCTTCTGAAAGACATTGCTGCTTTAGCCATTCTGATTCTAATTTCTTTGCTCGTATCCCCTTCTCGATCAATGTGACTTCCAAGATAGATAAAGATAATAAAATGATTAGATATATGTTTATAAGGTGCGTAGATTGATAAGATGAACAATTTTGCCATATTTTATGTTCGACTGCTTTAAAAAAATACTGCATGCACTTACTGATATTAAATATTGCAAGCCCATTAAATACATTTGCAAATTCAATAATAAGGACATTGATCTCATCTGACTTAACCTAAAGACCTTTTGTGGCAGTTGCACTGGGCAGATAGCCTTTATTCATCAGCCTAAATAGAAACCTTCCCACAGACACTATAAATGGGATAAATGCTGTAGTGATAATGATTTGGAAATTATTGGACTTGCAAGTTAAAATGATAGTGTAGTCTAGTAATAGCACAGTCACAAAATCTATATTGATTAGTGTGTGAATAAGCAACAGAGGTTTTGTACTCAAAATAATGTGCACATTTTTAATCCAAAAGAAAAAAATCAATAACATATTGTGTACAACCTAAAGAAACCTTGATAAAATATGAAAATCAAAATTACTAAGAGCAAAAACAAAGCTCATGATTTTCAAATCAAATGTGTTATCCACCTTTCCTTGTGAATATGAGAGCTGGAAAACAACTTAACAAATAGAAAATAAATTAGACTTGCGAACAAATTCCTATAGAAAATACTTTGTATGCCATGGAATGAAATGAAGACTAATGCAGAATTTTTTTTTTCATTTGCCAACTTTTTACCTCTGATAATGTCACAGGAGACTAGGAACTGAATTTTGTGTGTTAATCCATTTTTCCCTGGCAACTGTGTGCACAAGGGTCCCTCGCAGCACAGGCAGATAACTCCATCTTCGGAGGTACTCATATTTTTTACGTCGATGAGTAATTGACGTTTCAAGCCAGGTCTTGCTACTGAGACTAGGGGTGATAGCCGCTGAGAGAAATCATAAATAAAAATCCCAACCGGCACAGCCAGGATTTGAACCCACAACCTCTCTGTCTCGTGGCTGACATCTTACCAGTCCCTTAATGCAGAAACAAGAGATGACAAAGCATCAAAATATATCTATAATCAAGAGGAAAAGGCATGTACAAGTTTCGATGTTATGACACTTCTTGTGACTGGGTAGATGTGGTCAAGGCATTTAATGTGTTCAGGGAATGGAGGTTGTTGTGTGCGTATACCGCCAGAGAGTTTTACCACCACGTTTTGACGTTATTCATGATATCAAATGTGAGGGTTGACCCTACACTCATACATGAGCAAAATGCTTATGATCTTCTCTTGCTGAATCTGATGTTACCTTGACACCCATCATTGCCAACACCAATCTGCTCAGAGGTGTAGTTATTATTCCTTGTCTGACAAGGTAGAGAGTATAACTCTCTTCCTGGATCATTCAAGGTAAGCTGGCTTCTGGATCTGTCACTTCTTCTGTTACTTAAATATGTACAGCATAATATTGACGAGGAGAGTAACTCAACTCTTATGTAGCAGAATCTTTGGCAAATAGTTAAACTCTTATAGCCCTTCACCTTTAATTACAGAAGATACCTAATACATGATATGATATTGACCTGCAAAATCACTGTTATTCTTAATTCTATTAACAACTGCTAACAGTCATGCTTTATATAATCTTACTAGGATTGTCTGCTCCCTTAACGGCCTGGAGTGGACAAAAATGCTATTCTCCTTCAAAATAACTTTGGGGGTTGGTTGATCCCAAGACAAGACACTGGTTTCGAGACAGAGAGGTTTTGAGTTCTAATTCCGTCTGCACCAGCTGGGATTTTTATTTATGATTTCTCTTTATGTCAACCACCACTGGTTTCAACAGCAAGGCCGGGCTTGAAACGTCAATTACTCATCAACGGAAAAAATATGAGTACCTCCGAAAACGGAGTTATCCGCCTGTGCGATGATGGACTCCTGAGTACACAGCTCTCTATATTTCATATTCAGCTCAAAATGACAATAAATCGATAGATCACAAAAGTACAATAATAGAATATTAATGTTGAAAATATGGGCAGTGTGGGCGCAAAAATAAATGTTAGTTGTTTTCTTTTTTAAAAGTAAAATTATTGGTATGTTATGTGTATAATTCAAAATAATTAACTCTAATTGTAATATTTGTCTCATGACTGTGTTACTGGTTTTTTTACAGTATTCACCCTCGTTACAAAGCAGATATTGGGACCAGGTTAAGCCTTGGTGGTCTTGCTGTAGCCTATGGAAGATCAGAGGTCTTTCAAGGTCCATTACCTGTAAAGTTTGAAGTGACATCACAGGGCCTGTTGCTCTCATATGGTAACACATGGAACTTGGAAGTCAGAAACACTGCTGGATTTGAGGTATTAAAACAGTTACATACTGCAAAGACACTTTATCCAAAGATTGATGAAACAGAATAACAAACTAATCCCATATACATCTATTGAAAAATTAGGATTTTATAAAAGGAAAATGAAGAATAAACATGATCTATAAGCAGAAGCAAACAAACCACAATCAACATGTAACAAAAATGACGAAGGTACACACATTTTGGCTGCTTTTCTAAAGAGCGGCAGAGTAGATATGGTAATATCCTTGACTACAGTGCCACCACCTCTTGAAAACAAGCAAACAGGATATTTCTGATGTTTTCTAATTACATTATCTCAATTTAATGCTCTGATTATTAGTGAAGAAATATAGTTATCTTGTTTGTTTGTTTTGTGTGTGTGTTATTCAGAGTGCACAGCTTTTTGTATGATTCTTGAATGCAATAAAGTACCTAGAAGTGTGGTTTGATTGGAGTCTTGCTTTACCAGGCACATAGACCAGGTGTTGTGACAGCTAGAAAGGGCCCCATTGCAATTAGTGTAATGATAGCAGCAGATTGTGAGCAGCATCACTTTGTTCTCTCATACCAGGGACTGGTCGTTTCTGTGAGGTAGTGGTCACTTTCTCTGGCTACAGTTCACAGCAATACAAAAATTGAAAAAAAAAAATGAAAATGGTGCAATATGAGGCCATGAACATTCTTTGGTACACAAACGACAGAATATGCAGGGCAATGCGTTACTCCTTGATTTTTCTCCTATGGAAGACAGAATAATAATTTGCTGAGCATGTGTGTCCAAATTAGCACAAAAACACCATCAACCGTGCAGTGAGGTCATGAGTTGGAAAGGCAGAAGATTAAAAAGACAAAATCTTGGATAGGTCATGCCAGAACAGTGTTTGACAGATTTGTTAACTTGTGTACATAGAACAGGGTATGAATGCTGTACAATTTTTTTTTAAAGTATACATCAAGATGAATAGAGAATGCAGACAGGAAAACCAGGTGGCCATGAAGGCAGAAGTGCAGTAATTTTTTAGAATTATTCTGATGCAGTCATATACATAGATGGATCTGTTATTCAGCATAGGTAAAGCTGATGGATCTTCACAGCTAGAGACAGTGGAAGAATCGTGAGGGAAAGACAGCAGTGTGTTTTCCTAAACTATATTATCAGTGAGTATGATCTGATGATCGAAAAGGATCAGGCTTAACAGCAGTGTTTGGAGTCTCTGAAGAGGTTGCAGCTGCTTCGTTTTATGCTAAGACTCAAGTGAAAGAGGAAATTAATGAGTAGACAGGTTTGCTGACTTGGTTGATATGGAGAGTGAATGAGTAGTGGAGTGGCTGACATTCATCTTTGGACAAGAGTGTTATGCTGAGAGCCAAAGAGAACTGGTAATCTAGCATAGATCTGGAGTTGTCAGTTGCTACATACTTAGTGGTACACTGAGGAGATCTGATCTCTCAAGGAGCTGTTCACTATGCAGAGAGTATGATCTGTTGACTGACTAGCTGTCTATGGTTTTTTTTTATTTATTTTATTATTTTGTTTTTATGCCATCCTCCACGAAATGTTGATGAACTCTTTCTGTACATTTCGCCGCACTGTGCACCATGCCGATTTCGGCAGCGTACGTTTCACCGCATAGTATGCCACGCTCAATTTTATTAGTGTGAACACCATCAAACCATATTCTTTTTACATGTCCTGTATCATCTTGATATTGGGAAAAACTAATAGTGTGTTCAATTATCTAAATATTTATATGTAATATGTTATATGTTAGATAAATATAAATATATAGATTGATTCTTAAAACCATGAACAATTTTGTCTTTGAAATCTCTTCCATTGCGTTGATAAAAAGCTTCCGTACAGAAAGAGTTAATAAGAAAAACCATTTTACTCTTGCCTTAGGGGTGATTGCTTCCCCTTGAGGTTTTCAAGCTACAAACTGTTCTAAATAGCAGATCATCTACAATTTTATAATTCTGTATCTTTATCTTACTTGTACTGATAATTTAGAAATTGTTTTCTGATAACATTTCTCTTATTATATTTTATGGTTGTTTTCCTTTCAGTTGCTGTGCACTAGCAATAGTTGGTTTGCTGCTGAAGTGGTTGCAAGTGACAAAACAACTGTTACTCTCAAATTAGATGTGTGCCCTGCAGGTTCTAGTGTGTCTGGGGTCAGATATGAGTGGAGGGAATCACCCTGTGAATTTAAGAAATGTGCTGTTTATGAAACAGTGAATGGCTTACCAGGCCCACCGTTTGTGAAGTTAGGGACATCCATTGATGGAATACCTCATTTTTCACCTAATGGCCCTGTACATATTTAAGCTAGTGGACTGAAAATTTACCATTGATTCGTTTGATATCTTGGCTATAATGCAGAAGTAGGTAATTAATTATGATGATTTATTAAAATAGTTATGCTAAATATTTTTTATCACTTTTATAATATAAAATTACAGGAAGTATTACTTAAGCAATTATTTAATTTAAAAATAAGTAGTTCCTAATAATAATGATGATGATAATTTTTTGACTATGGAAGGTATACAGAATAAAAAAGTGTGTCCATGTTTCTCAGTCATGTGGCCTGGCAAAGACCAATCTGTTGGAAATTGTGAAAGGAGGAAGAAGAAAAAAGTGTGTCCATGTTTCTCAGTCATGTGGCCTGGCAAAGACCAATCTGTTGGAAATTGTGAAAGGAGGAAGAAGAAAAAAAAGATGGGAAGAGAAAATCAAAGAATGGACAGACCTTGACTTTGCATTCTCAGAAAGTGACTACAGATAGAGACCAATGGAGAAGGTTCATGAAGTCTGTCAGTGGTGCCCCAATGACTTTGAGGGTTTTGGGAAGAGGAAGGATGTTATTTATATTTAAACTTACCTTGAAGTTGCATATAAAAACTAGAGTTGTATCATTACGAGATAAATTATATTTACAGAATATTTGTACTTTTATAATATATATTTTATCTTAAACCACATACTTATTCAATCTTTTATTTTTCTAACAATAGCTCACCAATGTTGGGAGTCATATTTGTTTGAATTAATCTTTTGTATTTTAAAAGCTATAAATTTTATTTTTGGTAAATGTTTTATTTTGAAAAAAAATTATAAACTTTAGTTCTCTTGACAAATTACATTTCCCATAGACTGCTGATCTTAGTGCACATCAATAGAACAAACAACTCTAGGTGATGACTTATCCATTGTCTTACAGATACTTAATCCACTGTCTGGATGTTATCCGATGTTTCTTTTCATGGTAGTATAGCTTACAACCCATTTTGTGAAACAAAAATCCATTTTTTTTGCCATACCCTATATAGTATGAGAATATATATTATAAGTAAGTAATGTGCCCTGTCACTCCAAGTGGGGTATAGGGAATATGGTGTTAGTGACCATAAATTTTACAGACCTTCAGCACATGATTTTTGGGGTAATGTGGTCATTATTACGCTCATGCCGCTTTACTTTCCCAGAAAAAAATCCAGTACCCATTTTAAGACTGGGTGAACCCAGAAGCCATCGGTTGGGATCAAACCCTACCTCTTGTCCTTTGTAGTCCAGTTCATTAACCACTGAGCTATCACGGCTCCCAATATATATTATAATATATGTATATACATTCCTATATATACATTCCTATTTCTTTCTTGTGGATTTCAGACATCAATGCTGATTTCAGTATTACATTTCACAGTGGATTATATCTATTTCAAAGAATTATTAAAAAGAGTCCTATCAGAATGGGCAGCATTTGTACTCAACTGAATTGTGTAGGCTGTGTTGTGTAGGCTATGATGTTTATTTATTGAATATTCACAAGAGACAAAGTTCATATCCTCTAAGTCAGAATTTCATAAACATTTTTTGTCTAAATCATTTGTATCGAGAACTCAGTCTGAATGTAGCTGATATATTCTTCTTTAGGAACATTGTAAACATTTAAATTCATAGTTGGGGAAGTGGAGAGAGAGGGGGGATATTGCACTAATGATGGTGTTTATACACTTAGACTGCAATCTTTGTTTTGTGGGAGAATTTCATTTCAGAAATTTGATGAGGTAATTATTGCACTAGCAAGATTGAAAATTTAGACAGTTTAAGTTAATGAAGTGTTTTGATTTGGTTACACTTTACATATAATGATTTGTTTCACAAACTGTTTTTACTGATTTAGTTGGGCCACAAACTATTTACATTGACTCACTTCTGTCACAAACTAATTACATTGACTTACTTCTGTCATAAACTATTTTCATTGACTTACTTCTGTCATAAACTAATTACATTGACTTACTTCTGTCATAAACTATTTACAATGACTTACTTCTGTCACAAACTATTTACATTGACTTACTTGTGTCACAAACTATTTACATTTACTTACTTGTGTCACAAACTATTTTTACTGATTTGTTTTCTTTTTCCTCTTGTGTGTCAATGGAGAAGTTCTAGATCACTCTTTTGACAGCATCAGCCATTTGTATGTTGCAGTTTCCCTGTTATTGTCACTCCATCTTACTACTAGTGTGATGCTAGTTCTTTTTCCCCCTCACATTTTTTTTTGTATACCTTGTATGATATGGAATCACAAGGCATTCTCCAGTGAATAGGCCATGGTTTGGAATCGCAGGGTGTAACATTTGTATATGTTATCTCTACATGTAGTTCCAAATAGGTTCTATGTCAATTCATTCTTTTTATATTCTTTTTGTAATGTTCTTTTTTACTAAAGATTTATATTGAAATGCATTAAATATAATTTCCACATTTGTTTCAAAATTGTGTTTTTAAGTTTGTATCAGGGGATGTCACTAGTTTTGTGTGAGTATTTGTAATGTAAACTGGATCAGGGGAGATATATTCTGATGAACATATAATAATCTATTCTGGAGGTACTGAACACCAAAGAGGGGTAGGTATCATCATGATGCAGAAAGAGCAAGAATAGTGAAAGGTTTTTACCTAATATCTGACGTTCTTTTGGTGAAATTGAATGGAAAGTCAATAGATATAAATCTTATACAAGTTTATGTACCACCAGCAGACGGTTTAGAGGAAAAATTTTATGACGAGTTAAAAAAGGCACTTCGCGAATGCAAACCACATGAAAACACCATAGTTCTAGGGGATCTTAACACAACAAAAGTAGGAAAGGAAAAAAAAAAAATGTAAAGTAACCCCCCCCCCCCCCCCCCCCGTCATGCCAAGTGGCATATAGGGAATATGGTGTTAGTGACCATAAATTTTAGACCTTCAGCACACGATTTTTGGAGTAATATTATGCCCGTGCCGATTTAATTTCCCAGAAAAAAATCAGGTACCCATTAAAAGCTGGGTGAACCGGAGGCCGTCAGTTGGGATCAAACTTTACCTCTTGTCCTTTGTAGTCCAGTTCACTAAGCTATCGCGGCTCCCAGTTGAGGAAGCAGTTGGTCATTATGGCTTCGGTGAGAGGAGTGAAAGAGGTGACACATTTATTGACTGGACAAGAACAAATAACATGATTGGAAATACCTGGTTTAAGCAACATCCAAGATGTCTGTGGACATGGAAAAGCCCAGGAGATGACACCCACATAATCAAATTGATTACATAATGATAAGCAATAGATTTAGAAACAGTCTGGTGTGTGTGAAAATTAGACCAGGGGCAGATTGCAATAGTGATCATGTACAAGTGGGGGCAAAGCTTAGAGTAAAATCAAAAGCAACAAAATGAGCCTCAGTTAACATCAAGTTAAATTTACTCAAATCAGACAAGAAGTTGCAAGACAAATATAGAACCACAATTCAGAACCGGTACAATGTAAAAGAGAAGATACAAAGCATTGGTGAACAGTGGGAAATGCTAAAAGAATCAATGCAACAAACATCAAAAGAGCTCATACCACCAGTGAGGACAAATTCAAGAAAGAAATGGATGACATTCTGCAGTTAATGGATACAAGAAGAAGAAATAAAGAAACTAAAGATGAGTATAAGAGATTAAATAAAGAAATTGTAATAAAATGCAATGAAACGAAGCATGGCTAAAACAGAGATGCAAAGAGATTGAAATGCAGCAAAAAGGAGATGCCAAAGCTATATACAAATAAATTGAAGAATTAACCGGAAGAAAAATGCAATAAAAAAACTGGATGTTTAAAATCAAAGGAAGGAGAACTGATTGAACAAGAAAGCATAAGGGAACGATGGACAGAATACATTAAAGATCTTTATAATGAAGAGTGAATAGAAATAATTATTAAGGATAATAGAAAAGTGGAAGATGCCTTGCGCAATATGAAAGCAGGAAAAGCTCCTAGACCAGATAATATAACTAAAGAAGAAATTGAAGCCATGGATATCTACAACACCGGATATACCAGACGACCCACTCAAATCAATATTCATAGCCCTACCAAAGAAATCTGGTGCGATGATCATCTCACAATAAGCAATGAGTCACATGACTAAGACATTACTAAGAATCATCATGCGAAGAGTGTGAAACAAAATCAATACAGAAATTAGTGATGAACAGTGTGGTTTTGTTAGAGATAAAAGAGCAATGCCATATACATCATGAGATATTTTGTAGAAAGAGCCATAGAAGTGAAAATAGATCTATACCTATGTTTCATAGATTATACCAAAGCATTTGACAAAGTAAAGAACCAAGAAATAATAATTTTAGAAGGCATAAACATAAGACAGCAAAGATCTAAGAATAATAAAGAACATGTACTGGCATTGAACAGCGGCCATAAGAACTGGAAACCAATTGGGAATGTTTCAACAAATATTTAATTATTAATATTTATAGTGAGATTATTTTAGGATCCTTAAGGGGCATGCCTGGAATAACAATTGGAGGTCATAATATAAATAATCTAAGGTATGCTGATGATACAGTCTTAACCGCTAAGAGTGAAAATGAGTTACAAGAAATGTTAGACATTATAGTGAAAGAAAGCAAAAATAACTGACTCAGCCGCAATAGCAAAAAGAAAGAAATAATGGTAACAACAAAGAAAAAGACATCACCTCAGTGCAAAATAAAGACAAGTGGAACAATATTAAAACAGGTAAATGAATTTAAATATTTAGGAACTTTGTTAACCTCAGACGGAAGATGTACAACAGAGGTGAGATGCACAATGGCTCAGGCAAAAGCAGCTTTCCAAAAAATGAAGATACTATGCAATCCATTTTTGACAATAGAAACAATAAAGAGTTCTTAAATGTTATGTAGAGCCTGGACATATGGATATCAATCATGGACAATAGGACAACAGACAATAAAACCACCGGAACCTGTAGAAATGTGGTTTTACAGAAGAATGTTGAGAATACCATGGACAGCTAAGAAGAGTAATGAAAACGTTCTGAAAGAGGCCAAAGCAAAAAGAGAGCTAATTTCCAATATTAGGAAGAAACAATCATCATTTTTTGGCAATGTAATGAGAAGAGAACAACTGGAATATATTGTAACAAATGGGAAAATTGAGGGACGAAGAGATAGAGGGAAGCAAAGAGAAATGATACCAGACAGCTTAAGAGAATGGCTTGGCAGAAGGTCAACAACAGAAATGATAAATAACTGTCGAGATTTAAAGTTGTGGAGAGACATGATCACCTACGCCAGCAGGCGTGGTACCTAATGATAATTTGTAGAAAAAGAGAGAGAGAATCAGATGCTGTTCATGTGACTGGCTTTACAAACTCTCTTCTATATTGTTCAGTTTTATGTCCATAATTTATGTTGGTTGATTGAGTACGATGATAAATTAACATAACTACACTTTAGGTAAGCTTATTGGTGTTCAGTCCAGCTCAACGGGCCATTTTCTATATAATGATGACTACTATAGTTCTGCATCCGAGGATAGCCCTGCTAGCACTTTGCACCACACATAGTGCACATTTGGGGCAGGGTGGGATGTTCCTAAAATGTAAAAAAAAAAAAAAAACACCAAAATTCCCTGTTGCATGTTTTTGCTTTTCTAACAAAAAAAAACTATCTATTGACCTTTCGAGCTGTAGCCTGCCCATTGGGCATAGACCCAGATACTCTTTCTCTTATCTAAATTTTTATTCTAGCAGTTTTCATTCCTTGTAAAGATCTTTTATCAAATATCGCATTTGTCTCTGTTCTGTGCAAGCAACTCTCTCATCGAGGGAGCCAATTCCTGCTGCTCTTGCCTCTCTCATCAATGTTCCTTTCAGTGCCTCTCTGGGTCTGCCTCTTTTCCTCTTACCAGTTGTTTCCCACATGAGGGCTTGCTTTGTTATTCGGTTATTATCTCTCCTCATCACATGTCCAACATATGATCGTCTTTTGATTACGAACCTTTTATTTTTTTTTACTGCATTCTTTTTTTCTCTCCAATAACACAGTAGGAATACTAAATACTTGCAGAAAATGTATTTTAAAAAACATTTAGGAACTAAATTTTACTGAGGTATAACGATCTTTGATCATCTGTTCTTGTCCAGAAGATAATGAACTGTTATATCTATCAAGTAGGAGATAAGTGAGTTTTTCCTTCATTCATCTTCAGCTGATATATCATTGTGAACATTTGTTCTATTTTGTTACCAATCTTAACAGGATGTCCTTTCTCACTCTTCTATGCCACAGTGGGACGGGATCTATTGTAGTACAGATAAATCTCTGGTTATATCCTCTTTGGAATATTTCTATCAGATAAAATTTTTGTGCTGAAATTTTTCAAGTACCAATTTTGTGGCTACCAACTAGGTGATTGAGCACCCCTATTTATTGTTGCTGATTCTAAGATGTCAATACATTTCATACATGTACCTCCATTTTTTATCATTGGCAACATTGAACTCATTGAAGTGAATCAACAAGAAACTGGAAATAACCTCTAAACAATGAAAAACATAGTAGACTAGAAGTAGAAGCCATGTACAAGAAATTAATTAAAAAACTGCAATCTTAAAACTAAAATTCAAAATTTATCAGAACCAGATGGTATTTAGAGATAACCGAATAGCAAAGCAAGCCCTCATGTGGGAAACAATAGGTAAGAGGAAAAGAGGGAGACACTGAGAAGAACATTGATGAGAGAGGCAAGAGCAGCAGGAATCGGCTCCCTCAATGAGATAGAGCTGTTTGCACAGAACAGAGACAAATGGCGAGATTTGATAAAATATCTTTAAAAGAATTGAAAACTGCTAGAATAAAAATTTAGATAAGAGAAGGAGTATCTTGGTCTACGCCCTATGGGCCAGCTACGGCTTGAAAGGTCAATAGATAGATAGATGGAATTTCCAAAAGCTTGTAAACAGTGACACTTAATGCTAAATATTTTTAACTACAGCTGGACCACAGACAAAGTGCCACACATTTTGAGAGGTGGCAGACCCAATAATCAAAACTCATCAGAACAAACACAAAACTTAGACTATTCAAATCAAATGTACTATCAACCCTTACGTATGCGTGTGAAAGCTAGAAAACAACAAGAGATATAGAAACAAAGTTGAACGCATTCGAAAATAAATGTCTAAGGAAAATACTTGGTATAGCATGGAACGAATTCAAAACAAATGAGGAAATTAGAGAAATCAACCACTAATATCTTCAGCAATAAAGAAAAGACGATGGTCATATGTTGGACATGTGATGAGAAGAGATAATAACTGAATAGCAAAGCAAGCCCTCATGTGGGAAACAACAGGTAAGAGAAAAAGAGGAAGACCAGAGAGACACTGAGAAGAACATTGATGAGAGGCAAAAGCAGCAAGAATCGGCTCCCTCAATGAGATAGAGCTGCTTGCACAGAACAGAGACAAATGGCGAGATTTGATAAAATATCTTTAAAAGAATTGAAAATTGCTAGAACAAAAATTCAGATAAGAGAAGGAGTATCTTGGTCACACCCTATGGGCCGGCCAGTACATACACTCAGAATGGAGAAAACACTTCTGATATAGTGTATAAATATAGCCAGCATGTACAACAAAAGTATAATAACATTAAGACTAAAGGAAAACATTACCTAAACACCTCCTGGGTGCATGAATGGATCACTCCATATCTTCTACTTCTTGTGTATGTAAATATATACCAATGTCAGGCAAATGTTTGCGATAAATTTGTTTGGAGTCTCAAGCTGCTCTTTAGCTCAAACACATGTGTGATTCACTATCTAAAAATACAGCACTTTCTCTTTAGACTTTGTGGCAATGTCTTCACAAGGTTCTGACTGAAGCTTAGTAGAAATATATCTACAATACAGTAACAAGCCATGAGCTGACAAACTTTTTCTTTAAATACATAATTTTTTATTTCTAAGGGTGTACACAGAAGAAGGTTCACAAAACATGAAGTTCAAGATGTGATTTTTTCTTTTTATAGTCAATGTGTTATTACTCAGTAAGCATGTAAAAATAGGTTACATGCAAAAATATGCCTACACCAGTGGCCTAAGACTTAGTTCACAAAGCATTTGAGTCAATATGGGTGAGTGAGAGAGAGAGTAATGTTGACATGAACAGATCTGGTATGGCATTTTATTGTTTATGCAATTTCTATGAAATTAGGTCAAGACAACAAATACTTGTTGGGAGTATTTATTTATGGATAAATAAATGTGTACAAATTGATCAAAATAAATAACTTTTTAAACACAAGAAGCAGCATTATACACCACATCTTGAACACAATAAAAAAGAACACATAAGTACTGATTTACATATTCTTAAAATAAAATATCTATACTTTTGTGGAAAGTTTCAAAAATGGTACTCTCCATTATGGAGTTACCATTTTCTGAAATGACCAAAGGGATCCTGGGCAGTTTGTCTTGTGCAATTAGAAAAGAGATTGAAGTATTAATGGACACAGTACAAAATGACAATATATAAAAGTACATTGTACACAATACAAAAACCAAGATAAATATAATTTAACACTTTCTGTACATTAAGTCGCATGCTACACCATGCTCACCTTAGCCCGTATCAACACAGTCTGCTTCACTCTCATTTTAATTCATATAAACATATTCCTATTTTTACATTTAGTTATGTTATAGTTTCTTATAAATATTCTTTACTGTAGAGTTCCTTCCTCCTCCTACACATGGTGTTCAATAGGATTACAGCGAAGAGCAAATCAATATATCATGGTTGTTGATGACAAGTTATTTTTAAGCTACATCAATTAAACTTTTAAGGGTGCTTTAAAGCATATCGTTAATTGTTTTTTTTTTTCCACAAAATAAATCATATTGGCTTACTTTGGCACAATATTTATGATGGTAAGTTGGCAATTATGGTATCAATTAAAAAATTTCATTTTTTATAGTTTGGTTATATCCCCCATTTTTCTTCCTGCATATCTGGTAGTGTCTTTTAATTAGTGAAATCTAATTCCTTGTTCAATTATCTAAAAATTCATATACAATATGTTATGTGCTAGATACAAAAACTCTTCTTCTCTATGTCCTTTTCTTTTGCTGGCATGATTCAAAAATTCATTCATCCTTCCCATTCTTTGGGCATAAAAAGGGATTTGTTTTCACCAGCTCTTCACACCGCCTTCTCCCTTCTTGAATTATCTTGTCTCGCTCTGGGGTTCTAAGTGGCCAGAACACCACTACTGAATCTGAAGATATATCAACATTAGGCTCACGTAGATTCATATTTAAAGCCACAAGGTCAATGAAAAACTTCTGAAATCTCTTCTGATGCATAGGTAAAAACCTAATGTACTGAAAAAGTTAGAGAGACCATTAAAAAAAAAAAAAAAAAAAAAAAGAAAGATATTGTCAGATTTATTTTAAAAATACAATGTGAGTAAATAATGTTGCTTGAAAATTAGCTTACAGAATATTTTGAAAAGAAAAAAAACAGCCCCTTTGTACGATAGCATAGTACTTTTTACGAAGTGCATGTTTGTGTCTAATCCAAGACCAAAGAAAAAAAATCCAACACTCAGGGGTCACTGTAAGTAGCAATTATGAAGGTATAGGGAGGAATTTTGGGGTGGGGGAAATCTGCATGTGGCAAACTGTCAAATTCTAAGAATGGTTCTGCAGGTGTGAAATATGCCAGTTTTTCAGAGTATATTAAGGCACTAAAGTGTTTATATTGTACATTATTTACTTTTGTTCTCGTAAATGGCTTAAAATAAAACATTAAATAATTTAACAGACGTCAAATATTGTGACTCTATCTACTGCATCCATAAGTTAATTTGACATCAACAGCATATATTGTAATAATTAGGGAAAAAGATTAGTTTTGCTAACATTTGTATTTCACAATTTCTGTATGGAAAGATATTTTACTAAGTAGATCCTATGTTATTTTTTTAAAAACAATTCTTTCATTTGATGACCAAACAATACGGTATGGAAACAGAACTATGTATTTAACATAATATAACTTTGGAATGTAAAAAGTATGTAGAGGTTTGAAATGCTTTAATATTCCACACTTCAAAAAAATTTAACTGTTCAAACCAGAAAAAAAATGTCTGCATATTAAAAATTAATAGTATTTTGGACCATTAAATTGGAAATGAGATATTTTATTTGCAGTGTTGTTTTCGATAACAATAAATGGTGCTGCTGGGAGGCCATTAACAGTTTCATAAACTGCACACTTCTTGAAATCACATGGAGACTCTCTCCAAGCATAACGTAAACCTTTCACTTGCTGATTCAGACCACAGACACTTGAGAACAGGACAATACTTGTTTCGTTGCTGGCTATAATGCTTGTTGGCACCCATTTCCTTGATGGTTCATTAACACAGAGTAGCTGCAAATATGACATTTTCATAATTTAATAACATTTAGAAATAAAGAGTGATGCGTTTACTGCCAGATTAAATAAATGACAGTTAGCTGTTATTGGTTGTGTCATTACTTCAATTTCTTGATTTTGTTAGTTAAAACTATCACCATATCTTATGCGATTAGTGAAATTGTAAAACTAATTTGTAATTTACTGAATAACAAAATGCTCTTAATCTGCTGCAAAGTTTCTATTTGATATCTAAGAAATCAGTTTCAATGTTATAGTAATCTCGAGAAGTACATAACACATTTTATCAATAAAACATTTCCTATAATAATAA
Organism: Megaustenia siamemsis; assembly: GCA_032433765.1. Classification (NCBI taxonomy): domain Eukaryota; kingdom Metazoa; phylum Mollusca; class Gastropoda; order Stylommatophora; family Ariophantidae; genus Megaustenia; species Megaustenia siamemsis. The sequence continues at coordinate 49,388,209 of JAVIAB010000047.1, forward strand.
TTTCAAACTTTCCAGGTACTACCTTCTTCTTCAGTGATCGGCTATTTTTATGGATTTAGACACAGCTTTGGTCACAAACAAGATGGTGAGTTTGAGGTCATCACCAGTTCCCCACAGCTTGTCATGTAGTGTATGCTCTGGAGTTTGTTTTGGATGCTCTGCAGTCACATGTTGCAACATCAGTTCCCCATAGCTTGTCATGTAGGGTTGTAGTGTTGCAGTCCTGTAGTGTATGCTCTGGAGTTTGTTTTGGATGCTCTGCAGTCACATGTTGCAACATCGGTTCCCCATAGCTTGTCATGTAGGGTTGCAGTCCTGCAGTCCTGTAGTGTATGCTCTGTAGTCACATGTTGCAACATCAGTTCCCCATAGCTTGTCATGTAGGGTTGTAGTGCTGCAGTCCTGTAGTGTATGCTCTGGAGTTTGTTTTGGAAGCTCTGCAGTCACATGTTGCAACATCTCAGAGTCCTATCTTGTGTAGATGTGCTGAAGCCACAATGATCTGTTCTGAGTCTGAATATCTTGGTCTGCATCTTGTTCTGGCTCATATTTTCCATTAACTTCCCATAATGTTTTCCAGACTTGCTTGTTTTTATTTCTTTGAGGTTCTGTGTTTGGTTGGATTTTTTGTAACACCTGCTTTTGTGAGCTCATCTGCTTTCTCATTTCCAGGGATCCCACAGTGTGCTGGTATCCAATGCAGGACTAGTTCTGCCTTCTGACAGTGAACATATGTTCTTAATTTCTTGGATTCAAAGCCTGCCCTCTTTTAGGCCTGACATTACTTGTATGATGAGAATAACAATTTTTGGACGTAATACCTCATGTGTGTTGAGTTTGTATGACTGTGTGGAGTGCTATTGTCTCTCTGCTCTAAAATTTGTGCACCTTTCTCCGGCTGGAAGAGAATATATTTCTGTCTTTCAACTTCGGTATATTATAAAAATGCCACTGCCTCCCTTCTTTGAGGCTTCAGTTGCGGATACATTTGTGGAAACCTACGTCCATGTATCTCTGTGGTATTTTTCCTGGAGCATGACAAGTGTTAGGGCTCTCATTTCAATCTTGGGCTGCTCATTTTTGGAACATCTGGTATTATTTTGGTTTTATTTTCACAGTTGTACTATAGTCCGAGTGCTTCACACAGATCTTTGGTTATAAAACATTTGAGTTTTGTCTGAAGGTTTCCCTGGCAAGATGATTTGGGTTCTTCCTTTGGAGACTTTTTTGTTCTGTCTTTAAATTTTTGGTGCAGTGGGAGTTTTGCATTTTCTGTGGTGTGCCAGAGACTCAAGATCTGCTGTTTTTTCATTGCTATGATGCGGGTACTTTTCATTGCTCCCAGGGTTGTTTTAAGTGCCATGTTTTGGACTTCTAATTTTCCCAGGTTCATCTCAGCCGCTGTTGTCCAGGAGCTTGAGGCATATTCCAATATGGGTCTAACTTCTCCAGTGTAGACTTGCTTTAGGATCTTTTTGTTTGCTCCCCAGGATATACCCACTAGATTTTTCGTCAGTGGCAGTCTTTGGATAGCCTTTGCCTCAACTCTTTCAATGCTGAATTTCCAGGTGAGACTGGAGTGTAAGGTGACTCCCAAAAATGTTTGTATGTCAGTATGAAGTATTGTTATATTTTCCAGCTCTATTGATGTACAGTCGAACCTGTCTAAGGCGACCATTCACGGGACTTTCAAAAACTGGTCCCATAGGACAGGTGGTCCTGCCTCACAGGTTTCACATAATAAATAGAGCGATAAAAAAAATTTGATCCTAAGCACTATGAAAACTAACCTGCAAATCAGCGTAATCCATGAGTAGAACATAGTGCACATGTCGGTCTACAATAGCCAATGGTTGGACACTTTTCATAAAACACGATAGTTAAACACACAAAAATAAAACACACATACACAGATTCCACTTATACTGTACATGTATCACTTTTGACTTGAAAAAAAATCCAATATGGTAGTCTGTTGTTTGACAGATGAAATAAACGATAAGTTCAATTTTTCTCTCAAGTCCATGATAACGTCTAGTATGTCAGATCTCCCGTTTGTTATTGAATAGGTGCGCAGAAGCTCCACAGCATTATGTGCATCTGCGATAGTGTATGTTTTCTCAATGTCAGTAGAATCTTGTTCGTTGTCTGATTCACTATTCACATCCTCAGCAGCTAAAATTGCAGTGGCAGGAAGATCCCAATTTGTTTCTATTGTGTTGCAAGTTTGGAGCCCTGAATCAATCATGGAGATGTCTGTCAATTGGTATCCAAACAATTCTTTTGAAAGGTTATCCAAAGCAGTAGAAATTGCAGTAGAAACAATTTGCACGTCGGTCTTTGATGCAGATTCCATGTGCGTCAGAGAATATGCGTGTGTTTCAGCAGGACAATGAAAACCTGCTTTACAGAAACACTTAAGGATGGTTGAGTTGTCCACTTCTTTCCATGCTGCAGCAATCCAGTAGACTACATCCAGTAAATTGACCTGTTTCATGAGTTCGGTTCCGGAAGCATCCTTGTTTGATTCCATGACTGTGATAAGATGTAGAAGCTGTTTTTGTCTAAACTTTAATTTAAATGTCTGAATGACACCCTGGTCTAGGGGTTGAACTAATGCAGTTGTGTTGGGTGGCAGAAACCGCAGCTTAACATTCTGTAGTTCGATCTTGGGATGACAGGTAGCGTTGTCAACAAATAAAATAATGTGGCGCTTTTTTTTCTGCATCTTACGGTCAAAACTTTTCAGCCAATCTTCAAATATAGCTGCAGTCATCCATGCCTTTTTGTTGTTTCTGTAAATCACTGGCAGTGTGTTTATGTTGATGTTTTTAAAAATCCTAGGGTTAGCTGCTTTCCCAATCACTAAAGCCGGTTCTCGTTCCCCCAACATGTTAGTGCATAGCATCACTGTTATTCGCTCTTTGCTTTTTTTACCCCCAGCGCATTTTTCTCCTTTGGCAAAAAATGTTTTGTCCGTAGTCGCTTTGAAAAATAACCCGGTTTCATCTAAATTAAAAATGTCTTGAGCAGCGTAACCATAGCATATCTCGGATAATTTAGAAGTCCAGTCAGCCGCAGCACTCATATCTGAATCACCGACTTCGCCACATTGCTTACCAAACACAAGATTGTGTCTTTTAATGAAGGCCTCTAACCAGCCGTTCGATGCTTTAAAGACTGAGTTTTCCAATTCTTTTGCAAACTGTAAAGCTCGTTCTTTGATCATCGGCCCAGATAACGGAATTTTTCGTGCAAGTGCTGATTGACACCATTTCCAACAAAGTGTATTTATGTCTTCATTTCCCGTTTTCCTGCTATTCCTTCTTTTCATACTTGGTGCATTATTTTCAAAGTCATTCATATACTCGGCTTTTCTCTTTAACGTACGTAAAATCTGTGTCTTTCCCACTCCAAACTGTTCTGCCAATAATCGCAAACTTTTTCCTTGCTGATTTTGTCGAATCACTGATATTCGTTCTTCCAGCGTTAATGCTTTTGGTTTTACACTTTTGACACTGGCCATTTCCTATATTGTGTGTAACACTTTTAAAATCCACAAAAATAATTCACTGAGATACTGTACATGTACGTGAATACACTCTAAGCGGGCAATGACTAATTCTTTAGTTAATTCCTGTAATTTATACGGGCACGCAATGGTCTACTCTGGTCTAGACGGAACCGCGAAGTGATGTCACTTCACGAATCATAGATCTCTGTCTGCCGTGTTTCTCACACCATTATTGACTGATAAACGTAACACGTCCCACTGTAATCTGGGACTCACTAAATACGGGAAAACTTCAACACCTGTAGACACCTGTGTCGATCGTTTATGGCTCCCAGCGAGACGGAGGACTGGCTGGTCAGTGTATCGTTATCAGTGTTACCCGCGTGTCGTAAACGGGATAAATAACATTGGCGGCGGTTAATTAGCCTGGTCTCTGGTCGCGTCATACGGTGAGCGCCGTAATCAGTGTTAGCATATAGTAAAAAACTCGGGGAAATTGTAGACCCGGTCCTATAACCAGGGAAACGCTTTAAACAGGTGGTCCTAAGACCAGGTTCGACTGTATTTTCTTTGTGTGGGGAGAGTGAAAGGATTATGGCTGCAACCTGGAAGGAGGCCCCATACATAGCCCATCTTGAAACCATGAAAGGACAAATAGGACCCCAAAAACTAGACTCATAAGCCCCCTCAGTTATATAGGAAAACATGGAGAGGGTAATCAACAAAAGGCTTATCTGGTACATGGAAACCAACTACATCCCTCCTTGCCCCAACACGAACAGGATACAGACAAAACAGAAGTAACCAGTTGATATCTCCACAGAAGACAGAAAATGTCTTCCATGAGAAAAAAGTCCCTAACTCAATTATGATACACTTTACATCTACAACAGACAAATACTATTTTCATAGCTCTGACAAACAAACAAATTAAAAAACCAGAGTCCAAGCTATAAGGATTCTGACTTTTAGAAGTATATTATGGACAATAAGAAAACCATTACCACGAAAGACCACAGAGACGTGGCATTTTCAAAGGAATCTTGGAAGCTTCTGAAGCAGATGAAGAAATAACATGGTCGACATACAAACCCAGCTTTTGCACACCAAAAGGGAGAATGCAACCTTTATGAGACTGTATGAGGAGAGGGAAATTGTAGCATATAACTACAGACAACACAGAAGTGGATAACAGAGGGAGAAGATTTTTTACAAGCAGACAATGTTGTATTGCAAAGACAGACAGTAGAAGTGATCCATAATATTGTGGACAGTAGATTGAAGACAGGATTTATAATGCCAACTGACACAGAACATGAAGAAGTTATAAAGTAAAACTAATACTGAATTGATCTCCAGTTCATTTAAAATATTTTCCATATTTATGAGTATTAAATTCACATACCTCAAATCCTTCTGTATCTCTGATTTCCAATTTTGAGTTAGCTCCATACATAACCACCAAACCCTTAGAGGTGAATTCTGCATTAATTGGAAATGGGCCCTGGAACGTTTTGTGCCATCCATATGCAACTGCCAGTCCAGCAAGGCTTAGTCTATATCCCACATCTGTTTTGTCTTCAGGGTGAATACTTAAACAAAAAATTAATGAAATTATCACTTTAACACAAAAAATATCAGCATCAATCATGTAAAAGTCTCAAAAGCATGACAATTATGAACGTCACTTAATTAAGACTACATTTATTGCAGCATTCAAAAGACATATGGAGTCATCTGTTGAAGTAAAAAATATTATGCTTACAATCCTGAATAGCTATAAATAAGGCTAACAACTTATTAAATGGTAGATCTATTAGCTACTAAATCAACTCCAACATTGGTTCAAATTATGCAAACTAGCGGCTTCTTTTGTTTTAACACACGCTAAGTTAGTGTCAGGTGATGATTATTTATAATTTTGACTTAACTTTAATTTAATATGTTTAAAGTTCAGTATCAACAACTCCCAGCCAATTATTTTATTTATTACTTTATAACTTCTGTCTGATGTCCAAATGTAAGAATTAAATTATGTATCACAGCTTTTTTTAGTATCCAAATATATTTTGCAATTAAAAATGGACAGTAAACATAAACAAAATTGGTAAACAAAAAAATGGTTGAATAATCAGGAAATTTTTGTAAATTCAAGGCTACTTATATGGGTCATCGGAGCCGCGATAGCTCCAAGTGATTAGTGAACTGGACTACAAAGGACAAGGGGTAGGGTTCGATCCCAATCGACGGTTTCCGGGTTCACCCAGCCTTAAATGGGTACCGCATTTTTTTCTGGGAACGTGAAGTGGCACGAGCGTAATACCGACCACATTACCCCAAAAATCATGTGCTGAAGGTCTGTAAAATTTATGGTCACTTTATGGTCACTAACACCATATTCCCTATACGCCACTTGGCGTGACAGGGGTACTTTTTTTTTCTTTTTTTTTTTTTTTTTTTTTTAACTTATGTTGGTCATGCTTTTTCATAATTTGACTATTTAGAGTGGTGCAGCCATGTAGGATTTGATCAAGAGACTATTTAGAAAGGTGCAGCCATGAAGGATTTGATCAAGAGTGTTTAGAATGATGCAGCCATGTAGGATTTGATCAAGAGACTATTTAGAAAGGTGCAGCCATGAAGGATTTGATCAAGAGTGTTTAGAATGATGCAGCCATGTAGGATTTTATCAAGAGACTGTTTAGAATGGTGCAGCCATGTAGGATTTGATCAAGAGACTGTTTAGAATGGTAAAGCCATGTAGGATTTTATCAAGAGACTGTTTAGAATGGTGCAGCCATGTAGGATTTGATCAAGAGACTATTTAGAATGGTAAAGCCATGTAGAATTTGATCAAGAGACTGTTTAGAATGGTGCAGCCATGTAGGATTTGATCAAGAGACTATTTAGAAAGGTGCAGCCATGAAGGATTTGATCAAGAGTGTTTAGAATGATGCAGCCATGTAGGATTTTATCAAGAGACTGTTTAGAATGGTGCAGCCATGTAGGATTTGATCAAGAGACTGTTTAGAATGGTAAAGCCATGTAGGATTTTATCAAGAGACTGTTTAGAATGGTGCAGCCATGTAGGATTTGATCAAGAGACTATTTAGAATGGTAAAGCCATGTAGAATTTGATGAAGAGACTGTTTAGAATGGTGCAGCCATGAAGGATTTGATCAAGAGTGTTTAGAATGATGCAGCCATGTAGGATTTTATCAAGAGACTGTTTAGAATGGTACAGCCATGTAGGATTTGACAAGAGAGTATTTAAAATGGTGCAGCCATGTAGGATTTGATCAAGAGACTGTTTAGAGTAATGCAGCCATGTAGGATTTGATCAAGAAACTGTTTATGTATCTGCAGTCACAGGTGGCAGTCTCTGAGACATATTTTGTGAAAGTGGGTGGTGTTCTGAAGCCAGTGTGCCCTATTTTGTGGAGGTGGGTGGTGTTCTGAAGCCAGTGTGCATTACTTCTCTGAGACCTATTTTGTGAAGGTGGGTTGTGTTCTGAAGCCAGTGTGCCCTATTTTGTGGAGGTTGGTGGTGTTCTGAAGCCTGTGTGCATTACTTCTCTGAGACCTATTTTGTGAAGGCGGATTTTGTGATGCTGACATTCTACATCCCTCCTTGCCCCAACACGAACAGGATACAGACAAAACAAAAGTAACCAGCTGATATCTCCACAGAAGACAGAAAATGTCTTCCATGAGAAAAAAGTCCCTAACTCAATTATGATGTTTATGTTTACTGTCCATTTTTAATTGCAAAATATATTTGGATACTAAAAAAAGCTGTGATACATAATTTAATTCTTACATTTGGACATCAGACAGAAGTTATAAAGTAATAAATAAAATAATTGGCTGGGAGTTGTTGATACTGAACTTTAAACATATTAAAGTTAAGTTAAAATTATAAATAATCATCACCTGACACTAACTTAGCGTGTGTTAAAACAAAAGAAGCCACTAGTTTGCATAATTTGAACCAATGTTGGAGTTGATTTAGTAGCTAATAGATCTACCATTTAATAAGTTTCATTGCCCTGTACGCCCGCATATAGTCTTCTGAAGCCAGTGTGCATTACTTCTCTGAGACCTATTTTGTGAAGATGTTCTGAAGTTGCCAGTATCCTGTCCAAAGTCTGGGCATCTTCATCAGCTCATATCTACTGAGCCTGTTTAGTTTAATCACTGACACAAAGGTACTCTGAAGTATTGTATGGAAGGAAGTGCCACAGAGAATGAATGAATTCACATTTTTTAAAACCAACAATGTACAGAAACAATCAAAATACTTACTCTTCACTCTCTACTAAATGAGACTTAGAAAAAAGGTCTGCTGGGAGTGTAATGTATATAAACAAAATAAATTAACTTACGCGCCATATTCAGAGTTAAAATCTGGCAAATCCATTGTTACAGCCATGAAGACATTGGGCAAATTAGGGTTTGGTGTATAACCCCAGTCTGCTGTCTGGTGAAATCTGATGTCTGGAAAACCAACTGATATTGAGGGATCTGGTGCATTTGGTGCTAACTGCAATCACAGACATTAGCATATACAATTAAATGCTATTGAATAAATATAAAACATAAATACTCATTGCCTCTGACCATTTATTCCAACATGAAAATGTTTATTGAATATAAATACAAAATGAGAATATCACATTGTGAACTCATGGTTCCCCTAAATTAGAATGAAAGAAGAATGACCACTTCATCTCCCAAAATACTTTTTTTTTAAATGTTTTTTGGGCAATTGTTGGTCTGGAGGTAAGACATCAGCCTCTGGGCAGGAAGGTCCTAGGATTGAACCTTGCCATGGAGGTGGGACATTTTTGTCTTTGAATTCATGACTTCTTTATGGCTATACCCTGTCTGGTCTCCAGGTAGTAAGATCCTATGTCTAGCCTTCTCAGATAACTGTATAAAACAAGAGGTTCTTTTGCACTCATTTATTGTAAAATCTATATCTTTATATGATCTTAATAATTGGATTGCTGAAAACTCAAAAATTTCCCTCTGTAGGTCATTGTAGTGTTGTAGTTGCTTATCACAAATCCTAAAGTAACCAGTGCAAATCCAAATGTAGAATCATTGGTTAATTTGTTCTCTCACCCCTGAACTCAAAGTAACTAAGCTCAAGCACCTATTTAGTTATTTGTGTCCAAACATGTCCATCATAGGTGCTCAAATCCCCTCCTCCCCATCTTGAGCAACTGACACTTCAGTTAAGTGTTGGTTGATAAGTCCTTTTATATGCCCACTAAGCCTCTCGTTCCTGAATGTACCCATATTTATTCCCATCTTCTTTATCGAAGGAGATATGTGGTCTCACAGTTGACAAAGCCCTGTACCCTTCCCACATCTCAGGGGACATTAATGATGTCTTCCTGATCCATTGGTCGACTCATAACAGCACAGCTGGCCAACCTGTCAGCTCTTTCATTGCCCTGTACTCCCGCATATAGACAGACAAAGGTGACTGCATATCGTTGACTTCAATTATCTAATTCTATTGAATACTGTTACTAAAATGTCTGCATGTCTAGTTGAAAGTCATTTAAAGGGTATTTGAAGCTTAGTTTTTTAGTTTTAAATCAGTTTCTGTAGAGTTTGATATACAGAATGGCTGGTAGGTCTCACACATTTCTCTTAACAGTGTAGTTTTATGTTCTCTTCTGGTCTTAAGGTGCTATCATCAAGTACTGGGCCTGCTGGCATAGGTCATGTCTCTCCACAACTTTCGATCTCGATAGTTATTTATCATTTCTGTTGCTGACCTTCTGCCAAGCCATTCTCTTAAGCTGTCTGGTATTTTTTCTCTTTGCTTCCCTCTATCTCTTCGTCCCTCAATTTTCCCAGTTGTTACAATATATTCCAGTTGTTCTCTGCTCATTATATGGCCAAAAATGATGATTGTTTCTTCCTAATATTGGAAAATAGCTCTCATTTTGCATTGGCCTCTTTCAGAACATTTTCATTACTCTTCTTAGCTGTCCATGGTATTCTCAACATTCTTCTGTAAAACCACATTTCTACAGACTCCAGTGATTTTCTTGTCTGTTGTCCTATTGTCCATGAATCACATCCATATGTTAAGACTGGCTCTACAAAATATTTAAGAACTCTTTTTCTTGTTTCTATTGTCAAAAATTGATTGCATAGTATCTTCCTCATTTTTTGGAAAGCTGCTTTTACCTGAGCCATTCTGCATCTCACCTCTGTTGTACATCTTCCGTCTGAGGTTAACAAAGTTCCCAAATATTTAAATTCATTTACCTGTTTTAATATTGTTCCACTTGTCTTCATTTTGCACTGATGTGATGTCTTTTTTTTTTTTTTTTGTAGTTACTATTACTACTGTCATTTTACTATTAAGGCTTAGTCCTTTATTTTTGGTGCTATAGATTTGTTATTTTCTCTATTTTATAGATGTGCATGCTCTTCATTAATAATTCTGAATTTTTAACTCTGCCTAACTTAATTTTGTCTGTGCTGGATGCTGTTTTCTATAATGATGAGGTATACACCAAGACTGATTTAACTGCTCCTTACACTAGTATTTTAGAGTTAAACAAATCATTTGGTTCTGCCAATTTTTTGTTTCCGTCGGAGAAACTATTTTCTTATTGTTTGATCTCCAGGTCAGGCAATTATTTGGAATAAGAAAAAAAAAAGTAAAGAGCCCCCTGTCACGCCAAGTGGCATATAGGGAATATGGTGTTAGTGTTATAAATTTCACAGACCTTCAGCACATGAATTTTGGGGTAATGTGGTCAGTATTATGCCCATGCCGCTTTACTTCCCCAGAAAAAAATCTGGTACCCATTTAAGGCTGGGTGAACCCGGAAGCCGTTGGTTGGGATCGAACTCTACCCCTTGTCCTTTGTAGTCCAGTTCACTAACCACTGAGTTATTACAGCACCAATTATTTGGAATGGCTCCTAGAAATGTTGGTGTATCTAATTGAAGTCTTATTTTCCTCTATGTGTTAATTTGATAATTTTTTAGGGCGGAAGTGAAAATAAAATAAAACTGTTTTGGTTTCATTTTCATTTCCCTGTAAACAGTCCACTTTTCTACTTCATTTATAGTTTTGTACACATTGGATAATGTCAGATGTCCTCTCTTTATTTAAGATTAACTCCAATGATGTTTCAACACCGTCTGTCTCTTGTTGGTATACTCTGCTACGGCCGAATATTATGTCATATTTTGAGCTACTCTCTGTAGAGTGTAGTAATACTGACCACATTACCCGAAAAAATAATGTGCAGATCTATAAAAGATATCTTGGCACTAACAACATATTCCCTATACACCACAGAGTGTGACAGGACTTTTTTCTTTTTTGCATAAGCCTAAAACATTGTACTTGTCTATTAAGATTCTTTTGGTATTTTTCATTTCATTCCAAATTTGTCTAAAACTGTTACATCATTTTCTATTGCCTTTTTTTATGAAATGTCTTATTTGCTCATAGATACACATTTTACAGTTCTCAATTCTCTCTTACATTAGCGTGATCAACATCCAAAACTCTGCATAGAGTTGTGTTGAATAAACATAACACATGATTTTCCCATTGTATTTTATTTATTTTTAAGTTATAATATTCTTAATAATGCTGATAGCATTTTTGGACATTTCAATTATTTTCTTATTCTCTGTACTACAAATATGAAATGGTATTTAATACAAAGCTTCAGACTAGAAGTATGGAGAAAGTACCTGCACAAAGCCAAATGGGAATGTGGCATTGGTTTGTCCATTGGAAAATTTATTAAAGTTCTGACGCCAATCTTTAATCATAGCGGGAAAAGTGCAGTTGTAACGATTCATCATAGTCTTATCATAAGCATCAGCTTCACCTAAAAAAAAAAAACGTGTTAGTTCATGTGAAAATTGTATGACCAATAATCATATCAGTCAATGGTAACCATTTTAACAACCATCATTAAATTGTTTAGTTCTTTCAGCAGACTTGGTAGAATTAACCATGAAAACAAATAACTAAACTTGAAAGCGCAAGCAAACCTTTTCTTTTTTGTTAGAATTTCAGAATAGAACTAGATAAACACTATAAACCAACATCAACATCATCTTTCTTCTTCTTCTATCTTTCAGCTCCCTGTGGAGCATAGGTCTTCAACAAACACTTTCCAAGCCGTTGTGTTTCTTGTCATTCTTTTAAGATAGTTCCAAGTCTTCCCCATCATCTTTATCTCTGCTTCTATCTGTCTTCTCCAAGAATTCCTTGGTCTTCCTCTTTGTCTTTTTCCCTGGGGATTCCAAAAAGGGCCTGTTGTGTAATACTCTCAGTTGGCTTCTGCAGTATGTGTCCTATCCAGCGCCATCGTCTTTGCTGTATCTCTTAAACACTAGTATTTGACTGGTACATTTCCATAATTCTATGTTAGTGATTTTGTCCTGCCATTTCCATCCTTTTATTCTGCGTAAGCATCCATTAATGAAAGTCTGCATCTTGATTATTTTAGTTGTTCATGTATCACAGCCATAGAATAAGACTGATTTAACATTGGAGTTGAACATTTTTATTTTAGTGTTTAACCTAATTTCTTTGGACTTCCATATGTTTCTCAGTGCAACAAATGCTCCTCTTGCTTTTGATATCCTTATTTTGGTACCAAATAATGTGATACCAAAATAAGGATTATAAACTAGCATAGCTACAACCAAAAATATTAACGTCAAAAGCAGAAACAGGTGTTAAAGAAAGAAAATAAAGAGCCTCATCATGCCACATGGTGTCGTATGGAAAATATGGTGTTGGTGCCCATATTTATTTTATAGACCTTTGGCACTTTAATTTGTGGGTAATGTATTATGCCAGTGCTGCCTTTCTTTCCCAAAAAAATCCTTTACTCATGTAAGGCTGGGTGAACCCAGAAGCTATCAATCAAGATTGAACCTGACCTTGTGTGCTTAGTAGTCCAGTTCATTAACTACTGAGCTACCAGCAGCTACAGAATTGCAAGAAAGACTACCAACAGAAATTATTCATTCAGTAGAGAAAAGTAGTTTTAGATGGCTACAGAAAATCTTAAACACAGCAAACAGCATTTACAGATAACTATAGTAAAACCATTATTAAAAAATAAAAAGGAAAAACAAAACACACAATACTATATCTCACAGTTGTGTCACATCTACCTTTTTAGCTCCTTGTGGAGCAAGGGGCTTCAACAAACACTTTCCTAGTCGTTCTGTTAAAGTTGAGTCAAATAGGAAAGACAAACACTAAGATACTGGAAATATAATGGAGACCAGTTATAGAACCACAGTTGGCAGAACAGCAAGACTTCAGGAAAAATAGAAACTTCGATAATGTGATCTTTACATCCAGTACTGATAGAAAAGACACTGAATACAATAAGAAGCTATTTTCTGCATTTGCAGACAGAAAATATTTGACAGAATAGATAGGAAATATATATGGTAAATAATGGTTCAGGATGGAGTATGTGAAAATCTATTTAAATTATGCAAAGGATTATACTATATTGTAGAAATGTGGTTAGAAAAAATCAAGGAATATCAAGGCCATTCAGGGTAGCAAATGGAGTTAAGTCATGAAAATGTATTCTATGATCATGTTTGTTGTCTCATGTTTGTATATGCAACAACAACAAAAATGCCAGGCCTCACAATGAAGGCAGCATCAGTGAATTACTCTTTGTATATAATCAGGCATTTATATAAGATACAGCTTAGAAACTGCACCACCAGCTTATGTCCTTGAGGAATCAAAAATGTAAACAAACATGGAAATTAGCACTGGAAAAACACAAGTTACTGCAACAAAAAGTGATAAACAGACATTAAACATAGCTGTAGAGCGCCAAGATGTACAAGGTAAGTGATCAGTGACTCATAGCTGACTGTGTGAGGATTAGTGAACCAGAACCATCCAGTTCTAAGATTCACCTCTTTGTAGTCTCTTTAAAAACACATCAGCTATTCTAATTTGACCTCTTTGTAGCCCCTTTAAAAAACAGATCAACTATTCTAATTTGACCTCTTTGTAGCCCCTTTAAAAACACATCAACTATTCTAATTTGACCTCTTCGTAGCCCCTTTAAAAACAGATCAACTATTCTAATTTGACCAAGTGAGTTGACATTGAGAGGGAAGGCAATCTGGTACTCAAAAATGCCAAGCTGAAGGTGAATATGTGGGGACAATAGACACAAATTAAAAGACAACACAATAAACCTACACCCATTTAATGTCCTATCAAGGGCAGAAGGTGAAGATGGTCAAGAGGAAATGCCTTTAGTTATTGGATGAATGCGAACACAACAAACTAATATATGGGAACATCTACAAACATGATAAAAATGATAAAGAAATAAACATCGGATGCAGTAAGTCCACTGTACTACATTACAAATCAGTGTCAATAAGTACAAAAAAACATAACATGCAAAGCATCTTCATTCCCATCCTATATTACCAGTGCCAAGCATGATCATTACAAAACAAATCAGATATGGAAGACCGTCACCACAGAAATTAGATGTTCAAGACAGATGAAGAGTCCAAAGAGACAAAATTAGAAATATGGAAAGAATAGAACCACTCTTGAATTATGCATAGAGACAACAAATACAATGTTTGAATGCTTCATGATTAATACACACATCATACAGGTCTTAACAGGTCTTATAGAGAGAGAGGTGAGGAGCACAGAGCTTGAAGCACACCCACAATGAGATAATAATATAATATAATATGGAGGTACAGAAACTTACTAAAAGGATATAACTTGAAAATAGTGATGGTGGGAAGAAGAAACTTACTAAAAGAGTAAAAGACTATCTAAGGTCTGTCAGTTCAAAAAAGTAATATAATTTTTTTTTAATGTGTCATACCTTGATACCATATGGCACCATAGATTGTCATTCCAAGTAGAGGATTCACCATAGCATTCCATAAAACTGAGTTATCCTGAGGCCCCATAAGCTTATACTGCTCAGATGGTGGTAGCTTATTTACATATCTGGAAACATGAAAGTAAAAATCAGATGAAACAATCAAAATTGGACTGCAAAAGTCATTGCTACCAATCTTTACCTAAGCTCATTAAAACACATGAAAATATGCAACACTGATTAAAAACGCAAGTTTAGTTACAGGTCCTCAAATAAAACAGTTGGAACTTCTGATATATAAAAAAGATTAGTTAAATTTTGATAGCATCTAAAGACATTTCTAATAACATTCTGTTGAATTACAAAGAGGCCTCTTACTTCAAATGGCAAATTTTGAATATTTGGTGTATGAATACTAAATTTGAGAGAATAATTATCTTGAATTCAAATAATGCGTCTATAGTTGGGAAAAAAATGCCATCTGTAAATGCACTCAGTTTTGCAACCAAGTCATACTTTGTTGTACACTCATAGGTTTTCAGTAGTTATTTCCCTTTTTTTTGGTGGTTATATATAACTACTATTAACTAGGGAGCCATGGTTAGTGAATAAGGACTACTAAGAGAATGATGTGGGAGTTTGATCCTGACTGATGACTTCAACCCAGCTTAAATGGGTAACAGTTAGGAAAGAAAAGTGACATGAGCGAAATACTGACCACATTACCCCCAAAAAAAATATGTGCTGAAGGTCTAAAAAAAAATTTATGGGCAACTAACATCATATTTCCTGTAAGGAAATCTGATAATATCTGATCAGACAATCTGATCTGATAGTAAGGAAATACTCTTCCCTGGTTTTTTTTTTTTTTTTTTTTTTTTTACATTTATTGACTATAGCATCCAAGCAAGGTGCGGCCAAGAAAAGTTTGGAAGCAGTGAAGTCTAAGAGGAGGTTGTAGTTTCAACAGTATTTAAGTGATATATGACCTTATTATGAAGCATGAATGTGACACACAAGACAGATCTAGTAAAAAGGGAAAAGTGAACCAAAACCCTCAACACTAAGAGGTGAAATTCTAGTGAGAACACCAGAAGTAGTTACTTGGTGTGTTTATTGACAGGGACTAACCTTCCAAACATTAACCTTTATCTCCACCAGCCACATGGGGTTTTACCACCCCTCACTATATTACAGTCATTGCAATTTTCATTTTATTATATAGTACTTACATACTTTAATTATTGTTTTTAAGTTTTCATTTCATCGTCGTCATCATCAGGTGCAGTGCAATTGGGTATTGGCTATCATCTATCTCCACATCACTTGTTCCTTGGTGAGTGCCATAATTTCAGCTGGTGATCTTTTATTATGCCATTTATATAAGTTAGTTAAATATTTTTTCTCTTAGTTTTCCTCTGCTCTTCTTTCCATTCATTCTGCCTATTATAGTATTCTCAATGCCTTCTTTTCACATGACAAGACCCAATAAATGTAGATTGTTTCTTCATTATGACTTTGATGCTATTTCTTCAGCTCATTTTAAACCATTTGTAAATTTTGTACATAGAATTTGTAGCATTCTTCTATTAAACCACATCTCAGCTGCCCTCTAATGTTCTTTGTGCTGTCTTGCTATTCCTTATCCTTACCATCAATTATGTGTGCTGCTTAAGATTATCAAAATAGGTATTGTTTACAGACTGAGAACAGATTATTTCATTTGTTATTATTTCTAATGGCATGGAAAAAATTCATTCAGACTTTGAACGGCCTTTTGGAACAGAAAGAATTACATTGGAAATACAAGGCACCACTGTAAATTGAAACTTTTCTTCATATGTATGCTCTTTAATTGTCCATCCTAAAATGTTAGCAATTTAAATTAAAATTAAATAAGTTCTGCTTACACCTTGTTGACAGTTACACAAATATCTAGAGAAATTCTATCAATATGTTAGTAAAATCTATGTAATTCAAATTTACCTTGCCATTAAACATATTAAAATCTTCTTGTAAAGGTGAGACTATAATACATTTCCTTCAAGATATTGATAACCTTCTTCAGAACTCATCAAGGCAAAATCAACAAATAAAACTGAACTAGATTTAATTCTGTTTGTTCTGTTCATTTATATTATGAGTTTATTTTTACCTGAGATTAATTTTTACGTTTATTCTGATTTACTCTATAGGTTTTTGTGAGTTTTTATTCTGTAAACTAGACACTTATTATTAAATTAAACTGTTATACATTATAAAAATTTTTTCTTGATCACTCATTCACTGAGTTTATTAACAATTGTTAAAAGTATATTGCCTTAAAAACGATTTAGGCTGTTTCCGCAATTCATTAGAAGTCACACCACACTTGGCAAGAGCTGCAGGAGATGACCATGCCTCTACCGGTGTACCTCCCCAGTCTGTAGCTACTAAACCAACAGGTATTCCTAGAGCCTTGTGTATGGCTTTCCCATACAGCCAACACACAGCAGAAAAGTATGACCAGGCAGGACCACCAATAGCAGCTGAAAAAAAAAAAGTTAACTGACAAATATAACAGGACAAAAATACAGAAAACTAGTGCTTGGGAGTCATGGCTCAGGTGGGTCCATCTCCACCATACTCTTTATAAGGTATGTCAGTGAAGCTTGGATCTCTTGTGTTACTTACAATAAGTTTATACTTTTGGTTCCAGTCAAGAAACATGTCTGGTTATAATATGCATTCTCCTTTATATTTATCTGTACTGATAATTATATTTGTCTTCGAAAGTTTGTGATTGGTATGATCTATGATAATCTGGCACCAGATAAGCACACATGACTTCATGTGTGTGTTTGAGTGTGCCTGTGAATACACATGTGTGTGCATGCAAGTATGAATACATATATGAACTAACATTAAAATTCAGAAATGCAAATTCATAAATATTAAATATGATTTCTAAGTACTAATGGAAGTTAAAAGTGAAATCTAGGGCTGAGGAACAGGAGTAAAGGTGTAAGACATTATGGTAGCTATATTTTTACAGATTTAACCCTGAATTACGATATCCTTGACAAAATGACAACCTCAAAATAATTTTTTTTTTAATTCGACAGTTTGTCACTGACAAAATTTAACATTTAGTGGTAGTAATTTTTACGAACAAAGGTATTGTAATCTAGGGTTAAGAGATTTAAATTTCTAAGACTATTACTTATTTCTACTCATTTGACACTATTTGAGATTTAGCAATAAATCATATTACAAATAAAAGAGGGTGCTCTTCATCCCAATATTGAAATATAAATGTCAGACTTGTATACTAGATCCTAGAACAAAATATAAGATAAAAGCACCAAAAAATGTAATGTGTAATGCACATAGCTGATGGTGACAAAATGGAAATGGCTACATAAAATCAACAAACCTATAAACAAAAGCTATGAAAAAAACAGACCACAAGGGCATTCTCAGAAAAATGAAAATATGGAGAACTCAACAATGTTACAACAAAGAGCAAATGGCCATAAACTAAACTATATCTTTGTTTAGTGCTGAAAAGCAAATGAAGAAGGGAAAACAAATGATTTGACAATATAACTACAGATTCATAATTACTAAGAGTTCATTCCACACCTTAAGCCATATAGGGAATATAGTGTATATAAGAGCACATTATTTTAACACATTAACAGCAGTGCCAGTTTTTCCTCTTCATTGTGCCACATACTGTTACTGTGCTGTTTGTGATTTGTCAGTGACAGCTGTTGTATGAATGCAGAGCATCCTAGCTGAAGAAACATGACAGAAGGGTGTTCAAATGACTGTCTCTGTAACGCATGCACGCAATAAAAAAGCAATCGCTAAGAAAGATTGCGTACGAATCATCAGTGACTACTATTTTACTTTATTTTCTAATCTTGAATGCGCCTGTTATGAGTTTAACAATATCATCTATAATCAGGATAAAGGTGGCGATAACCCAGCCATGTGATAAGAAGAAATAACAAAAGCATCACAGAGAGAAAATCCTCAAATTGGAAATAGCAGGCAAAAGAAAAAAGACTGAACTAGAGTAACACTAGAATAATTATAAGAGAGGTAATGACAGTTTGCATAGGCTTCTTTACTGAAATTACAAGGATTCTCCAGAACAGAGACGTGTGGCCAAACACACTGCAAGTCCTGTTAAAAGTCTGACAACACAACGTATATAAAAGATGGATCAATGAACATGGAGAATTTTTTTATTTACAAAAATATTTGTACACTTTGTATCTACATTACTTTGTGTCTACTTTGCTTTGTCTACTTTATCTTGTGTCTACTTTGCTTTGTCTACTTTACCTTGTGTCTACTTTGCTTTGTCTACTTTATCTTGTGTCTACTTTGCTTTGTCTACTTTACCTTGTTTGTCTACTTTGCTTTGTCTACTTTGCTTTGTCTACTTTGCTTTGTCTACTTTACCTTGTGTATTTACTTTACTTTGTGTATCTACTTTACTTTGTGTATCTACTTTACTTTGTGTATCTACTTTACTTTGTGTATTTCACTAGCATCAGAATGTATGTATAACTATGTTCACCTCTATTTGGTGAAGTCCAGTCCTGCTGTATTGCTTTCAAGTCATAGAGAGGGGTGTTAGATGTTTCTTCAGCAACTGTCATGATTCGAATATTTGGGTAATTCTTGGCATCATCCAGTTCTTGTGCAGCACCAAGCATCTGTTATAATAAAAATTACATTAAATAACACTACGTTCCTTGTAACACTATAGTTTTCTTTGTATGAGAAAACATATATTTTATAACAAACTAAAATTATTTCTGAATCATCTGTAAGCTAATTAAAGCTAGTAGTAATAAGGAAGGGATGGAGACAAGGGTAATAGTTGAGAGGAGTCTAGAAGAAAGCAGTAATAGTTGGGAGGAGTCTAGAAGATAGCAGTGGTAAATTGTGAGTAGGCAAGTGGGAGTGTGGTAAGATGAACTCAGTAAGCCCACGTGGAAAACTATAGGTGATTAAGGCGTGAAAAACAGGGGGACGTGAGCAGACAAAGAATGAGTTAGAATCACCGGATTCGGTCATTAGAGAATGGGCTGGGAGCCAAGGAGTAAATGAGATCAGTTTGAAGCGGGCTTAGGTCCAGTGCAGGCGGTGGTTTGTTTGTTGTGTTGTGTTACCACCGATACTGTGGATCAGTGATAGTTTATTTAGTGAAAGGATAGAATAGAGACTGTAGTTAAGAATGTTTCTTCAGTGAACGGAGAGAATAGATACTGTAGTTAAGGATGCCTTAGTCAGTAGAATATGTACAGTAGTTAAATTGTAAGTTTGTTCAGAGAGGACAGAATTAGTCCTGCAGCTAAGTTATGAGTCGATTTAGGGATAGTGTGAGTATAATTAGCGATATGGTGTTGTAGTACACTAACAGTTAACAATTGAGTGTCAGGAGTTTTTCAGTGAGGAAAAGCTCTTATACAGTGTCATAGTACGCAAATGTCAGATTAACAAGTCGGCAAAGGGAATGAGCCCTGGTCGATTGTAGTATCCAGTACAAGTTATGTCGGGGAGGAACGTCTCTCCTAGTTATATGGTGTCGCAGTACACTAACAGTTAACAATTGAGTGTCAGGAGTTTTTCAGTGAGGAAAAGCTCTTATACAGTGTCATAGTACACTAATGTCAGATTAATAAGTCGGCGAAGGGGATGAGCTCTGGTCGACCTTAGTATCAAGTATGAGTTGTTGTTTAGATTGTGTCGTAGTACACTAACAATTAACATTCACAAGAGGAGTGTGTCAGAGACAAAATGCTCTGTTCGTTAGTCACTGTCAATGATCATAGAGGCAAGGGGATGGAATCCGTCTTGTCTAACTATAGGGTGTAGCAGCACAGCTGCAGGTTGTGTGCAAGGTAGTTGAGCTACCAGTAACTTGTAAATTATATTTGTGAACTGTGTGTTGATTCAAGTAGGAATAAAATTAGGCGTGAGTTTTATTCAAGTGTTCCTTGTTGTTGTATAAGCTCTAATTGTGTCTGTTCCGAGCGAAGCGAGCGCAGCGGTTTATCAAGCACAACGAAGTTATTTCACTATACAGATCAATTGGCAAAGAATCAACCGGTGACGCCATTGGTGGGCGTTGCTGTTATTAATCCAGGAGGGTTGTCATTGATGTCCAGCAGTTACAATAATCAACCGATGACGCCATTGGTGGGCGATACTGTCATTAATACAGGAGTGCTGCCCTTGACATCCAGTTGTAGCAAGCATCAATCAAGGTGAGCGACGCCACTGGTGGGCACGGTCGCTGTATAAAGCAGTACACAGCTGGCGCGAGAAATATTCAAGTTAGGCACCAGTCATATCGCGAGTCATTGCTCATCGTGCGAATTCACCCTTGGTAACGATGGCTCGTGGTAAAGAGTGGGAAACGCTGGCAAATAGCATGGTACTGATGACGTGCTAGAGATATACATTTTTAAAATCTCTTTGCACCCTTGGTATATAATGACTTCTCAACTTAACGATAAAATTTATTTCTATGGCACGTTTTAATATCTACAAAGAGGCCACGCAAAAAGAGAGGTCACAAAAATAAAACATTGGAGAGATATGAATAAATATAACATTTTTCACATCATGATATGAGGAAAGTTGGAATAATTGGTTACAAGTGACAAAATACAGGGAAAGAGAGATCACAGATGACAAAGAGAGAAGATACTAGATAGCTTAATGTAATGACAAGGTAGACAGTTAACAGTACTGATACGATGCACTGAGAACTGTGGAAATACATGATCGCCTACGCCAACGGTAAGGCACATGATAAAGAATATCTATAAATCAGTGAAAACTATGTTCAAAATGTCTGAAAACAGAGGTAAATGAAAATACACATTTTATACCACACAACTCAGTGAAAAGGTTCTTGACAAGGATAATGATGTGTATTTGTTTCTTGGATGAGGAGGCACTTGACAGTGCAATATAATATACTTCAGCAGTACTTGATAACATTATAACATATAGCTGCTCTGCCTTGATGTAACTACAAAACTGCATAAACTATAAATGACCAAACTAAAGTTTGTACATGTTTAAGACCACCATTCAAAGCCGTAGCTGAAGTACTTTCTTACTTGAATAACTGTGAACTGCATGTTAGACTGGCCAGAGCAAATCCAAACATCGCCAAATATTACATTGTTCAAATACAATGATCCCAACTCTGACTGCACAGAGATCCTAACTGTAACATTTGCACCTATTGGATCCAGAGTGAAACTCCATAAACCAATTCCTGGAGCCTGACCTTGCTGTACAGTTGTATAATAGTAGTACTGCTGTGATTGTGTAGTCACCTAGAGAAGATAGAACAAGCAATGTATGTTGAGTTTTATTATCTTTCCAGACTTCAAGAAATTAGTATTTTTTGCTAAATTAAGTTCTTTAACATATAATCTTATTGAACATTTAAAAAGTTTGTGCATGCAAGCTTCCATTTTTTCTTCTTTCCTTCCTCATTTGCCTTTCAGCTTCAAGGGGAGATATAATTTGCAATCTTTTGCTTTTCTGTTCGCCTCTGCTGCTGTTATGTTTCCTAGTGTTTCTAATATACCATCATTCCATCTTTTTTGTTGTCAGCTCTTGGGTCTGGTGTTCTCGCAACATTTATTGAAGGCTCGTTGTGTTGTGTTTTGATCTTTCTCCCTTTTCACGTGGCCAAACCATTTTATCTGTTGTTGCTTTATATATTCTATGGCAGGGATTATTCCTAGATTTTTTCTTAGTTCATTTCTGATCTTATTTCTCAGGCTGTTTCCTGTCATTCATCACATTTCATCTCAGTAGAGGTTATTTTTCTTATTGTTCTTGCATCTAGGGTCCAGGTCTGACATCAGTAGCACAACACTTAGGTGAAGATTTGTATTATTTGTGTGCCATACAAAGTAATAATGTTACAGTTTAAAACAGGGCGACAGAAACAACAGTTTAATTTTTTACAAAGAAAAACAACTCTGGTTAACTTAACATTCACTTGAAACTTGTACCCTAACTCGATGTCCACAACACATTTTCAATAAAATCTTCATACACATATCATATAACTATGCTTTTGGACAATCTTAGTCAACTGCATGAGATGTCTAGTGCAGTGTATAAAAAATCTCAGTTACTGATAATACTATTCAAGGACAGCCATAGTTTACTTCATCATCATCCTTTCTGTCATTACACAGAGCTCACAATGAGCAGTTTACTTAAACATAGCAAAATCATCAAGAAAGAAAAACAAACAAATAATAAATTTACCTACAAATTCCTTCTATCAATTGCCTCTAAAGTATTCTTCAAGATCATCAATATCAAAATCAAAGATGTGGTAGACATCATGCATGAAGAACAAGGAGGTTTAAGAATAAGGTTCAAACTTATATTTTCACCCTAAGAATTATATAAAAGGGACAGAAACTATTTGTTCTAAACTTTATTGACTACAAAAAGATGTTCACCTTTTCAATAGGCATGGATGCATTTGTGTCACTAATTTTTGACAAAACCACATTATCTTTGCCTTTCTGTCCCACACATCCATCCTTGGCACATGTAATTTTTGCTTTACAATTTGGGGAGTGGCCTTAATATCTTTATCTTGACAAATGTTTTCAAAAACTTCTTAAAACATCTCTACGTAAAAGATGGAACAAAATCAAAATGCATTGCAGCCTAATGGGCCTTCTGTTGTCAATCAATCCTCATCATGTGTCATACCTGTTGTCGTAGGCGATCATGTCCTTCCACAAACTTCAATCCACCGTGCATCGTATCAGTTCTATTCTTGACTGTTTTCCATGCCATGACACAAAGCTATCCAGTATTTTCTTTCTTTGTCGTCCATGATCTCTTTCCCTGTATTTTGCCAGTTGTATCCAAGTATTCCAATATACCTCTTCTCATGATGTGCCCAAAAAATGCTGATTGTTTCTGATGTTTTCCAGGAGCTCCCTTTTTGTGCTGGCCTCTTTGAGAATTTCCTCGTTAATCTTTTTAGCTGTCCAGGGAACTTTCAACATTCTTCTGAGAAATCCCATCTCTGTGGCCTCTAATCGTCTTTTCATTTGTTTGTTTACAGTTCATGATTCGCTTCTATAGGTCACAATTGGCTCTATATAGCAGTGATGAACTCTCTTTAACACTTCTATTGACATAAATTTCTGCGTAAGATGTTTTTCATTTTCTGAAATGCTATTTTGGCCTGAGCTATTCTGCTTTTTATTTCTGTGGTGCATCTTCCATCCGGTGTTATTGTGCCCAAGTATTTGAAGCGTTGCACTTGTTTCAGACTTGTCCTGTTTATTTTTATGATGCATGATGCTTTCTTTTACAATTATGTATATCAATTCTTGTAGTTCATTCTCTGTCTCTGTTATTAAGACTGTGTCATCCCACATCACAAATTATTTATGTTGTGACCATTGACTATAATTCCTTTTAAATCTATTATTGATCTAATTATATTTTCGCTGTAAAGTGAGAACAAATCTGGCAACAGAAGACATCCTGTCAATTAATAAAATTGTGTAAACCATAACATTATATATATATATATATGCCTTCGACTCAGTAAATAGAGATGGGCTCTACAGGGTGTTAGAAAGTATAGGCTGCCCACCTAAATTACTTAAGCTGATTATTTCCTTTCAAGAAAATATGAATGCTAAAATCCACTTTGATGGGAGTTCATTAGAGAATTTCAAAGTTAACAACGGAGTGAAACAGGGATGTGTCCTCGCCCCCACCCTTTTTGCTGCCCTTCTAAATTACGTCTTTGAAAACAGCTCAGGAGACATTTACATTTGAACGAGATCAGATGGCTCACTGTTCAACTTAGCATGACTAAGAGCAAAAACAAAAGTTGCCCTACTTAAAGAACTTTTATTTGCTGATGATGCAGCCCTAGTCGCTCAGAGTGAAGCCACCCTACAATCGCTGATCAACAACCTGGACAAAGCATGCGACCTTTTTTCACTGTCAATTAGTGTTTGGAACAAACAGTAATTCTAAGTCAAGGCAACATCAAATTAATTATTTTAAAAGATTGCCCGCTAGAATCAGTTCAGAAATTCACGTATCTTGGATCCACAATTATGCAAACCACTTCTTTTGATGATGAAATAAAAAGTCGAATTGGCAAGGCAGCTACAACTTTTGGCAAACTCACAGAAAGGGCCTGGAACAACACAAAACTAACACTAAAGACCTAACTCTCAATATATCAAACTTGTGTGCTTAGCACACTATTATATGGATCTGAAACCTAGACAATATACTTAAATCATGAAAAAAGACTAAATGTCTTCCACATGTGATGTCTCCGCAGAATAATGCACATCAAATTGCAGGACAAAATAACCATATAAACTGTCCTGCAACATGCTAAGACCCCAATAATCATGTCAATGCTCAGAAGCCAAAGACTAAGATGGCTGGGGCACGACCAGCGAATGAAAGAAAAACGCTTCCCCAAGCAAATACTATATGGTAACTAATACATGGAAAAAGGCAAATCGGCAGACCTAAACTACGATATAGAGATATCTGTAAATCATCTCTGAATGACTTTGTGAAAATGACTGGGAACATCTGGCTAGTGATCGCACATCATGGAGAGCATGTATAAGGAATGGTATAACATCATTTGTGGCTATGCTAAGGCAAAACTTAGAAGCATAAAAGACTCATGAAAAAGGATGGAAAACACTGTGGATCAGTGGGCCTGACTTGTTCATTCTGTGGTTGTGTGTGATTGTCAAACATTTGTAGAATTAGCCACAAAAGAATAGCCTCCACTAAACTGTCTGACAAGACGAAAAGGGTCTTATATATATATATATATATATATACACACACATACACACAATAATCTCTCAGCTATCGCAGTTAATAGAGACCAGAACCGGCCGCATTAAGTGAAAAACTGCAAAGTAGTGTCACCCTCTCATTTTTAACATACGTACATTTTTTGTGTATGTATAATATCAATACTGAGAAGAACATTGATGAGAGAGGCAAGAGCAGCAGGAATCGGCTCCCTCAATGAGATAGAACTGCTTGCACAGAACAGAGACAGATGGCGAGATTTGATAAAATATCTTTAAAAGAAAACTGCTAGAACAAAAATTCATATAGGAGAAGGTGTATCTTGGTCTACGCCCTATGGGCCGGTTACGGCTCGAAAGGTCAATAGATAGATAGATAGATAATATCAATATGTGTATATGAAACCATATAAGTGCATATGTTATCATTAGGTTATCATTAGAACATTAAAGAATAGTTTCAAACATGTAAATAAAATATTAATAGTATAAATAACATACATAAAATAATGGCTTTTTTTTTAGTAATTCATCAATTTTGAATTTTTGAACAACCCGCGATGTACTGAGGCCGCGATAAATGAACCACGAAGTAGCGAGAGATGACTGTATACAGATACACACACAATCAACTTTACAGCAGCTTGTATTTTGATGTCTTTCCCACTAAAGAAATCTGACACTTGTTTCCTTGTTTACATACACCAAAGTAGAAAATTTAAAAACCTGGTTCATTAAATTATGAAAGAGAATTAAAATGTCTGCAAAAAATAATGTGTACCTGACAAACGACTTTCTGGCCAATTTCAGATGAAAATCCATAAATATTAGCTCTGGCTGGTGCTTTCTGGAGTACCATATTGTTTTGGAACTGTTTGGCAAAAGCAAAAATTTGATCAGATCCTGGTTCTTGTTTGAATGAATTCCCATCTGGAGATTTGTGAAAAAAATTAATTTGAATTTAAATGTATGTAATTAAGTTAAATCATTTACCTATACCTTATATTCTTGTATCTGTTTAATTATTTAGGAAATATTATCCACTGATCTTGCAGAGGTTGCATGTGCAACACACATACCACAATGCTGTACAATACTTTTTTTTTTATTAAAGGTATGTTGACCACTGACTGACTAGATTTAAGGCAAGGCTCAAGACTATCTAAAGACAAAAATTCAAAGTAACAGAAACATTTTTTAAATGAACAATAACTTTTCTTCATACTAAGCTTTTTTCTGAAAAAAAAGGGAAAAAAGGTTTTCCAGAACTCTTATCATTCTATCCTATAAAGCAAGAAAATTGTGATTACTGGGGCCTCTGATGCTCACATTTGTCAACTGGATAGCACATTCATATCATTCTTTGTTGTATGTATGGCCTTTGGTATCTTGACAGACGGTTGGTAGCAAGCAATCATGATAAGTCAGTAGTTTGGTAAAGGTCTCATACTGGGTGCTGCTTTACTGGACAGCTTCTCTCGTGGCTGAATTTGCCAATATTGGACAGACAGATCCATCAAAAACGAACAATGTGTATTTGCAGTACCTGGCCTTGTCTCTTTTCTCTTGCGCCTTTTGTATTTGATATCAGCACCATCTCGAAAGTTGCTGTGCCATTTTTTATTTTTGCTCTCCATGTGATACGATCTACAGTTACATTTTCCCAGTTTCTTTCTTTCACCAATAAAAAAATTCTCCCAAGGAAGCCCTGCAAACACCCTTATATCTCAGCACTGGTCTGCCCTTTGGTCTCTTTCCATCCTTAAGCTTGCCATACAATATTTGTTTGGGAATACAATTGTTTGTCATTCTTCTTACATGGCCTAGCCACCTTAGTCTACTTCTCCTAAGTGTTGCCATGATCAATGGTAGATTGGCTCGTTGTAAGATGTTAGAGTTAGTTACTTTGTCCTGCCATTTGATGTTTATAATCTTTCAAAGGTAACGTACATAAAGATGTTTAACCTTTTCTCCTACCCTGCATAGGTTGTCCAAGTTTCTAATCCATATAGAAGTGTACTAAGCACACAACTTTGGTAAATTTAAATCTTCTTCCTGTCCTGAGTGTTAAATTGGTGTTAGCCCATGCTCTATCTTTAAGCTTTCCAAATGTTGGAAGCTGCCTTTCCAATTCGGGAATTTATTTCTACTTCAAGGGAGACAGTGGTTGTGACCATAGAACCAAGATAGGTGAACTTTCTTACAGATTCAAGGGGCATGTTTTTTAGTGATATAGCTGTGGGGCTGGCTACACCTTGTTGAAGTACTACAGTCTTCTGTATACTTATTGACAGGGAGAATAAATCACATGATCTAGCTAGATTGTCAATCATTGACTGCAGGACGGATTCATCATGAGCAACCAGTGCTGCATCATCAGCAAATAGAAGCTACTTGATTAGGGTCTCAGTTGTTTTTAATTTTGACCTTAGACGTGCAAGATTGAATAAGGAGCCGTCAGATCTTGTACGGATGTAGATGTCTCCAGGGACGGTTTCAAACGCACTGTGTAGAAGGGCAGAGAAAAATATGCAGAATAGAGTGGGGGAAAGGACACATCCTTGTTTGACCCCACAGTTCATCTCAAAGGGCTGGGAAGATCTACCATCGAACTGGGTGATGGCAGACATATTATGAAATGACTTGATCAGCTTAAGCAATGTAGGAGGGCAGCCAACATTTTCCAGCACCTTGTATAGACCTGCTCTGCTCAATGTGTCAAACACCTTTGTGAGATCGACAAAGGCTATAAATAGAGGTCTTCTTTGTTCCCAGCATTTTTCTTGCAACTCACGGAAAGTAAAGATCATATCCGTGGTTGACCATCCAGCTCTAAACCCACACTGGGACTCAGGATGGATACGTTCCGCCAGTTGATATAGGCGCCTTAAAACAATTCTTGCGAATGCCTTTCCAGTTATGCTTAGGAGGGATATACCCCTATAATTGTTGCAATCGCCCTTGTACCTATTATTTTTATATATCGTTACAATCTTGGCATCTTTTATGTCCTGGGGATCTCATTATTTGTTATATTTATCAAATAAGAATTAAAAACAGACAGTAAGTTAGATGACCCATCTTGATTGTGGTAAAGATGGCTGTAAGGCTCATGACTAACAAGACTGCAGGTGAAGATGATGTTAACACCTGAGATACTAAAAGCAATAGATAACTATAACTTAAAATGCCTGCAGAAAATGTTCTACACAAAATGGAATGCAGAAAAGTTATAATTGTTAAATTTTCAACAACAAAAAAAACAATCTCATGGATTGCAACAACTGGACAGGCATGACTATTATATTAGATTATTCTCAGTACTCAGCAGAGGATACCAGTATGTACTGAGAACAAATATGGCATGGTGCACAAGTGAAATTCAGTCCCTGAAAAGTCCTACTTTTAGGTTAAAAGCTGGTGAATGCAAACAAAAACATCTGTTCCGTAACTTGACAAGTCATTGGTGCAATTGTTCTCATTCACATTTCTGCCTCCTACTGCTACATATGGTTTGGCAAGTTGAGCCCCATCCACTTCTTCATATTGCTATTTCAGTTCTTTCTCTGCTTTGGCATCTTACCCTTTTCACAGTTATGGTTATGGAAGGCCCCGGTATCACTGCAAACAAATTAAAATCCATAATTGCTCGACCGCCCGTGCCAATGGAATTATCCGAATTACTATCTCATCTCCCAAACAAAGAAAGGTAGCTGTAGTCCCCATCATAGCAGTCTTAGCACATGCCAAAAGATATAAGGCGAAACCACAGAGAAAGTGAACACAGCCGTCTGTTCCCTGTCATAAGATATCATCATTCATCATAAACAATCGGAATATTGATACACAATTAAAACGGATGAAACGCACAGCTCACAGTGTGCACAGAGCACTTAACTCAGTAGCTCCTGCAACAAGCCGGACTTGGAATATGAGGAAACTGCAACAAGTAACACTTTTCAGACATAGCCTTTAATGGTTCCTGCCACCTATACACCATATTGACCTGGATTTCATGTCCAGAAAATGATGATCATCATATTTTTTTTTTATTGTACAGCGCTTGATGATGTTAGGACACCATTTTTGACTCCAAATCCAAACATATGAAACACAGTTAGTCATCGGATTATCCCCATCGCACATCAAACAACAGACCGTAATATCTCCATGCAATGTGAATTTGTGAAATTATAAACCAGTTCACATGTCCACCCTCTATCTCACAGTAGCCCTCTTGAATCTAGAAAACATCCCTCCTGACTAACATGTAGCTCCGGGAGTCACCCCGCTGCTGCAAAATCATGAACAAAGCTGTCATTTCACCTTTCATCATTAGCGTACCGCCCGTCTAGGGATATACGATCAGCCATCATGACGTAGCACACACAACAATGGCTGCAACCATAAATTACTCTAGTGAATGCAGCCAACAACGCACAAAATACGGTGCAACCTTCTCGAAGGTTGACTTGGCAGAGCAGTCCATATTACAAAATATTTACTATTAATGAACATTCCTGTATGTGTGATAATTTGTAAGCTGTTGTGAAGTGACTACTTGATTTTTAAAACCATGAAGAGTTTAAAGTGTAAATTCATCACTATGCAAAAGGTAACAGTTATTGTACATGCACTTTTGCAAGGAATCTAAAAGGCGTTGGTTATATTACTATTCAATGAAATACGGATACGCCTTTGGCTTGCATTGTTAGAAAATTAACATAATTTAAAGTAAAATGTTTAGAGCATGCAGTTTGATATTTTCCTAAAATTATATAACAAAAAACGATTTGTGCAAAATTCAGACTACCTTTGTACTTAGTTATAAAATCTGAAGGTCGGTGAAAAAATAAAATTTCATGAAAAAGAATTACAGAAATTCATCAAACAGTTTCCAAGATAATTTATCAACTCTGTGGGCATGAATTTGTTAATGAACTATAATGTTACGTTTAAGTCTCTGGGCAATGCATAGTTTTCCCATAATCATGTTTAAATATTTAGGTCACTCTGGCAACTTTTTACTGGCAACCGTCACGATCGATGGTAACTTGTTTTAAAATTTGTTTCTTAACCTAAAAGAATGTTAAAAGTAATCCTGGAGGGGGAAATACAAGGTAAAAGAGGCAGACCAAAACTAACTTGGACGAGTAACATCAAAAGATGAACAAATCAGCCTATGACAACCTGCACCATCAAAGCAAGAGACAGAGCAGAATGGCGCTCCATGGTAGCCAACCTTCGTTGCGGAGACGGCACTCGATGATGATGAAAAGAATGTAGTCAATGGTGAAACTTCAGAACAATGAACAGTATATTAAATCATTAGTCCAGGCCCTTTTCTTCTTAGAAAAGCAAAACATGCAATAGTAACAGGGAATTTTTATGTCTTTTATGACATTTTGGGAACACCCCCACCCATTGCACACTAATTTGTGTCACAAAGTGCTAGCAGAGTTATTCTCAAAGGCAGAACTGAAGTAGTCATCATTATATAGAAAACAAGGCCCCCTGCAAGACACTCTACCTATTTTCTTACTCAGTGACTATCATGATCCACAAAAGGTTGATAATCTTCCTATCTTTGTCTTCTCCACCCAGTGCAGTTGCAAGCAGATTCATATTTATATATAGGTTAAAATAGTGGTTCAAAAAGAGAGAAAAAATGAATAATAGTCATATATATTAAGTATTAGATATTAAGATAACCTAGATAATCTAAAAAATAAAAATTGGGGTTAACCTTTCAAGGACATAGTGTAGACATTTGTTGCCCTACTTTTTCCAAGTAAAAACAGCACTGTTACAATAGCCCATATCACCTGAAGATGTTCTGTTATCATCATGTTTATTCTGTAACAAAATATCTAATTAGTAACAGTTCAAAGTGTTTATAATATAAAATACTGATAAGCCCTATTGATAGTAAAATTCTTATCTAATCTTAATCTAGAAAATGGCGACAGTACAGCATGGGCATTTGTGATGACCTTGCCCCACTGCCCTACCTGTCTTTAAAATTGCCATAACTAATCATTGGACTTACAAATCATTTTCAAATTTCACACAACTCATGTAATATAAACAAATATACAGTAAATTAAAATATAACAATTGCATGGGCATGAGATGAGCTATAATTTCAACTAATGTGGTCTATGATTTTACTATTCAATCTTCCTTGAGAGATTCCTATGAGAAATAATTCTCACTCACTCCTAACTAAAAAAACTTTTAAAATGTAAAAAGTAAACCCAGATTCTGATGGGTCATGTTTAAGTCAGCACTTTAAAAAAATATCTGTATCATCATATGAATGACATGATACTATAATTTTCTAATTTCACACATTTTGCATTATACTATCTATTATTGACCTTTCGAGCGGTGGCTGACCCATAGGACTCGGATACTCTTTTACAAATTTTCTTTCTAGCAGTCCCAATCCTTGCAAAAAGCATTTATCAAATCTCGTCATTTGTCTCTGCTCTGTGCAAGTTATCTCAATCTCATTGAGGGTGCCATTCCTGCTGCCTTTGCCTCTCTCATCATCATTCTTCTCAGTGTCTCTCTGGGTCAGCCTCTTTTCCTCCTTGCACACCACGCAATCTTAGCACCGTTTTGCACTCTTAACTTTTAAGATGTGCACCACTCCAAGGTTTTTTTTGGTAATTACATTTCCACTTTCTTGTTAAATTGGTCCAGATGCATATTTTGACAAAATATTTACTATTAATGAATATTCCTGTATGTGTGATAATTTGTAAGCTGTTGTGAAGTGACTACTTGATTTTTAAAATCATGAAGAGTTTAAAGTGTAAATTCATCATTATGCAAAAGGTAACTGTGTTATTGTACATGCACTTTTCAAAGGAATGTAAAAGGGGTCGATTATATTACAATATAAAAAAAAAACCAGAAAACAGAACACGTGAAGCTCTACATATAGATAGAAAGTCTTTCAATCGATGGATAGGACAGAACTTTTGACTGCAGAGATGACGGTCAACTCGGTCAAGCAAGGAAGTTTAATTATCTATATGACGAAGATATAAAATCAAATGAAAAATTGTGCCCTGTAAGTTCAATGTGATACGGATATGCCTTTGGCTTGCTTTGTTAGAAAATTAACATAATTTACAGTAAAATCTAATTTAGAGCACGCGGTTTGGTATTTTCCTGTGCAAAATTCAGACTACATTTGACCCCTTGTACTTAAACTTGTTATAAAATCTGAAGGTCGGTGAAAAAAAAAAGATTTCATGAAAAATAATTAAAGAAATTCATCAAACAGTTTCCGAGATAATTGTAATTGAATATTGATCAACTACTCTGTGGGCACGAATTATAACTCATACGAACTATAACTTATTAACTATAACACTATAACTATAAGACTTATAGTACTGTAAAAGTGTTATAGTAGCACAAAGTCAAATGCAAATGATGGCAAATAGTATAATTATAATAGTATACTGATATACTCACTGACTTCAAGAATATTAATATTAAATTAAACTAACTAGCCATATTCTATTCTGATTCAAATGATTGATTATGATTGACCTTTTCATTTACACTACACCATTATTTCAAAGCGTGTGACACTGACAGACGAATGAAAATCATGCAAGGTGGTGGCAGTATGGACAATTCAATTTACATTTGTGGTGACCCTACCTCATAGCCTACCTGTCTCTAATTTGCCAAAACTAAAGACTAAATCACTCGTCATCAAGTCACTTGATTTACACGTGACATGTCATGTGTCATCAAGTCATGTGACAATATGTTCAAACTTCACAGTAAATTAAAATATAACAATTATTACATGAGCTATAACGAGCTTTATTGATAAATAATAAGAACATATAGATAGATATTTTTGTCACCAAGAATATATACATAAGTATATACATACATATACCTGTACCATGTATGTTCTGAATGTTCAGATCAATAAAAATCTAAAAACATCAAGATTTGTGGAATCTCGTCCTGCCTGCATGAAAACGGTTTCCCCTCATTATTGGTGGTTATTTATAGCAACTTTATCCTCATTTTCATTGGTGAGAAAAAAAAAAAGAAATATTTGAGGATGGGATCCGATGGACATTTACGGTTTGCAATGATGATGACCCGCAAATAACTCAATAACTCAAGAAATATTTACAACTGTCCCTCTGCCGTTAAAGTAACTTCGGTTCTTTTTTTTTTCCCGTTACCGGAAGTTGCCGATCTAACTGCCGTCAAAGTTTTATAGAGAGGTTTTCGTGAAAACACACATTTAGACTATTTTACAGCCTTCTCATGGAAAAAAAAAATGTAACTCGCTATCCCAACTTTCGATGTTGAGGGTGCCTTAGAAGGAGGAGACATTCACAGTTAAAGTTCGCTTGTGGCCACGATCTGGGACTGGATGAGACCAAGATAACGCACTCAAACATGATCAATGTTATCAGACCCGCAGTTGTGGGTCAAAATGGGATATCCATCCACACTATACCTTTTGGAAAATGCAAGACGATAGTTTTTTACACTACATTCTGCTGTGCATGTGTGCCATTACCAGAGACTCGGGAACAAGATAATACTGTTGTAGATACCAAACGTTCAAATCGAAATTTGACATTTTGAAAAGGAGGAGAGGGATTGTGGTTTCATCCACTGGCTACCACCAACCATTTTTAAAAAAAAGCACGAGGAAGACTGTAACAAAAATTATCGACGACAGAGATGTGGAACAGGGCAACATCGAAGCAGACAAGTGGAGGCTCAAATTTAGAGCCTGGAAGGATTGTATAATCCCTCATTACTCCACGATAAGACTTTGAGGGAAGGAATCAAAATGTGTGAAGTTTTTGTGACATTACCAGGAAGATGGAACAATACGCTCTTACTGTGGATTAGACACGCACTTGGAAAGTCACTGCCCCAACAAGAAAGAACAAGAACCCGGCAGAAAACAGACAAAATAAGATCTGCTTGCTATGATAACTTATTAAAAACCTTTCAAAGCCAGTAACAGATAAACCAATTCAGCAAAAGCACACAAATCCGGCAAGAAGCAGGCAACACAAGACAAGATCACTGAACCAGAAGAAACCAGTTCTAAACCTATGACGAATAAACCAGCCGATCAAGAACAAAGACTCCA
Source organism: Megaustenia siamemsis (assembly GCA_032433765.1). Lineage (NCBI taxonomy): Eukaryota > Metazoa > Mollusca > Gastropoda > Stylommatophora > Ariophantidae > Megaustenia > Megaustenia siamemsis. Next base: position 49,422,664 of record JAVIAB010000047.1, read on the forward strand.
CAGGAGACAGACAACACAGGACAAGTATACATTTTGAACAAGAGCAACACAGACTCCACGAACAAATCCGAATACAAACACTCCAAGCCAGTGAACGAGAAGAAACCCAAGGGATAAGTTCAGGGACCAAAGACAAAGGTGACCACAATCCTAGACGACACAGAGATGTTCGACGTCGAGGTACCCCCCCCCCCCCCCTTTTCCCTAATCCCTTAAAAACATACCGAAGGAGATTCGACTCTACCTGGAACATCTGGGAAACTAGACATTGAAACAGACGTGGACCACCCCACATCATCCAAAGAACCACTTAAGCCAAATGAATTTACATCGACCAAAAATCCGGCCACGCCAGGGAAGGATCTCCCATTCTTAACACCAAGGCAGAAAGCCGAGTTTAAGGCCCTTGCCCAGCAAGCAAATTAGAGAAAAACACATATGAGATGCAGCCCACCAGTCTACATAGTTTTTTTTTTTTTTAACAATTTCAATGAAGGTCTGTGAAATTTATGGTCACTAACACCTTATTCCCTATAAGCCACTTGGCGCGACGGGGCTCTTTACTTTTTACCTTTATATAACATTAATGGAAAGATAATCAATAACCTAAGTTATACTGATGATACTGTACTACTATAGTCCGTTTCAAAATAGTTTGTCCACACTTGACTTCAAATATCTCCATAACCTTTACACACATAAACATGATTTTGTTGCATTTGGTCTTATTTTTTCAATGTCCCAAATGTTTTCCAAAATGCAACGTTGCAGATAGTGTCATTATCCTGCAACGGCTATTCCTTTGATCTTTTCGACAGATGCAGTTATTTTGTGGTTGAATAAAATAGTTTGTCGTAAGTGATGCAATTGACCTATTCCGGCATCATCATTATCAAGTACCAAGCCTGCTGGCGTACTCGATCATGTCTCTCCACAACTTTCTATCACGACAGTTATTTATCATTTCTGTTGATGAGCTTCTGCCAAGCCATTCTCTTAAGTTGGCAGGTATCTTTTCTCTTTGCTTCCCTCAATCTAAGCGATTCATGATTTTACAAAGAAATTACGACGGTGGTTTTCTGTTGCCTTCCGTCGGTTTGTTTACGGTTGGCTCCGCTAGCCTTTGACTAAAAAATCTCACCCACAAGGCAGTGGGGTTGTTTTACTTCGGATTACCCTCCCTTAGCCTTTTACTCTCCCGAGAATACATGCAAGGCAGCAGGGGTTCCGGCATAGGTGTAACATAATTCGAATGTTAATATAATACTCATTTCAATAAATGCCTAGAACATCCAACAATTTATACAACGCCAATGAATAGAAACGGAAGCTGTTTATAAACATCAAAAATGTACTTGTTCAAACATCGTGCAAAAATATGCGGACTACACAAATTACGGGAATTGTGTAAAAGATTAACAAACGAAACAGGTCAGAAATATGAAGTGGTAAACAATATAAAATAATGGTTTGTCTAGGAGGTAATAAATTTATACACATTAAATAAAGAAAATTTAAAACTATACGTTTTTAATTATGAACAAAATATATTCTTGGGGACATTGAGATTATTATGTCATGTGCAAAATGTGAACAATTTCGATTAAGCGGTTACAGAGATATTAATTATTAAATAGCGGCTAATCATTTTATAGCAGAAAATCCCAAAGATCTACAATAATTACCTAATGAAATAAACATGACAAGCAAAATATATGGACTAGATATGAATATCAAAAAGACTAAAACTATGATCATAAACAAAGAAAATTCTCAAGACCTACAAATAAATATCAAAGTTGAAGGAATACATCTGGAGACAGTGCAGAACTACAACTACCTGGGACATTTTATAACCAGTGATGGAAAATATAACTGAAAAAAAAAAAAAAGAATAGGTATGGCAAAAAGTAATTTTAATGCCATGAAAAATATACTAACATCAAAACAAATAACACCAGGGCTAAAACTAAGAATAGCAAAATCTTACATCTTCTCAAATATTCCTGTATGGTGCAGAAACATGGACATTAGACAAGAAAACAGAACAGAAAATGTAAACCTTTGAAGTGTGGATTTATAGAAAAATAAGTAGAATTGAATGGAAAGAAAAGGAAACAAACGATGAAGTTTTACTTCTACGTAAACAACTAAAAGTGAAAAGAGAACTACTAAACACAATTAGAACAAGACAAATGAAATGTTGGGGGCATGTTAAAAAACACAACAGCCTAATACAAGTAATATTGGTAAGGAAAATACAATGTAAAAGAAGCAGTAGACCAAGACTAACATGGACGAGTAACATCAAAAGATGGACAAGTCAACCTATGACAATCTACACCATCAAAGCAAGAGACAGTGGAATGGTGCTCCATGGTAGCCAATCTTCAATGCGGAGACGGCACTCAATGATGATGATGACGCCTTGACGGTCATGGCAGCTGCCAACATCGAGCAGAGGCTACTTACTCTTCTGTTCCAGGGATTAGTCCTCGCACCAATCGAGTATGCCCTGGCAATTCTTACTGTCAGTACGACTCAAATTGATAGGCTGGAGAAAATACAAAATGAAACCATGAGCATTATCTTGGGATGTACAAGGGACACTCCCTGTGTAGCAATGAGGTATCTTCTTGACTTTCCAACCATGGATGACAGAATCAAGATCTGGAGAGCACGAGCATGCCTGAAGATTAGTACAGATAAAGAGCATCCATTGCACCACGTGCTCAACACAGGGAAAGGTGCCAGGCTAAAAAGAGGCAAATTATAGTGGGCCGAGCAGAAGATGTCATCAAACAGGTCTGTGAGCTTACCAATATTAACGTTGGTGAGGAGTGGATACCGGTGCCTACGTCTTTCAAGGGGACTTTCTCGTGTATTGTCACACTCACAGGAAAAGTAGGTAACAGAACCCGGTCGTGGTTAATGCCGAGGTCAACGGTCTCATCTGCGATAACACCGATGAGAAAGATGCAGTCCTCTATACAGACGGATCTGTAAGACGACACCAAAGAAGTGCATGGGCATTTACAGCACGCTCGGCAGGCAGAATAGTCAAAGAAAACAGTGGTGCGTACGTCATGACCACGAGTAGCATGACAATGGAGGTGATGGCAGTGACCAAGGCATTCAAATGGTTAGAGTAACAAGACTACACCCACGCATGTATACTGAGTGATTCGATGAGCATGATAAACAAAAAAGTGGAGGCGGGCTCTGTACGCATGCAACGGGTAGAGTCGTTGCAGAAATCCAAATTACGTAAAGTCACCTTTGTCTATGTTCCTGGACATGCGGGAGTACGGAGAAATGAAAGAGCGGACAGGTTGGCTAGCTGCGCTGTCGTTGAGGACGGGCAACCAATGGATCGGGCGGACATCATCAATGCCCTCCGAAATGTGGGAAGAGCACAGGACTTCGACAAACACAGATCCACGTCACTTCTTCGGATTATAGAAATGGGAGTTAAGATGGGCAAAGCCAGAAATGAGAAACTTAGTGGCCGTGTAAGAAGACTTATCAACCAACATAGAATTGGAGTCGTCAGTCGCTGGACACTGCGGGAATTACTGAGGAGGAGATCTGAGCAACTATGGACATGTTCGGAGTGCAATGATGATGACCCGCAAATAACTCAATAACTCAATGGAGCGAATGTGACGAATGTTTAAACCGAAATGTGTTTGTGTACATATATGAAAAAGCAATGTCCGTTTATAGAGCGAATGTGAGTATGAATGAAGGAAGGCCTACCAATTCCCCCTTAACAACATCATCGTCGAGGGCTGTCTCCGCAACGAAGGTTGGCTACCATGGAGCGCCATTCTGCTCTGTCTCTTGCTTTGACGGTGCAGGTTGTCATAGGCTGATTTGTCCATCGTTTGATGTTACTCGTCCATGTTAGTCTTGGTCTGCCTCTGCCTCTTTTACCTTGTATTTTCCCCTCCAGGATTACTTTCAGTAGGCTGTTGTGTCTTTTAACATGGCCCAAAAATCGCATTTGTCTTGTTTGAATTGTGTTTAGTAGTTATCTTTTCATTTTTAGTTGTTTTAAGACTTCATCGTTTGTTTTCTTTTCTTTCCATCCAATCCTACCTATTCTTCTATTTATACACATTTCAAAGGCTTCAATTCTCTGTTCTGTTTTCTTGTCTAATGTCCAAGTTTCTGCACCATATAGGAATATTGAGAAGATGTAACATTTTGCTATTCTTAGGTTTAGCCCTGGTGTTATTTGTTTTGATGTTAGAATGTTCTTCATGGCATTACAATTACTTTTTGCCATTTCTATTCTTTTGTTTATTTCACTTGTACATTTTCCATCACTGGTTATATTATGTCCAGGGTAGGTTTAGTTCTGAACTGTCTCGAGGTCTATATCCTCAATTTTGATATCCATTTGTGGGTTTTCAGTATTTCCTTTGTTTATCATCATAGTTTTATTCTATTTGATATTCATATCTAGTCCATATTTTTTGCTTATCATATTTATTTCATTAAGTAATTGTTGTAGATCTTTAGGATTTTCTGCTAAAAGTACAGTATCATCAGCATATCTTAGGTTATTGATTATCTTTCCATTAATTTGTAGGCCTGGCATCTCTAGATGTTTTTACAGATTTGCTTAGTGTATAGATTGAACAAGCTTGGTGATAGGATGCATCCCTGTCTTACTACTCTTTTTATATCAATGGGTGTAGAGTTCTCTTTGTTATATTTTATTATTGCTGCCTGCTCCCAGTATAGGTTGCATATTAGTCGTGTGTCCATGTCATCTAGATGTATCTCTTTTAGTCATTCTATAAGTTGTTTGTGGTGTATTCTATCAAAAGCTTTGGTGTAGTCTATGAAGCAGGCATATATTGGTTTGTTTACTTCTGTGTACTATTCGATTAATGTTCTCATGCAGAATATGGTTTCTTTTGTCCCGCTATTTTTCCTAAATCCAAATTGCTGCTCATCTAATTCAGTATTGATTTTATTTTGAATCCTTCCTTGTATAACTTTTAGCAAGATTTTTGTAACATGACTCATTAAGCTTGTTGTTCTAAAGTCACTGCATTCAACTGTACCATTCTTTTTAGGCAATGCAGCGAAAGTGGATGTTTTTAGTTCATTTGGTATGTATCCCGTGTGGTATATGTCGTTGCATATGTCTGTAATCACTTCAATGCCAAAATCTTCTAGTGCCTGTATCATCTCTATCTGTATGCTGTCAGGTCCTGCTGCTTTTCCCTTTTTCATTGTTTTTATAGCTTTTTCCACCTCAGATTTAAGATTTTATAGCCTGATGTGCATTTTATAACTGGTTTCTTGTCCTTTGATAATGAAATAGTTCTGTTATATATTCCTGCCATCTATCTATAATCCCCCTTAACAGCCTAGTTAAAATAAAGGCAACGCCAAGGGGGAAAAAAGTATTACAATGAGATAGTCAACACACGATCATCTCATGATTAGCTTTATCGTGTTATATAATATAGTTATCTACTGTATAGAGTATTGTATATACTATATACTTGTCACTAGATTAGATAATGGAAAACTAAAACTATAAACAGTCGTGCAATCCTGTAGTCTTAGTAGTCTGCAGTCGGAGTCAAGTCATAGAATTCGTAAAAATAAAAAAAAATCACTCGATAAATTAAAACAAACGTGGTAAGTAATAATTATAATGTATCTATATTAAAAAAATATATAGTAGATGTACGATTAGCTTATATGTGTAAAACATGCACACTATCTAAGATGTAGCTTGTCTATACACGTGCGCGCAAAAAAAGTGAAAAAATAATAAGATTAAATGGACACGGACGTGACAGCGATAGTCACTGAGGACTGTTAACTGCAGTGCTGGATACTGCTATATACCTAAATGTGGGTGTTTACGTCTGCTATTGTGTACACTCGACGCTGTTTACAATATTATAATTTATTTGTTGACTTTTGTTGGCAAATTTATAAATTACAAGTTATTATTTTGTATTTATTGTGTCTGCGCAGAAATGTAATACTAATAACTTTGCCACATATTTTAAAACCTTTTGAATTCGACTTGTAAATTGTTAGTGTGATCGCGAAGAGATTATTATCATTATTATTATACGATTATTTATTGAGATTTCTTCAATTACTGAGAACATCAATTTAATTGTAAATTTTACATTTATCTAGTATTATATATTATATTAATAACAGCTCGTCACAAAAATATGGCTTTGGCTACATATTACAGCTAAACAGATGAAAGCATATTTGTTTAGGGAGTACTTGCAAAAATCGTATAGGGCCTACTTTGTAGAGTAGTCATTCACACATTTTAATATTTATAAGTGTTCTTTTTTGTGCCAAATTTGTTTTTGTGTATAGTAGTATAGTATATATCGACCTATGGCCGGCTACGGCTCGAAAGGTCAATAGATAGATGCATGGATGGATGGATGGACGGACGAACGAACGGACGGATACACCTGAGCAATATATTAGTCAGGCTATTTAATATGCGTCTGAGTACTGTTTAAAATTCAAACAAAACACAGTCTCGTTCTTAAGGTTGCTATATAAATAAGACAAAAATTAAATTAACATCTCACGCTCTCGCTTCCATAAGTTTCATTCTTTTTTCTTGTTTTTATGTCTCAAAATTGGGTACAGTAGGTGCACTAGTTTATTTTGTGTTTTGGTTAGTCGACAGATTCTCACTGCCCATTGGAAATTCAATAAGTGCTTGGATCCCCTCTTCAGTATATCATATGAGTATATCCCTGAAAATGTAGTGACTGACAACCCAGTTCTGTGTTGATTTAGTAACCTTCTTTGATTCTCCGTGTTGCGCTCTTGCTGGGTATCACCCCTATAGACGTGATACTCTTGTAGCCTATCAGGGTTGTAGATTCACATTCATTGCCAGTATCTTATGCATGCCATCAAATAAAATTGATACTTTAAGCTCAGCTGAACGAAAGATGTTCTCCAAAATCAGTGACACAATTGAGTGGAAGTTATAGTTAATCAGCGCGCCCCACACGCTATTGTTACCGTAACACTCAATGTTTGTAAGCGACCACTCTATCATTTTGGCTGGAAATATACACAGTCTACTTTGTTTTACATTGAAGCATAAACAATGATTCTTTGCCCTATTTTATTTTAAAATCAAGATTCAGCTGCAACCAATTCCCTCTACACAATTGTTTTGGTTGAAACTACGATATAACCCATTCAAATATAATTGACGCAAGGTATGCAACAAAGCTTGTCAAATTATCAGACAAATGTCACCACTGCTGTCTAACAAAGAAATAACACAAGAGGCCAAATGGTCACTCTATAATACAATCTTCTTCTCAACGTTGTGCTTCCAATGCAGGACCTGACTCAAGAACAATAAGAAAGATTACATTTACCGAGATGAAATGTGTTAGACGAATGACAGGAAATAGGCTGAGAGATAAGATCAGAAAAGAACTGAGAAAAAAAGCTGGGATAATTCCCGTCATAGAATACATAAAGAAACAACAGATTAAAATGATTTGGTCCTGTGATAAAACAAAAAGACTGTAAAAAACAACACAACAAGGCTTTAATAAACATTACGAGAATACCAGACTCAAGAGCCGACTGCGAAAAAGATGGATTGATCGCGGTTAATAGAGACCAGAACCGGCCGCGATAAGTGAAAAACCGCGAAGTAGTGTCACCCTCTCATTTTTAACATACGTAATTTTTTGTGTATGTATAATATCAATAAGTGTATATGAAACCATATAAGTGCATGTGTTATTATTAGAATATTAAAGAATAGTTTCAAACGTAAATAAAATATTGATAGTATAAATAACATACATAAAATAATGTATAAATGATATAAATATGATATAATATAAACTTTTCTTTTATAACAAGGTCCGTAACTCACCTCTGACAATAGCTTCTCTTCACTTGATCTTTATAAATGTCGATGAAACACCTGTACAGTACGGTGAAGGTGAAGAAAATGAAGATGATTTACTGCACAGGTTAATGAGAGCTTTACTGCTCCTCAAATGACGCTTCATCGTCAGGTGCAAGGGACGCTGGATCGTCGCGGAAACTTCGGATAGAAGTAGCTGCAGTAGATGGCATAGATGCATGCAGCAGGAGGCGGCGTAGAGGCAGCAGGAGGAGCTTCTGCAGAACGTTTTCGGCGCACAAGGAACATCGTGATGGCAACTTTCGCACCATAATTCCTCAATTTTGAATTTTTGAACAATCCGCGATGTTCTGAGGAAGCGATTAATGAACCGCGAAGTAGCGAGGGATGACTGTAATCCCGGTCGCCCCACTGTTTCAGCCTATAGTTGTCCCACGGAAAATATATCCGACTATCTTGATAGCATTTTACAACCCATAGTGGCATTACTCCCCACCCATGTCAAGGACGTGAACCATGCCCTCAATATCTTCTCTTCTCTTTCACTTATCCCATACCACTTGTACCGACTTTTCGTCCTCGACGTATGCTCTCTGTATACCTCTATCCCTCACGCTAATGGCCTAATAGCTCTTTAATTCTTTCTCGACCAAATAAAACATGCATCTGTGGATACTTCCACTCTCCTCCGGCTCAGCAAACTTGTTCTCAACCCTAACACTTTCAAATTCAATGGCCAGTTCTATGACCGAGTCAGTGGTGTAGCTATGGGCACCAAGATTGGTCATAGTTACGCTTGCCTGTTTATGGGTTACCTTGAGCATCAAATACTGAACTCTACCGTGGCCCCCTTAAATACCTTCGGTATATCGATGACTGGCTTGGACTAACTGACTTGCCTGAAGACGACATCTCTAAGTTCATCGACTGCATTGGCAACTTTTATAAATCCAACAAGTTTGCATCACATAACATATCTCTACTTCGTCCGTCACGTTTCTTGATCTGATTGTCTCCTGGGTACCTCCAGCCTCCACACTTCCGTCCTCCATAAACCCACAGACGCCCACTGTTATCTTCTCTACACCTCGTCTCATCGATATCACTGCAGAGATTAAATTCCATATTCTCAATTATTACAACTTCGTCGTATTTGCCAGGACAATCAAGATTTTCTTCATCAGGCCTACTTGATGCTAAGTATATTTAGGCGTCATCTCTATCCTGACTCGGTTCTCCAATCTGCCTTCCAACGAGCTCTCGACATTTCCCGGCCGGTTGCACTCACGCCATCCATCCGCCGTTCCTCCGATAGGACCATATTTACCCTCACAACTTGGCTGCGGTGAGGATCCTTAACATGTACCGCTCCATTCTCCACGTGGATCCCACTACCCGCCTACTTTTCAGTGATCCTCATTTGGTTGCCTTCAAACGTAGCCTGTCACGATCCGCCTCCCCCGCTCAAACCACAAAAACCTTGGTAATGTTCGTTGTGGACGTCGAGTTTGCAGACTTGTGACCACGTGCTTTGTATTGAATCGGCCCTGTTCCCTTATAGGCGATTCGATATCATGGAGGGGTTACTTGTGTGTCACGGAATATCATCTATGTCATAATATGTAAGTATTGCCAGATGACGTATGTGGGCGAGTTTGGTTGACGCCTTAGAGTTAGATTGTGTGAGCATCTTTTTGATGTTGAGCAAAAGACTGGCAGCCCGGTGTCGGCCCATTGTCGACATGCAAGTCACTGGCATTGTCTCATTTCACTCCAGCAGTTGCAGCCGGTTCGCCATTGAGAATCGTCTCATTGCCCAGTTGGGTTCGCTGTCTCCCCCCCCCCCCAAGGTATGAACATATCGCTCTCATACACACAGGGCACCCACCACACATTTCTTACCCCCATGCACTACCGCACCTATACATGTATGTATATTTGTCTGCACTGCATATGTATTAGCACATTTGGACACCTTCGTGTTTTCTTTTGTGTGCTTTGTAGCAATATATACATACTTTTGCTTGTACGCATGTATGATTAAGTACACATCCTTTTTTGCACATCTGTACGGTGTGCACACCCATAGTTAGGCATACACAGTTTTATACGTATCTTGTACCCACCTCACCATATTTTTAGAACCCTTCCCATTTATTTCTCACTTGACTGCCTGGTCAGTGAGATATATAGGTGGTCAGCCAGCCCACCAATTTTAGTTCAGTCAGTGGCTGACTAAGCTATGGACCCGCAGTGAAGTGACTTTTTTCCTTCTTTTCTTTCTTACGTATCTAGATTATTATCGCCATGTAGTTAGATTTTTGTATATATCCTTATATATTTGTGTGTGTTGTTTATTGTTCCAGCTAAAAGCTTACTTGGCCGAAATGTCGACTTTTGTTTTGTTTCTCACCTACGTAAAGTTATTACCATACCACTTTTTTCACATTAAAAAAAAAAATTGTCATTATTATCATCAGCTTTACAGCAGCTTCGCACCTCTATGCGTCTTGGCATCTCTTGATGCCTTTACTCCGTTACGATCACAACTCGGAAATAAGTTGTGTTTCTGCATTTTCCTATTGCTACCAGAGTCCTGGCCTTGGAGAGGTGGGGAAAGAACAGAGTCACTGTCACTTGCCATGCGTGTAGTGAGAGGCAACTAAGGAGGAGGTTTGGAATCGTCAACGTGCCATCGAGTTTAACGTGCAAGGGGCGATCTTGTCAACAGAATTTGCCAATTCGTTTTGGGAAATGCTGCTACAAGTGGTGGGACGGATATGGGGAATTCTCGACCGCAACGAAACTGGTTCTACTGATAATACAGATATCAAACGTTAATGATAGAGGGAAGGCTAGAGTGTTTATCATCATGTGCCATACCGGTTGGCGAAGGCGGTTCTTCCACAATTTTCTAACCCCAATACATTGTATCAATTCTGTTGTTGACATGTTTTCCATGCCACCAAGATATTTAGTATCTTATCTCTTTATCGACTGCGATATCTCTCTGGACTGTTACATTGGAATTAAAATGCAAAAAAAAAATATTTGACATATTTTTTTACACTGACAAGAGAGCAGTATCCACATATCTGTTCATTTTCGCGAAGGTAGTTGGGGCATTTTAATAAGATAACATAATAGATGAAGAAACAACATCGTTATTAATATATGAGGGTGAGTCAAAAAATTAACTTATTATGATCATACAAATGTGTTATCACTAAAGGAACTGTTACGGTGCTGAGGTGTTGTGACTTCAAACATACATAATTGGCTCCCTGTGGATATTTCATCAGTCACGTGGACCGTCAGTAGACGGCAGTAGACGCCCTTACAGACTTACTCCGGTTTCCCAGAAAAATCCGGTACCCATTTAAGGTACCCGGAAGCCGTCGGTTGGGATCGAACCCTACCCCTTGTCCTTTGTACTCCAGTTCACTAACCACTGAGCTATCGCGGCTCTCATGATACTTGTACTTACATAGTTACTGGTACTGATTCGCGGGCTCATTATTTGCAACCAGACATTAAAAGAGCAAGCAAAGGCAAAGAAAGGAAACATTAACTTTCGTTGAAACTGTGATTACCTCAGACATCACCCCTTCAAATGTGATGCTCTTGCTGTCTATTCAGTATTGCAGATTCACATTCATTGCCTGAATCATTTACTGGCCCTGCCTCCTTGAGAATATTTAGTATGTCTGCCCTATCCATTGTTCATCCATTCTCCACAAACGCCAAGCCAGCAAATCTGATTGCTTGTTCTTTTCCTCTTACTCCTGAATGCCTTGGTACACTAATGAATCACAATATACACGTAATCAGTCTTCACCTTTTCAGGGATTCCAACCACTACTTCTGAGACCATCACATTTTAATCTTCTTGACCGTAATGGTTGAGTCACAGAGAAAACTTATGTGGGTAAAAGTCTGGGTCTCATGACAAGATATTGCCTTAATCTCTGCCATGACTTCCTTCGTCAAACTATTTGTAGCCAAGGTGTATACCACACCCCACTACTGGCTCTCTATTTGTAGCCAAAGCAAACGTATTGCCAACTTCCATTTTGGAAACTTTCTCTCGACTTGTGAAGACCTATAAGTTCCGTCTGTGCCAGACAATAGAATCATCTTACTACTTCACCCTGGTGAAAAAAGCATTTCTTCTTCCACGGCCACTGCATTCTGTTTTCTGTGTCTCAACTCAATTCTACAACTACAGTTTTTACAAGTTAGCTAACCCATCAGAGGAGATCAACGAGCTTCTATTTTTTCTTCAAAAATGTAAATGTAACACTTAATATTAAGTCAGCGAAATTCGCAGAACGAATCCCTGCTGGAATGGGAAGGTGCTGTATTGTTATAACTCCTTATCCTTACCACATATAAACTGAACTTGATAGACTGCCTACATCTTTTTCTAGAGTTTATGAGTCCAGAAGTGGACAGAAATTCTAGATTTCTTTGGAAACTAACTTTTGCTAGCTCTGTGTCCAAAGACAATGGGGTAACAAAGAAATGGTCAGAATATAAATGGGTGAACCACAGGCAGCTTTAGTGAAGACCTGCTTGCAAACCTGCTAGTGTGACATCAGCACACTCAGCATAGTGTCAAGGTTCACCCTTGCGAGGTAAAAATGGTTCAAAAAATCCTTCCTACAACTGTCCTACTGGCAAAGCTGAATGCTTCATGTTAGTTGTGTTGCGTGCAGGCTTTCTCTAAAGTTGGTTGTGAGAGTGAACTGAGTCATAATAGGATTCAGAACTAGATAGAGAAATAGTGGGAACGCAGATTCAGACCTAGATGGAGAGCTAGATGAAGAAAGAGGGTAGAGAATACCGAGAACTAGATAGAGGCGTCGGAAGGAGCACATATTCAAATAGAGACAGACGGATATGAGATCAGGGTTTTAAATCTCTCTCTCTCTCTCTCTCTCTCTCTCTCTCTCTCTCTCTCTCTCTCTGCGATCAGGACTCAATCAGAGTAGGATTCCAGACTCTCACATGAAGTCAGCTGTCAGGTTAAGTGTGTTGATCGCCCTCACAGACAGAACATCACAGTTAGAGTCTGCCAGATCCACTCTGATAGAACACCCGTTAAAACGTTGCACTGTGTTCTGCGCCAGTAGCCCAGTGCATCCGATTTTAGCCAGCATTTTATTCAGGTTTGCTTTCCTTAGCCTTTGATTGTGGGTTTTAAATAAAACATGAGCAGGTGTAGATGGAGACAGAGCCATAAATTTCATTAAGACTCAGATGGTCATGAGATAGACCTGTCAGACAGTTGAAGATAGACAGAAGAGGAAATCGACTTATTGTTAAGAGTAGCTATACTGAGAAAGAAAAGGAGTTCTTAAATGTTATGTAGAGCCAGTCTTAACATATGGATGTGAATCATGGACAATAGGACAACAGACAAGAAAATCACTGGAGTCTGTAGAAATGTGGTTTTACTGTAAGAAGAATGCTGAGAACACCATGGACAGCTAAGAAGAATAATGAAAACGTTCTGATAGAGGTCAAAGCAAACAGAGAGCTAATTTCCAATATTATGAAGAAACAATCATCATTTTTGGCCATGTAATGAGAAGAGAACTGGAATATATTGTAACAACTGGGAAAATTGAGGAACGAAGAGATAGAGGGAAGCAAAGAGAAACGATACCAGACAGCTTAAGAGAATGGCTTAACAGAAGGTGAACAACAGAAATGATAAATAACTGTCGTGATTGAAAGTTGTGGAGAGACATTATCACCTATGCCAGCAGGCCCGGTACTTGATGATGATGATACCGAGAAAACTTGATGCACAAACTAATGTAGTTTACTGTTGAGAGTTATAAGAGAAACGTATAGAAGTAACAGGCCTAGGCTTGTAAAATAGACCAATTATAGATAAGTTCGTCCAAATTGTGTGTCCCAATTAGGCCAGCAAACAAATAGGGCCTATAACAAGGATATTACAGATACAGTATTTGTTCATCAAATAAAGTAATTGATTGAACCCTACTAGAGTTTTGGGAGTCTTAAATATCTACATGTTGATTTCTGTTACTGTCTATGAATATACAAATACATGGCATACAAGATTACATGCTGAGACACTGCAATACCAAGAATGATAAGCATACTTTAACCTCATTTTTATATTCATTCCAAACTTTCTATTTGGATTTGGCTAAAAGTCAGTATAGCCAGAGTTTAGACCCATTCGTAACAGAAAAGACCAGTCCTTGATGTTAGTGAACAAGGTCATACTTCTCACAATCTGCCGCTGCCATTAGATGGGCTAAACTAATTTGCATATTGCAAAGATCATACATGTTTAGTTGTTAGCAATCTTGCTGTTGAAAGAGGCCAAAGTTAATGACTCGGCACACAAGTTGGTTTTGTGCATTCATTTACAGCTAAGAGGAATGAAGGTTTAATATTGTAATTGTTGTTAGTCTTTTTTTTTTTTGTAACCAACATAATTTGATAATTGAGTAATAAATTTGGTAATTTATTAAATTAATGATTAAAGTAGAATAATAACATTAACTCATTATTGCTAATATATGCCATTCAGTATAACACTAAAACACTAAAGCTCTTTAACTAAGTCATGCATAGAATACAAGTATAGTTAAATAATTGTAAAAAAAAAAAAAAAAAGTAAAGTACCCCCGTCACACCAAGTGGCGTATAGGAAATATGGTGTTAGTGACCATAACTTTTACAGACCTTCAGCACATGGTTTGTTGGGGTAATGTGAGCGGTATTACTTTCCCAGAAAAAATCCGATACCCATTTAAGGTTGGGTGAACCTGGAAGCTGTCAGTTGGGATCAAACCCTACCTCTTGTCTTTTGTAATCCAGTAGTTAAATAATTGCTGTTGACATAAATATTAAAATGAGGAATCATAACCTTGATGATCTGTGTAAGTTATCTCTTGAATTACTTCTGCATAGACTGTCTATGTAACCATTCAAAAGTGTTGTGAAAAAATAAGACAAATTATGAATTTGCAAAAAAAAGAATACTTATTTGTTACCACTATACTTATTTGCACATTTATGTGTGTGAGAGAATAACCTTCAGAAAAAATGTTGCCTTCAAGTTGTTAATGAAAAATCCTTATTCTCTATTTTTAAATCAGGGTTTATAAGATAGTTCATAGTTGTTAGAGGTGACACCATAGCTTTTTGAGCCTAGAGGTGCTCATTCACTTTTACCAGATGATGAAGTGTGGGCAGTGGTCCACTGAAGCACTGGTTGTGAGTCATTCCTGATGACTGTTGCATTCATTTGTATTTGTGAAACCCACTTGAGGGCAGTAGTAACTTTTTCAGTCTCAATTTTCATACTGTAGCTTTTTGTAGAGTAAGTTACATTTTTTCTGTGCAGTTTCTCTGTCCCTTGACCCAAGAAACCCTATGTCAACTTTGTGCTAGGTGTGTGCATAAACTTTTTAATCTATTGAAGATGACTGAGCACCTATTCATTTGTATGGAGTACTATATTTAAACTCTAGTGACATGAAAATCATGAAAAGACTAAAGTCATGAAAAGTTTAATTCCAACAAGTGACAAAATATACATGGAAAACAAACCAGTAGAAGAGATCGATCACTTTATCTATCTTGGAAGTCACATTGATCGAGAAGGGGATACAAGTAAAGAAATTAGAATCAGAATGGCTAAAGCAGCAATATCTTTCAGAAGCCTTGAAAAGTTGTGGAAATCAAAACTCATCAGCACAAACACAAAACTTAGACTATTCAAATCAAATGTACTATCAACCCTTACATATGCGTGTGAAAGCTGGAAAACAACAAGAGATATAGAAACAAAGTTGAACGCATTCGAAAATAAATGTCTAAGGAAAATACTTGGTATAGAATGGAACGAATTCAAAACAAACGAGGAAATTAGAGAAATCGCCAATCAACCACTAATATCTTCAGTAATAAAGAAAAGACGATGGTCATACGTTGGACATGTGATGAGAAGAGATAATAATCGAATAGCAAAGCAAGCCCTCATATGGGAAACAACAGGTAAAAGAAAAAGAGGAAGATCCAGGGAGACACTGAGAAGAACATTGATGAGAGAGGCAAGAGCAGCAGGAATCAGCTCCCTCAATGAGATAGAACTGCTTGCACAGAACAGAGACAGATGGCGAGATTTGATAAAATATCTTTAAAAGAAAACTGCTAGAACAAAAAATTCATATAGGAGAAGGTGTATCTTGGTCTACGCCCTATGGGCCGGTTACGGCTCGAAAGGTCAATAGATAGATAGATAGACATGAAAATATACATGTGGTATAGTTGTGCTTTTATAGTGTAAATTATACATGATTACATTTTCATAAATATTTTTTTTTTAAATGCCAGTGAAAATTACATTATTCTTATATTAGTTTTATTTTGCAACATTAACAAATTTACTGGCTGCCATGTTTATTATGTAAGTTTACTTATATTTTCCAGAGCAGAAATAATCATCATTAGACTTGTTTTGAAATGCTGTTTCAAAATAGTGCATATCTCTTTGGTACTAAATTTCATTCAAGGTTTCATGCTATCTTAAGATGTAAATGGGAACTATCAGTTGTTGTTTTGAGTGTGCAGTCTCACCAAAAGCTATACTTCTACACTGATTCAAGCTTGACTATAAAGTGCTTCAAAAAAGAACCAAATTATATTTTAAGTCTTCACAGTTATAACTCTCACATCAGAAACAAAATGTTCTTCTCACAGGTGAGTGTTTGGAAAATTGTATGTTCATTTATATATGCAGCTGTTATTTTGTTTAAACTTTCATTAACCTGGAGAGATACTGGTCGTGTGACAGTATGCATATAAATGAATGAAACATAAATATCTTGACTGATAGTTTTTAATTTATGAATATATTAGTAAATTATATTTTTATGTTAAGGTTATAGTTATATTTAACCTATGTCTCTTTACATGTTATTGTAGCTTAGTTTGTCTCTATATTTATATTTGCAGGTAACAATGTATTGGTATATATGTGTACATTTGTCAGGAAATAGAAAGTAAGAGATAAAGCTCAACCTCTCAGTCATTGAAGCAGGAGTGCTGGCCTTGATTTTTGAGACTTCTTCAGAGAATGATGGAATCATTTAAACAGATGGGTCTGTTATATCTGGCTTGTATGGAGCCCATGGACTTTAATGGCTCATGGTAGAGCTGTGAAGGAAGACATCTGTGCTTTCAAAATAACTACAAGTAATTTAGCCATGGAGGAAATTATGTCTATCACTAAAGCATTGTGTTTCCTCAATGACTCAAGGTGTATGCTCAGAAAAATCACAACTGGCTTTGTTTGACAACAGTTTTTCGAGTCTCTGGGAAGGTCTATTATAACAAAAATCTGCTTCGTTTGCATGCCAGAGCACGGAGATGTAAGAGGTAATGAGCATGTTATTATACTTGCTAGTTTGGCTGATGTTGAGTGCAGAAGAGCAATGGACTGTACTGACATTCTGAATGTCTTCATGGCTGCTGGATGACAAAAAATGACTCCAAAAAAACCCAGGATCTGCAATCATTATTATCATGTCAAGATGGTAGATGTCAGACACAAGTACTGTGCAGGAATCTAAAGAAGACTTATCAGCTAACATAACACTGATGTCGTTAGTCGCTATACATTGAGGAATATACTTCTGAAGAGATTTGACCACTTATGGACTTGTCTGATGTGAATTAAGGATGACCTGTCGACTAAATTCATCATCATCAAGTACCGAGCCTAGTGGCGTAGGTGATCATGTCTCTCCACAACATTCGATCTCGGCAGCTATTTATCATTTCTGTTGTTGACCTTCTGCCAAGCCATTATCTTAAGCTGTCTGTTATTTTTTCTCTTTGCTTCCCTCTATCTCTTCCTCCCTCAATTTTTCCAGTTGTTACAATATATTCAAGTTGTTCTCTTCTCATTACATGGCCAAAAAATGATGATTGTCTCTTCCTAACATTGGAAATTAGCTCTCTTTTTGCTTTGACCTTTCTCAGAACCTCTTCATTACTCTTCTTAGCTGTCCATGGTATTCTCAACATTCTTCTGTAAAACCAAATTTCTACAGACTCCAGTGATTTTCTTGTCTGTTGTCCTATTGTCCATGATTCGCATCCGTATGTTAAGACTGGCTCTACGTAACATTTAAGAACTCTTTTTCTTGTTTCTATTGTCAAAAATGGATTGCATAGTATTTTTCTCATTTTTTGGAACGCTGCTTTTGCCTGAGCCATTCTGCATCTCACCTCTTTTGTACATCTTCCGTCTGAGGTTAACAAAGTTCCCAAATATTTAGATTCATTTACCTGTTTTAATATTGTTCCACTTGTCTTTATTTTGCACTGAGGTGATGTCTTTTTCTTTGTTGTTACCATTACCTCTGTCTTTTTGCTATTAAGGCTGAGTCCTTTATTTTCGACTAAATTAAATTAAACTAAACTAATTAGAGAGAAAGCTAAATGTTTCATACATTTTTCACTAACTATATTTGAACATGTAAAATGTTGCAGTTGATTACAGTTCTTTGGTGTTTATATTCTAAGTCACAATCTTATGTTTAACTGTCAACATTATATACCAGAGTTCACGGCAGTTCACCTTTTTTCCATATTACTATATTTTATGGCATTATAGAAAACATGCAACATTGGTGATCCTGTTGCCGAGGTGGAGACCCCCTCTTTATTGGTGTGCCTTAAAAGCTTGGATTTCAATCTTAGGAGTATGACAGAAGCAATGAAAATGTATCCTAATGTAAACTTTAGAACTCATGCCAAGACTCACAAGTGTCCAATGATAGCCAGACTTCAGGTAAACTTCATTATTGTGTTAATTCTTCTTACAATTTTGCTTTAAATACATGAGATCACCAGTAGCATGGTGGTAATATGCTGGATTGGGCTCACTATGTTGATGAAAATTAGTGTCAGTAAGGAAGAACATTGGTTGACTCACATTTAAATGCTGTGGCCTAGTACAATGAAATTGTATATTTCACTTCCCAATGACATTCTATATATCTATCTTATGTACTTTCAAGCTGAAGACAGGACAATGGGCAGAAATTCTACTCTCCATGTTCAGTGATCTTTACTATTAAGTGTCAGACCTTGCATAGGACCCATATTGTATCTGGTCAAATGTCCCTGTTCCATATGACTTTATTTTGCTTAAATATGCACATGATACAATTGTTATGAATCTGTGATTTGAAAATAGTTCTATAAATTCAACATTTGAACAGGTGTTTGGGATTGCTATTGTTTGAATTAAAATCAAACACCACAAGTTCTGGAATAGACTTTAGTATTATTTTTTTAAATTCCTGTCTTTTTAACCCTCCATATGGACACAGACCAGGAACAAGAGGTCTCCAATTTTGTCTAACCTCTGGTGTCTCATCATATTGACTCCAAGTGTAATTCAATTTTGCAAGCTCAGTCCCAAGGTTTCATTTCTATGTGTTCCTATTTCTTCCCTGTATCCCCTTTCCTTGTGAGTTCCAGGTTAGAGCTTGTCTTGTGATGTTTGTAGTTGAAATGCAGAATGTTTTATCCTTACCTAGTGTCCTTTTCTTATAATTTCTTTAACTGTGGATTAATTTATTCTTTGTTACAATTCATCATGATTAATGGTGACTAACCATCTCATATCCTTAACCAATATTGTAATATAATAGACTTATATTTTCATTTATCTTCAGTTTAGTCTGTTTTGTTTTAACTAATAATACAATCTTGGTGCACAAGCTTCTGATAATTGTAACTATTTTGTTGGAAATTTCATATGCTCTAAGAATTTCCCTTAAACTGTCATTGAAATGTATGACAAAAGTTACTGCAAAGTAGTTGTGACTACATGTGGACAGAGACAGGAAGTTTTGTGCATGTTACATTTTGAACTAATAGGAATATTAACCTTTGGCTGCTGATACATGGCAGAAAAATCTGATAACATTTTATAATTTTATTTGTTAACTGTCTTAAGATAAATATTTTATAAGTAGTTTTAAAGTAGAGTTTATTCATATTTTGTGACCAGCAACTCCTGTAATTAAATTATTATAATTGCTAGTTTGATTTGGTACCAGATGTGTAATAAAGATAAGTTACAGTGCCTAGTGATCAACCCTCTCATAATTTCAAGTTTGTTTTTACACTTACCCTCCACCTTCCTTCCTCCTATTTATGCTAAAGACATAGCTTCATCATCATTTTCATCTCAATTTGCCGAACAAAAAATAGTCTCATCTAAGATTCTTATTATTAAAACCCACAAAAATTCACATGTCCTTTTCTGTTTGAAGTTTGGCTGTTTTAAGTAAGAAAAATTAATAGTGGAATTGTGAAACCCTTTTGAGTATTTTAAAATTTCATCTTTAAAGGATTTGCATTGGAAAGAAGGTATGCAATCAACCATCAAATCTGAATTGTTCCTTTGATCTTTCTCTTGTTAAATGTGAGTCTACAAGAGATTAAGATACCTGGTACATCATGGCTTTCTCATTATATGGGACTGGATAATAGAGTTCATGTAAGTCACCCCTTTTTAATAAAACATCATATATATATATATATATATATATATATATATATATATATATATATATATATATATATATATATATATATATATATATATATAAAAGATATTTATGAAGAAACATTATACAAATTGAAATTACAGTTCAACTGTTCAATTTTCTAGGTAAAATCTGGAGCTGTAGGAGTGTGTTGCCAGACAATTACAGAAGCAGAGGCAATGGTTGCAGGTGGTATTGAGGACGTTTTTTTATCAAACCAGGTACAGACAATCTAAATTTAAAATTATACTCATATTAAAAGCGCATTGTTGGCCTTGGTCTAATATGAGATCCCCTCCATGGATCATGATCAATAGCAGCCTTGATGAAAAAAAAATGGTACTGCATTTAGAATCATAGAGTCATTGCATATGTGCTTATGTGATGATATTTCAAAGGGTTCATCACTTTTACCTGTTCTGCTCTGCTTTTTTGGGACAACTCAATACCCATTTATTAGTTTGCTAACTGAATACCTCAGTAATGAAGACTGACCTACCTAATGTGACTTTTAATGAAAAAACTATTATATAAAAAAAAGAGTAAAGTACCCCCTACACGCCAAAGTGGCGTATTTATTTTCCCAGAAAAAAATCAGGTACCCATTAAAGGCTGGGTGAACCGGAAGCTGTCGGTTGGGATCGAACCCTACCTCTTGTCCTTTGTAGTCCAGATCACTAACCACTGAGCTATGACGGCTCCAAAACTGTTATATGCTGACAGATAAAAATGTAAAAAAATTCTTTTCTTTCAATCTTTCTTACAAATATCATGTTCAGCATATTCAAGTATGATCGGATATCATCAGTTTATACTCTCTGTGATGGATTATGAGTTATTGTATTCTTAAGCTTTCCAGGTCATAATGTTAACAAAATTAGAATATTTATAGTTATACTGTTCTGTTCATGGAATCAGTTTCACTGAAGTCAGAGCATCCCCATATATGCCCCACTGCCCATTCCAGTTCTTGAAGTGTGTGCAAACCGATTGTTCCTGTAAGGTGTTGATTATAGATACAACTGCTTTTCCCCCACTAAGCACTTTGAGTTGACCTGATCCCTTTTCTACCTTTGGAGAACATTTATAGAATGAAACATTTCATATTGTCTTAGGCTATACTGTTAAAATACCAGTTGTGGTAATAGAATTTATTCTTAGAGAGGTATATATAGGTCAAGAATTGACCCAAGCCATAAGCTATGTTAGTGTATCTGATGACAGGGTTTTTCACAAAAACATAACCAACAAGAGAGTTGGAAGAGGCATATTGTGAGTGTTACAAGCTTAGAGAAGTCTATATTTCATGCCATAATCAAGGGTGAAGAAAAATTGAACACTCTCCTGTTGAACAATCTATCTATCTATCTATTGACCTTTCGAGCCGTAACCGGCCCATAGGGCGTAGACCAAGATACACCTTCTCCTATATGAATTTTTGTTCTAGCAGTTTTCTTTTAAAGATATTTTATTAAATCTCGCCATCTGTCTCTGTTCTGTGCAAGCAGTTCTATCTCATTGAGGGAGCCGATTCCTGCTGCTCTTGCCTCTCTCATCAATGTTCTTCTCAGTGTCTCCCTGGGTCTTCCTCTTTTTCTTTTACCTGTTGTTTCCCATATGAGGGCTTGCTTTGCTATTCGATTATTATCTCTTCTCATCACATGTCCAACGTATGACCATCGTCTTTTCTTTATTACTGAAGATATTAGTGGTTGATTGGCGATTTCTCTAATTTCCTCGTTTGTTTTGAATTCGTTCCATTCTATACCAAGTATTTTCCTTAGACATTTATTTTCGAATGCGTTCAACTTTGTTTCTATATCTCTTGTTGTTTTCCAGCTTTCACACGCATACGTAAGGGTTGATAGTACATTTGATTTGAATAGCCTAAGTTTTGTGTTTGTGCTAATGAGTTTTGATTTCCACAACTTTTCAAGGCTTCTGAAAGACATTGCTGCTTTAGCCAGTCTGATTCTAATTTCTTTGCTCGTATCCCCTTCTCGATCAATGTGACTTCCAAGATAGATAAAGTGATCGATCTCTTCTACTGGTTTGTTTTCCATGTATATTTTGTCACTTGTTGGAATTAAACTTTTCATGACTTTAGTCTTTTCATGATTGACCTCAAGCCCAATTTTGCTGGCTATTGATGATAGTTCATTTGTGTTTTCCTGCATCGTTTTTATCTGACTGCTGATGAGAACTATGTCATCAGCAAAGTCGAGGTCCTCCAAATGGTCTCCTTGTATCCATTCGATGCCTTTATTACCAGTGCAGCATTTCTTCATTATGAAGTCCATAACAATTCCAAATAACAAGGGCGATAAAATACATCCTTGTTTAACCCCAGTTTCTATTGGGAAACATTCGCTCAGTCCTTCCTCTGTTCGAACTGCACATGTGTAACCATCATACATGTCTTTTTTTTACGATAGCGGCTTGTTAAACCTCTGATCAACGGTTCAATACCAAGCCGGAGAAAAATAATTCCTCCATTTTGGAAACAACCGGAAGAAATCGTTGAACAATCAGCAAATAAATATTTTTTAAGGGAAGGACATATAGATATTGTTCCCTTTTGGAGGAGATTATGAAATCCATTAGGAGGTTGAATGTTCATGCTGGTGAGAATAATCCAGTTGTCTACATTGACAGTCCCACGAGAATAGCTGAATAGGATTATGAAGGTCTTAAACATTCATTGCTCAGTAATTCTACTGTCTTCATCACTCTGGAGACCTTAACAGTGAAAGAGCTGACAAGCTTGCTTCAATGGTACTGTAGTTAAAATGTTAGAACTTGACAAGAAAAATGTCTACATAATCCATATAGAGTATAAAAAAACGAGTATTTCCCATATGTTACAGATAATGCCAATTTATACTATAGAGACTCTATGTATTATAAAATCTAAACATTGCACTACTACCACAGTTGTATGTTTTTTATGTTTAATAGATATTACTTGCATAATAGAATTATAATAAGCATTTTTCTAAAATTTATTTACTTTCTTTTTAATGTAGCCAGCTATTTAGTGTCATAATTTGAGGTGCCATTATGTGTATACTGTCCTGGCAGCAAAATGTCCAAAGATGAAAATATTACATCCTAAATCATTACAGGCATCACAATAGCATGAAATGCTTTCGACAAACTGATAAACATCTAGAAATCCAAAGTTGTCAGTAAACAAACAAAATTTAAACTGTTCTATCTATCTATCTTTCGTTCGCCTGAAGTATTGTCTATATCTGCAATGTCGTTTCCTGTATAAATTTTACTGTCTTTTGTAATTCTTGCAGTGGCCCATATAGTTTTGTTTGTAGTGTTGTTTCTATGGGCCAATGGATTTTCCTCAGTTTACTATATTCAGAGCAGTCTTGAAGTATGTGTTCAGCAGTCTGGGGCGCCTGTCCACATGTACAAGTAGTTGAAGTGCCGATCTTGAATTTTGTATACATGTGACTATGGAGTCAATTGTGTCCTGTTCTGAGGCGTATAATGATAACTTGTTCATATCTATTCATATTATGAAATGCATCCTGATTTGGAGCTTGTGGTCCTCTGATTGATTTGATTATCTGTTTCTTATGATGGTATGTAACCGGTGTATCTAGTTGTGTGCCTGTTGAACCTTCCTTTGCCAACTGATCTGCTTTCTCATTTCCTGGTATTCCAGAGTGAGATGGGATCCACTGCAGGTCAAGCCTGTGGTGCTTGCAGAGTTCAGTCAATAAGGTCTGCAGATGTGGTAATTTTCTGGATTGTAGTGCCTGGAGTACTGATCATGCATCTGTCAAAATTAAACTGTTCAACACCTGTGAGATACCAGTGCTAACATAT
Organism: Megaustenia siamemsis; assembly: GCA_032433765.1. Taxonomy (NCBI): domain Eukaryota; kingdom Metazoa; phylum Mollusca; class Gastropoda; order Stylommatophora; family Ariophantidae; genus Megaustenia; species Megaustenia siamemsis. The sequence goes on from JAVIAB010000047.1 coordinate 49,447,048, forward strand.
GGATATGAAAGTTGGAAATCCACCAAGACTTTAGATAGAAAATTAAATGCCTTTGAAAACAAATGTAGGATCTCAGACATAAGCTGGAAAGAATACTTTTCAAATGAACAGATAAGAGACAGATCAAAACAAGAATATGTGTTGAGCTTTATAAGGAAACGGCTTTAGAAATTCATTGGTCATGTATTGAGAATGTATGAAAAAAGATTTCCCCACCAAGCATTCATATGGAAACCATCTGGTAAAAGAAAACAAGCTAGACCAAGAGAATTGCTACCTAGGGAAGGCTCAACCATGGGACTAAGAAACAACCAAGACCTACAAGAGCTAGCAGCAATCATGGAGAACTATGACGTCCGTGGTATGTGCTGTCTTCAGCCCGAGAGGAAAATGAATAAATTAATTATGTGCATAGATAATTAAAATAATAAACTCTTATGTTATGCGGCTTCAATGAAACACACAAAAATGTTATTGATTTTTATAATTTATATGATGATTGTTTTTAAAAATAAATTGTATTTTCTGTGCATCAGCTCAGTGCAGCCTAAGCTGAGAAGTGATGTGTGTCACCATTTTAAAAGCATTTATTGCATAGTAAAGTAAATTACATGTGATCATAATTAAAGAAAGAAGATGGACATATGTCAGACACTTGCTGAGAAGAGACAACATGAGAATTCTAAAACAGGCTCTTCTGTGAGAAACATCAGGATACAGAAAAAGAGGAAGACCTAAAGAGACACTAAAACATAAAACATAAGAACACTTATATGAGAAGCAAAGTTGTCAGGTAATAGACTCATTAGATAAGATCAAACATCTTGCCCCACATAGAGATGTGTGGTGAAAAACACTACAAGCCCTATGTCACAGCGCGGGAAGGATCAAGAATCAAGAAAGTACATTACTATTTTGTCAGCGTTGATGAATATTACACTGTTACTCTGTTGGAGTGGATTCAGAGGTCATCATCATCAAGTACCGGGCCTTCTGGCGTAGGCGATCATGTCTCTCCACAACTTTTTATCTCGGCAGCTATTTATCATTTCTGTTGTTGACCTTCTGCCAAGCCATTCTCTTAATCTGTTTGTTATTTTTTCTCTTTGCTTCCCTCTATCTCTTCGTCCCTCAATTTTTCCAGTTGTTACAATATATTCCAGTTGTTCTCTTCTCATTACATGGCCAAAAAATGATGATTGTTTCTTCCTTATATTGGAAATTAGCTCTCTTTTTGCTTTGACCTGTCTCAGAACATCTTCATTACTCTTCTTAGCTGTCCATGGTACTCTCAACACTCTTCTGTAACACCACATTTCTACAGACTCCAGTGGTTTTCTTGTCTATTGTCCTATTGTCAATGATTGATATCCATATGTTAAGACTGGCTCTACGTAACATTTAAGAACTCTTTTTCTTGTTTCTATTGTCAAAAGTGGATTGCATAGTATCTTCCTCATTTTTTGAAAAGCTGCTTTTGTCAGAGCCATTCTGCATCTCACCTCTTTCGTACTTTTACCGTCTGAGGTTAACAAAGTTCCCAAATATTTAAATTCATTTACCTGTTTTAATATTGTTCTACTTGTCTTTATTTTGCACTGAGGTGATGTCTTTTTCTTTGTTGTTACCATTACCTCTGTCTTTTTGCTATTAAGGCTGAGTCCTTTATTTTTGCTTTCTTTCACTATAATGTCCAACATTTCTTGTAACTCATTTTCACTCTTAGCGATTAAGACTGTGTCATTAGAATACTTTAGATTATTTATATTATGACCTCCAATTGTTATTCCAGGCATGCCCCTTATGAATCTCAAAATAATCTCACTAAAAATATTAAACAAATCTGGTGACAGCACACAACCTTGTCTAACACCCTGTTTTATTTGTTGAAACATTCCCAATTGGTTTCCAGTTCTTATGGCCACTGTTTGTTGCCAGTACATGTTCTTTATTATTCTTAGATCTTTGCTGTCTACGTTTATGCTTTCTAAAATTTTGATTATTTCTTGGTGCTTTACTTTGTCAAATGCCTTGGTGTAATCTATGAAACATAGGTATAGATCTGTTTTCACCTCTATGGCTCTTTCTACTATAGATCTTATGATATAAATGGCATTGCTTATTCCTTTATCTCTAACAAAACCACACCAACAGTGTGATTCAGAGGTAGATGGCTTGTATTAACTACTTAAATAAGTGTATTAACTACTTCAATACTACTTTAAAAACAAAAAAACATGAAATAACTCATTTTGTAATATTTCCATTTTTAAGAATCAAAATGTCAGCATAATTTTGTTTTTAAATATTAAATGTTCTTCTTGGGAAAGTTTTAAGAAAAATTGTTATGTAAGGTGTAGTCTGCTGAAGATAAAGTAAAAAACAGACACTAAAAACTAAAGCTCCATAGTTGTTTTTGGTACTTTTACTATATGAATATCAGGGATCTGTAGTAACTAACAATGGAGACTGCCAGAAAGAGATCAAAAGAAGATTAGCAATAGCAACACAACAATTAAATGCTATGAAGAACATGTGGCACAACACCAGCGAGGCAATAAAATTAAAATTACTAAGAACATGTATCTTCCCGATAGCAACATATGATTGTGTATCATGGACAATCTCGCAAACTGCAAGGAAGAGAATTGATTCATTCAAAACAAAATGCTCAAAAAAGGTACCTTTTTATAATGAAAACGACCAATGAAGATATATGAAATGATTTAAATATTAAAAAGAATTGGCTTATAGCACCATCAACAGAAGAAATTAAAATACAATGGCCACATCAAAAGAACAATAGGCTAGAAAGAACAATAATGGAAGGTATGGTTTCTGGGAAACGCATCAGGTGCAGACCAAGAAGAAGGTGATTTCAAGGCATCAAGGAGACCTTGGACATGACAGCAGAAGTAGGAGATCTGGCTACAGGCAGAGGCCCGTTTAGAGCATCTGTGGTGAATGCTACATTCTGCAAAGGACATGTGACCTGATGATGACTTTTTTCTATATAAGTTCACACAGCAGCATTAAAAAAATAAACAATGTAAGGAAAGTAATACTTCAATGAATATAACAATTTGTGCATATTTTCTACATGTGTATACAATACTTGTAAATGTATAAATATATATTTATATGTATATGTATATCTGTTGTCAGGTAATTGGGATGAAAAAATTACTGAGATTGGCTAGCCTAGCTTGCAGTGCTAAAGTCTCTGTCTGTGTGGACAGTGAGAGGAACTTAGAGGATGTGAGTAAGGCAGCAAAGGAGCTTAATGTGACATTGGATGTTGTGGTTGAAGTTAATGTGGGTGGCAACAGGTAAAGAAAAGCATATTTAAGTTTGAATGCTGTAGATTTACCTATATTACCTCTTTATTTCTGGAGAACTATTAACTTAACAATTAAATGTCAAGAAGAACATATGGTAAATACCAACAAGGTAGTAAAATTAAAACTACTGAGAGCATGTATCTTCCTGATAACAACAAATGGTTGTGAATGATGAGCAGTCTTGCAAACAATGAATAAAATTGGTTCATTCAAACATTTTTCAAACATTCAAAATAAAATGCTAAAGAAAATTCCTTAGAATACCACATGTACAATGAAACAGGCAATAAAGACATATAAAAGACTTGAACATTGAAAAGAACTGGCTTATAAATGGTGTCTTACAAAGGATATTAAAATAATATGGCCACATTAAAAGACACTGGGGGCTGGAGAGATCAATAATTGAAGGGATGGTTCAAGGAAGACAAGGCAAGGGCAGATCATGAAGAATGTGCTTTTAAAACATCAATAATACCTTGCATTTGACAACTTAAAAAGTGGTAGAGTCAGAGATTCTTTCAGATGGGCTGTGATGAGTGTAATGTTCTGCAAAAGACATGCAACCCAATGAACCATTAATTTATCTAAGTTAGCTCATAATAATTTTCAACTTTCAGTTAATAATCACACTGAGGATCATTCACTTATATTTATTATTTTATTTAATTTTTTTTTAAATTCAAAGAATCACTCATCAGGTGTATATCTTCCCTTTTCAGTTGAATGAGACATTACATTATTTCCAGCATTAGGTTTATCTTCTTCTTCTTTTCTCTTTCACTGATACCTAAAAGGTGTCGTGGTTTATATCATTTGTCGTTCTTGTGCTGCTCGAGTATTGTCTGAATTAGTGATTTTCCTTTGTTGTTACATGTCTCTGTCACTGCATCTATCCATTTTTTCTGGGTCTTCCTCTTGGTCTTTTTCCATGCATTCTCGATAAGAACGCCCTTGATGGTGATTGGTAATGATTCATTCTGACCAGGTGGCCAAACCATTTAAATTGTTGTTGTTCTATATATTCTTGGCAGGGTTTTGTTCCTACTATTTTTCTTATGGTTTCATTTATTAGGTTTATACACTGCTTTAATATATGATTTGACTGGGTCTTGTGAGAAGAGTGGACAACAATTGTATTCCCAAACAATTATTATGGTGAACATAGGGATAGAAAGTGACCAAAAGGCAGGCCAGTGCTGAGATATGAGGATGTTTGTAGAGCTTTCTTGAGGGAATTCTCAATCAGCAAAAGAAACTGGGGAAGTCTGGCATCAGATCATAGCATATGGAGACCAAAAATAAAAAATCGCACATCAATATATGAAGAAAAAAATCATGTCAAAATCAGGAAAAAAAAGTTGCAGGAGAAAGGAGATGAGTCCTGGCACTACAAATGCATCTTACTCATTCTGTGATCAGATCTGTCTATCAAATATTGGCAGATTAAGCCATAAGAGAAGCTGCTCAGTATATAAGCATCCAGCATAAGACACTATTATATATCCAAACTGCTGATTAATCATGATTGCTTGTTTCCAACTGTTTGTAAAGATGCCAAAGGCCGTATATAAAGGTTTATTATATGTTGAATCTATAGCTTGTTTCATAACTCGTGCCCAACTTTTAAAATCGATAGCTTTTTAACCGCTTGTTGTAAGTTGTTCAAAATTTGCATGTAAAGTTATAATGATTAGAACCCAACAGGGAATTAATTTCATTAAAAAAAAACATTTGGTTATTATTGTTGCTTATTTGATTTATATAAATTTATAACGACCCATTGATGTAGTCAAAACTTAATATTTACAGTATTTTAAGTTTAAAATAGCGAGTAAAAATCCATACACGGTAAAATTGATGTGTTTGCACGCTTTCGCCGTGGTTTTATTGACACAATTAGACACTTGAGAAATTGTGTGTTCCATTTCCGTTCATTCAGAGGTGTAGACGTGAAATTTGCAAAATGTTGGGTATGAATGAAACTGTTACAATAAGAAAATTAAAAGTTTCGCTGAAAAAGAACAACAGTATTGAAATATCAAAGTCTACATTATGGAGGAATGTGAGAGCTGCAGGCTTTACATTCAGAAAGTATTCCAATGGACGAAACATCATCTGTGAGAAGCCACATATAGTAGTCATGAGAAGCAAGTACTTACGTGAAGTAAAAGAGGTGCGCAAGCAAGGTTATGATATTGTGTACTTGGATGAAACATGGATCAATGCTCACCACACTAACCAAAGGGAATGGCAGTCATCAGATGGAAAGATTAAGAGATTAATACCTAGCAGCAAAGGACAGCGCTTGATAATTGCTCATGCAGGTAGTCGACAACATGGACTAATACAGAATGCAGAGCTCATTTTTCTTTCAAAATCCATAGACAATCTGGATTATCACTCTGAGATGAATGGTCACATATTTAGACATTGGATTGAAAATTCTGTTCTCCCATCACTAGATCGACCATCTTGCCTAATAATGGACAATGCAGCGTACCGCAACATTGTTGCACTTGAAGATAAAGTCCCGACGTCATCCAGTACAAAAGATGCTATTAAGATATGGCTCACAAAGGAGCACATACAATTTAATAACATGTACTTAAAACCTGAATTACTATCTCTAGTAAAGCAAAAACAAAGGACAAAGATTTTTCAAATAGATAAGATTATCCAAGAGCACGGTCATATAAGTTTGAGGCTGCCACCTTACCATGCTCATTTAAATCCAATAGAACTAATCTGGGCAAAATTAAAAGGACAAGTGGCAGATGAAAATACAACATTCAAAATATGCGATGTAAAGACTCTTGCTAATCTCGCTTTATTAAATATAGACAAAGATTATTGGGCTGAATGTGAAGACCACGTCTTAAAACAGGAAGAGGAATATTGGAAAAATGATGGTTTGTGGAATGTTCAACCCCAAACAGTTATTAATCTTTTAGAATCGTCTGATTCAGAATGAAAGTATATAGCCCCCACAATGTTGGCCCCTATATTACCTTAAATTAGTTCAACAAACGGTCCTTTTCAGGACCACACAACTATGAAAGTTGGACATACAGGTATACCTTGATATTATCGTCCGTCCTCAAACTGAGAAGACAATAATTCTCCTGGTATTTCCCCATTACGGCCACGCCTTTACCTAGTGAAAATTAATCATAGACCAGCAACTATGGTAATTTCTATTATTTAGGGGTTCACAATTTACAATTTTGACAAACATCAAAGAAATTTGCCGCTTTAAGAAAACTGCAGCTGCAAGATATTTGTTAAATGTACATTTAAAGGGTCTTTTGCATTCTAATAACATTTGGAAAATTTCAAGTTTTTAACAAACGGTTACTGAACAATAGCGTTTTGAAGTTGGGCAAGTGATTTGAAACGAGCTATAATTGTGTAATTTTGTTTTATTCATTTATTTTACAAACATTTATAAACATATATATTTGGTACCATGGTATAGATGTGGTATAGAACCTGGAGAAAGTGTGGCTGAACTGGCTGAGAAGATACAATCTCTTCCAAATATCAAGTTTAAGGGTTTGCACTGTTTCAATGGGTGAGGATGATTGTTAAAATATATAGATTTGCTTTTTTTGGTACTTTCTTTTAGTGATTAATTTTCTTGACATTGTGGCTCCAACAAAAGACTCCAATTACTGAGGCTTAGTACGATAAAGTTGCAACACTTCGTTTCTATTGAAATTTAATGTTGAGAATTCCTTTGCCTTTTCTTGATCCTTCCATTGCTGATGGCACATATGGCTCGTAGATTATCCCACCAATTGTCTCATCTCTGGGTGAGCTGTTCAGTTATAGAGAGTCTAAGCCTACCAACCATGCCTCCTTTGTTAGAGCTCTTTTGAGTGTTTCTCGAGGACATCCTCTTTTCCTCTGACCTGATGTTTCCCATTTGAGAGTCTGCTTAGTAACTCTCCTTTACCTTTTAACATTCTTTAAATGAAGATTAATCAGTCTGCTATAAATAGTTGCTTAGAATTACATTATTAATGTATAATTCCTTGATTTTTTAAATATAATCATTACTTTTTTTGCATTTTCCATTTACAAGTATAGAGAGAGCCCTTTATATTTTTTTTACTCTACATACAAATATATATCCAGATCTCCCCACTTCCTCTGTTGTCAAATTCCATGTCTCTTTGAATTCTAGAAACCATCTTCTTCTAGGTTTACTTGTGTCTCATTTTGCAAGAAGCATGCCTTTCATCATTGTTCTTTTCAGCCCATAATTGCCTTCTAATGTGGCCAAAATATTTCAATTTACAATGTATGATATTGCTTATAAGCCTCTTCTCTTTGATGTTCAGGACTTTTAATATTTCTTAGTATTTGTTTTTATTATCAAAAGCATTCTTTTAGTACCTTATTTACATTCCAGTAATTTAAAGAATGACTCATCTTAATGTGTTTCTGTGCCAGTCATGGCACATCTCTCACACCAAGATATGAGATATGACTAACATGACACACACCAAGATATTAGCCATGGTAAGCACACACACACACAAGCTAAGATATGAGCCATGGCTAGCACAGAAACACATCAAGATATGAGCCACGGCTTCACTGAAAAACACCAAGAAATGAACCATGTCCCAGCACAGAAACACATTAAGGTATCCATATGCTTGGGTTTGTTGTAGTACTCTTCTTAACGTGGGAATCATCGACATACGAGACGCAGGCCCCGATTAACTGTTCACAGGTTTCGTTCAAACAGCTGTCCGGAGATTTGAGAGAGCAGTCTGACCCATAGAACGTTCCACTGCATGCACAGTTCCCGGTTGACTGTTCACAGGTGTCGTTGAAACAGTTGTCCGGAGATTTGAGAGTGCAGTCTGACCCGTAGAACGTTCCCTTGCACGTACAGTCTGCACTTTCCGGGTCACATATGATGTCACAGCCATCAGAACACGTCTGTTCGCACTGTAGGCCAAAATTACCATCGGGACAAGTGTCACCACAGGTGTAGCCAGGACGTTTACACTGTAGGCATTTTCCGGATTTTTCCTCACATAAAGGACAGACACTAAGACAAGACCCGGAGCAGTCGTGTCCATAGATCCCATGTAAACAGTTGCCGTGACACGTACCTATGATGACGTTGCAGCCTCTGCAACACCCACTACATACTGCACAAAACGACCAAGAATGCCCGTCCAGACAGTTTTATTGACTGAAAAATGTTCTTTAATGTGTCAAAATCATTTTAATTTCCGAATATCTAATAGTTCATATTAATATAATTTTTGTTTTAAATGAAACAGTCCATACAATAGTTCTTATCTCAACATATTAAATATGTATACACATTTGTAATGTCCTGGGGTGAAGTGATAGAGTAAAATGTTTAAAATATAATTTCTTTATCAAATAGTCCTAACTTTTAATCCATATTTAAATTATAATTATTCTACCTCTTAAAATAATGTTTACGAAATAGTAAAACTTTTAAGATGACACTGGATAGGACATGCACTGTGGAAACAAACTGAGAGTATTACATAACAAAACCCAACACCCCCACCCCCTTTTTAACAAAAAATTCCCATGGGAGGAAATAAGGGAAGGCTAAAATATATTGGAGGTGACAGATGGAAGCAAAGATGAGAGGATGGGGAAGACATGGAACAATCTTAAGAGAAAGGCAAGAAATAGCATGACTTGGATGGTGTTTATTAATGACCTTTGCTCCACAGGGATTTGAAAAGAAGAAGAAATAAAACTGTTAAATAAACTTTGCTGATTTATATAGAGATTACTTGCAAAATATATCTAGAGGGCAGTATTTACACTGCAGTAAATTGAATGTTCTTTTTATTTAGCACAGTTCAGCACACTCGAAGTGCTGCTGACAGAAAAGTGGCTGTTGATTTGGTTATTGAAAAAGTATTGAAGTCTTTACAGGTTAGTTCATTTTTGTAAATGGTAAATACTTTTGGAGCATTTTATTCCTCCAGTAATTTGTTGGCTGTGTGCATTATTCTGTCATAAAACAATAATCATACACCATTATGTGTTTAGATATTAAAATAAAAATATGTTTATTATGCCTTGTAGTGTACAGGGAGGTTTTAGTTCTCATCTTTTTCCTAACCACTAGCACAATTATGGCTGATGCAGCTAATAAGGCAATGGTAATTCACTTTGGGAAGGTCAGCTGAGAGTGCCACATGACAGGATTTTTTTTTGAAATTCCCAAGGGAGGAGACAAAGGGGAAGGCCAAAATATGCTTGGAGACAACAGGTGGAAACAAAAATTAAGATATAGAAGACATGGAGCAGTCTTAAGACAATGGCACCATTGAAGACCTTTTGCTTCACAGGGAATTGAAAGGTAGATGAAGAAAGAAGTTAGTCACCCACCCACCAGTTCACTTTACTTTCACAGAGAAAATCCCTGGGATGAATTTTAAAAGAAGCTGGATGATTTCTGAATTGTGTCTGTTCAAATAAAATCTCCCATTGAATATTGACCTGCTTGAACTGTAGATAAGAGCACTGACCACTCCACTTCTGCAGCTTCTCAGAAATTTGAAATGAGAGTAATTGTTAGCAGTGTTAAATGTAAACATGTGTAGACAATAAAAATGCAAACATGAATTATAATATAGGGTAGGTGAGTGAGAAACTAAAGAAGTTGTATTAAAAATCATGTATACGAGCAATATCATTGTGTATCTGGTATATGGAGGCGATGATCTTAGCTACCAATAACTGGTGTTGGCACACCTTCAGCATGGATAGAAACTTTGAAAACTAGTCAAACGCTAATGTCCAATAGTAAAGCCACCTCCTCAACTGTAGTGCATCAGGAAACTACTGGCGACAGCTGATCAAGATCCTCCTTCTCCCCTCAGTACCTCAGGAATAATCAGTTTGGCTAAGTTACTGTCTTATGAATTTGGATTTGTTGTTCCAAAAGGTGTAGCATAACTCATCCACACCCTTTTAACATGCAAAAGCAAACAATGAAAAGGTGAATGCAGAAAAATATGAAAGCCTTGACAAACTTGCATCATGGACACATATAATGGCAATTTAGAAGCTTGACAAGATTATTGATGGATTCAAGTGTCCCAGTGATCATTTATTGTGACATGGTTACTGATGAGGGTGCACTTTTGAGACTGAAAACTGGGAGTCAATCAAAGTTTAAGAAGGATGAAATAACTAAGGATGAATCATGAGTGTGTGTTATCAGCAAAGCTACAGGAACTATCAGCACACATACTTTTACATAATCCTTATTGGACACTTCTGGTTATTGGTTATTGGTTATGGAAGGCCTCGGTATCAGTGCAAACGAATTAAAATCCATAATTGCTCAACCGCCCGTGCCAGTGGAATCATCCAAATTACTAACTCATCTCCCAAACAAAGAAAGGTAACTGTAGTCCCCATCGTAGCAGTCTCAGCACACGCCAAAAGACATAAGGCGAAACCGCGCAGAAAGTGAACACAGCCAACTGTTGCCTGTCATACGATATCATCATTCATCGTAAACAAGCAGGATATCGAAACAGGATCAAAACGGATGAGACATACAGCTCACAGTGTGCACAGAGCACTTAACTCAGTAGCTCCTGCAACAAGCCGGACTTGGAATATGAGGAAACTGCAAGAAGGAACACTTTTCAGACATAGCCTTCAATGGTTCCTGCTGCCTATCCACCATATACCATGGAAGTTCGCGTCCTCCCGAAAATGATGATCATCGTAGCACTTGATGATGTTAGGCCATCGTTGATGACTCCAATTCCAAACATATAGACACACAGTGGTGGTAAGTTATCATTTTCAATCCAACAGAAGCCACCTGACCTGTAGTTAGTAAAACCACATAGAGAATATGATTTTGTGACCTTCACTGATTCGCTCTTAGATGTGAATGTGTAGTTTACACAAGAGGAGAAGTTTTCAACTACAGTGATCCCAGTTAAGGTAATTCTGGGATAGCAAGGCAAGTCTCCTTTATAGCAGCAGAACTTGATGATGTTCTCTGCTCCCTTCTTGTAGCTGCTGCCACACGATTCTGATGTCTCATTAACTTGGACATCATTCAAGAACAATGTCAGATTAACATTCCATAGATCTGGCTCTGCTGATGAAGTGCTTGGTACAACAGTTGTATCAATCATACAGGAGGCTCCTGGTCTGTGGTCATTAATATTACAGACGGCATATGATGTTATATTCAGTATTTCTTTCTGGGGTGTAAATATGTGGCACACACATGGAGAGTGGTTTGTGGTCACAGTAATCCCATTAAAGGCAATTCTAGGGTAGCATGGCATAGCTGTTTCAGAACAGCACAATCCTATGATGTTTTCTGTGTTTGCTATAAAGCTGCTGCTGCTGCACAATCCTGACCAATTATAGGTGTGGACATTATTCACTTGCAATGACAAAACTGCTTTGTTTACATCATAAACCTCTGGAAGCGAATCATTTATGGGACTAATAGTACAATTTATTCTTCCATCGGGGATATCTTCCTTGAGTCCCCCAAAACTTCTGGATCCTACCTGAGTACAGCCAGGCCTATTCTTTAAGCCAGTCATCTTAGTCATTTAGTCTTGTGTTGTGGATTTTGACTTTTACTATGATTCATTAGTAACAATTTTAGAAACAATAGAATGTATTATGTAGAGTATGTCATATTCCTCATGTGTTTCTATATGTTTGCTTTGTGAGCAGTTTTGATTTCCCAAAAAAGGCAAAACATTTTTCTTTCTCAAAATGAATGTTGGGGCCAGCATGCTATTATATTTGTTTAACTTATCTGCATTAAAGTAATAATTAAATTACTTTTAAGTAGTTGTTTAATACAAATTTTAAACTCTAATGTTAAGTCAGTTCTATTAAATGGCTATGAAACATGGAGAACAACAGAAATGGCAATCATGAAGATACAGACCTTCATTAATGGATGCTTGCGCAGAATAAAAAGATGGAAATAGCAGGTCAAAATCACTAACATAGAATTATGGAAAATTACCAGTGGATGAAGAGATATAGCGAAAATGATGGCGCTGGATAGGACACACACCTCAGGAAGCCAACTGAGAGCATTATACAACAGGCCCTTTTTTGAAATCCCCAAGGTAAAAGACAAAGAGGAAGACCAAAATATTTTTGGAGAAGACAGATGGAAACAGAGATGAAGATGATGGGGAAGACAAGGAATGATCGTAAAAGATTGGCAAGAAACAGAATGGCTTGGAAAGTGTTTGTTGAAGACCTATGCTCCACAGGGAGCTGAAAGGTAGAAGAAGAAGAATAAGAAGTAGTTGTTTAACTCTCTAAGTGTTATGACATTACATGTACTACTATAATTGTGTTATAGATTCTCCTATCTTTTGCAGGTTTTGAAAGCTCATGGAATTGAGTGTAACTATATCACTGGTGGTGGTACTGGCACATTCCATTATGAAGCTGCCAGTGGGGTCTTCACTGAAGTACAGCCAATATCCTTTGAGACATAGATGTCATCACTATATATGTTCATGACATTTAGCATTTGAGAGAATGTAACATAAGTCAAAGTATGAATGAGGATATAGAATACAACTCAAGCACTTTGGGTGTACTCAGTTCATAAATTCTGCAATTTTAATGTTCAATATAAAAATAAAATGGCATGGTCCCTTGCAAAGACATTTATTGCAACCTGTCTTAATGCTTATCAGATTGATTAAGTTGCCTGTTCATGTTGGTTTTAAAGTGGTATAGTTTTACCTGCATGTCTTGCAATGTCTTTTATATGGTTATCTACCTGTACTGTTGCAAAACCTATAATGGTGATATAGGCAAATATACAGAGGATTATTTCTGAGAAAACCTCTGTCACATATTTCTTGCTATGCTGGTACTCTGGTAGTAACCTATTTTAATTCTACCACCCATTGTTGGCTCCATGACACCTGAGTAATAGGTTTCTATCAAATTCCCCACTTAAGAACCATTTCGTAGCTCAGTTTGGGTTCATTAAACTAAAGAGGGATTTATATGTCTAATTGTTTTTCTACACTGATTCTTTAATTATATACAGTTCAAGGTTGAAAAAAGCTAGGAATAGCCCCTGCCATAGAATATATAAAGAAACAACAGATAAAATGGTTTGGCCATGTGACAAGGCAGAGTGATCAAAGCACAACACAACAAGCCTTCAATAAGCATTGCGAGAATACCAGACTCAAGGGTCGAATAAGAAAAAGATGGATTGATGGAATATTATAAGCACTAGGAAACATAACAGCAGCAGAAGAGCAAAAGACTGCAAATTATATCTCCCCTCGACGCTGAAAGGCAAATGAGGAAAGAAAGAAGAGGAAGAATTCAAGGTTGTTTCCCCACTGTACCCTGGCTCCTTATGATGAAATTCACTCTTTTTGTGCACCCCCTCTCTATTTTTTTAAAGTCACTTTTGTCTTGACCTGCATTCTTTTGCACGACTGATTAGCCACACTAGGTGTATTCTGGTAGCTCTGTCCAGTCACTCTAATAATAAAATTGATATGGAGTTGATATATTGATAAAAAAGAGGTTAGTACATGCATAATAAGATGAAAGTTTAGCTATTTGTTAAAGAGAAGCATATCAAAGTTGGAACATAACATTATATGTTTTCCTTGAACACACACCAAGGTTCTTATGTGTTCATGGATGTGGATTATGGCATGAACTTGGATGAGAAAGAACAGTTTATCTCTGAGTTCCAGCAGTCACTGTATGTTCTCAGCACAGTACAGCATGTAACTGTAAGTGCTCTGAGTATGACTGCTGTCTTCTTAACTACTTCTGGAATCTGTTAGACCAAAATTAAGTCATTGTATGATACAGATAGTGCCAGAGGTAGATCTTGCTCCAATGTTACACAAATTAAAATATGACATTTCTCTTCTTATTGTTGAGAATAAAATATGTAATTGCATTGCAATTGGTGTATGTGAACAACTTTTCCTTTGCATTCAGTTTCCAATGCTCACCATATTACATGGAAAGATGAATTGTTTATGAATTTGAAATTGAATCATCAGCAGAAGCTCATTATAAATGTCCCTTAGTTTGTCAGCAAATTGTCTATCTTGGTACCAAAATTCAGTTCTTAGTACTCTGTACAAATCACATGTTCTTTTAACCTTTACTTTACTTATTGTAGTTGGAAGATTTTAGTTGGATTAGATCTTGTGGCATTTACTGTTATTTTTTTTCTTCTAGTCTGCCAAGCATTTTTACATAACCATTGATTAGTTTTTGTTTCATTCAAAGGTACCCTGTGATAAAATTGTTCTTTACAAGTACCTGCTTTTGTTAGTTTGTCAGCTTTCTCATAACTGCTATAAACAATGGACAGAGACCCAAAGCGGTGCCACTTTGTTGGTTCAGCTCTTCCAAAACCATCTTCATTAGAAGATCTGGTTTGCTTTGGACAACCTGTAGACTAGACCTGCTATTACATAAAAATACTATGTTGTTTTTCATCATTTTAAGTTCTTGGAGTACCTTAGTGGCTTGGATTTGCTTGAGTTCTGTCCTGTAGTTTGTTGAAAGTCGTCCTTTCACTATTGACTGTGTTATTTTCAAGCAGCTTGACATTTGTATTAGAATGCCTACTCCTCCTTTTCTGGTTGTTTCCTTTGAGAACCCATCTTTGAAGACATGTCCACTGTGAGGATGGACATTGATGGTTAAGATACTCCAGGGCCTTTGTCTGTCGGACTCAATTTCTTGTTAATGCCTAGAATTAATTATCTCTCAAACAACAAGGAAGAAAACTGGTTCATTCGAAACAAAATTGCACTGAAAAATCCTTAAGATACCTTAGAAAATGAAAAATAACAATGGAGACATACTAAAAGATTTAAACATTAAAAAGAACTGGCATTTAAACACCATTCTACAGATGAAATTAAAATACTATGGCTATGTCAAAAGACACAGTGGGCTGGAAAGAGCAATAATGGAATGCATGGTTCCTGAACAATGCATCAAGGTCAGACCAAGAAGAAGGTGGTTTTAGGACATCAAGGAGACCTTGAACATGACAACTGAATAAGTAGGAGATCTGGCCAGAGACAAATTCTTTCAGATGGACTGTGGTGAATGCTATGTTCTGCAAAGGACATGCGAGCTGATGATGTCTGAAATTATACACATCTCACTGTTAATGTATAGTACCTGCATAGGAGCAGAGGGCTTCTAGTTTTTCCCCATTCTTCAGCTATCTAGAAATCTATATGGAAGCAATTAATGTAACAATTTTACCTATTATACGTTATTTGATACAATCTTTAGACTTGTACATGACACTATCTCAAGATGTATTTTTGTTGTTGTATGTAATAAATCATGACAGATTAGTTGAAGATGTGTGCTTCATGAGCATATTTTAAAGTATATTAGTGTTGTGTTCAAAGAAGAAATAATGACTTGAAAAAGCTAATGATTTTTTTGGCTTTTCTACAACCTCTGTATTCTTACTCTATTAGTATTTTGCTGATAAATTTTATTTACTATATAATATTATATATTATGGAATTATTTTATTATTTATTATTTTAAAAAACTAGATATATTTATAGTGCATTTGAAAATGATCTCATTAACCTAACATTACAAGATTGTTCTTTTTTGTAGACTCCATATTTAAGAGTATTGGAAGAAGAGAGTAAATATGTGCAAAGGAAAATATGGTAGACATGAGGAAAACAAAGCTATTAAATATGAGAGCAATACATTGAATGGTCTATTTTAAACTCATAATTCACATTTATGTTGTTTATTCATCAGCCTGGAAATCAATCTGTTATAGATGCAGGCTTGAAGGCTGTCAGTATGGATTCTGGTGTTCCCAGGGTTAGTTCATTTCTCTTTAACGAGTAAAGATTAACAGCCATGAACTAGTGCAGGCATAAAATTTGAGTCAGTGTTTACCCATGTGTTTTATAGTATACTCAACGATCATTGGTTCATCCTTTGATGGACTCTCAATCTCAGGAACTGACAAATAAATGGCACATGGCATGGGGAGTTTGGGAAAATATTAATAGTTGAAAAGTGCATTTCATTGGTCACTAAGCCTGCCAATGTTCTGACTTGATAGTATTATAAAGTTGAAACTCTTCACATATCTATAGTATATGTTATGTAGGATGACTTCACGTTTTATTGTAAAAGAAAACATCCTTCTTTAACACAATAAATATGACCAAAATGTTAAAAAAAAAAAAATTCACAATAATACACTTATTATCCAAAGTTTCATAAACTTAGCTAACTTTAACATATACATATTGCTGAAATTAATGAGGGCAGCAGTCAACTCAACCTGTTTCAATCTACCAAGTGGTTTATCATGAAACAGGGTTATTTGGCTACAATGGTTGAACACTATTCATATGCATTAGGTCTCAACTGCTTTAAGCACTGCTTTATGAATCAATAAAGCATCCATCTTGATACACAAAGTGCATTGCATTGTTTATATATTACATACAGGGGACTGGTTGGTCTTGAGGCAAGAATCCGATTTCGAGACAGAGAGGATGTGAGTTTAAATGCTGGCTCACCGGCTGGGATTTTTATTTGTGATTTCTCTCTGCAGCAAGGCCTGACTTGAAACGTCAGTTACTCATCGATGGAAAAAATATGAGTGCTTCAAAAGACGGAGTTATCTGCATGTGTGGCAAAGGGCCTCTATGCATATTGCTGCCCAGAAAAGAATGGATTAACATGCAAAAATTCAGTTCCTTGTCTCTAGGGTCTTCGCCAGAGGTGAAAGCTGACAAATTTAAAAAATCATATACTTCTATTCATTTAACATAAGCATGCACATATTAGAGATGACTTCCCTATGTTCTTGATTTCCTTGAACTACCACAGGATTGATCCAATAATGCAACAACCATTTCATGCTCAACCAATAGATGCACAATTAATTAGCAGTTTAAGACCATCTTTTTTTGAAACTTTTTATATAAGTATATCAAAGTATGAATAGCTCAAGTTTAACAGGAGACAAATATGTGTTTTGATCTCCATATGGATTTTAAAAATACTTTTAAAGTGCAATATAAGCAAAACATGCTGATAGAGTAATTACACAGATATTAAATATAATTGTCCTTTATCTGCTTATATTTGTATCCTTAACTGATGTTTCAACTGATGATGCTTAACTAATTATCTCATATGATCATACTGCACACTCATTTCCATTATGTCATTGTCACATTCTTGTACCATTCTTTTAATTCATGTATACTTGCCTATCTTTAATTATTTCTACTGAGTAGAAAAACATTATTCACACTGTGGTAGTCAGTATGGGCTGAGCTTGTCTAATGTTTACTGCCCTGAACTTGTCATATAAAAGTTGTGTACTCTTCATTTTTGCATGGTGGCAGAAACATAGAAAATAAATAATCATCTACAAATATGTATATAATATAAATCAATCAATCTATAAATTAAGAGTGATTCTCAGATCATGGTAAAAAAGTAACAGAAGTGCTCAGTAAATTATGAATAAGTATTATCCATTCAACTTTTTAAGCTACATAAAAAACACGACAAGGTAAAGCTGAAGACAAGAATTATACAGTAGACAAAGAAGAGAAGATTTGGGCAGTAAATGTCAGTTATTGTATTTATGCTTTAGACGAATGTGTTGGGGCAAAAGGTGCATATTTTGTGGCCTGCTGTAAACTAAAGACTTCTGGTCAATGTGGCGGATAGGTGGCAATGAACAATTGAGGCACTGTCTCAAAAAGTTTCATTGTTGCAGTTTTCCTCATATTCCAAGTCTGGCTTGCTGCAGGAGCTACTGAGATTAGTGCTCTGTGCACACAGTGAGCTGTGTGTTTCATCAGATGGTGTTCCTATATTCAGTTTGCTTACGATGAATGACGATATCATATGACGAAGGACAGTTCAGTTGCGTTCATTATCGATGCTACTATGCTTTATGTCTTTTGACATGTGCTATGTTTGCTATGATGGGGACTGCAACTTCTTTTTTTTTTTATTTGGATATTCGTTGAAATTTTTTTCCGAAATGAATTCTGATGATTCTACTGGCACAGACGGTTGAGCAGTTATGGATTTTAATTCATTTGCAGTGATAACAGGGCCTTTGAATAACCATAACTAAAAACTAAAGACACTATGCATTCACGCCCCCTAAATGGGTGAACACTTTGTAGAAGTGATTGTACCAAGGCACACAAAAATCAAATGGTGGAGACACTTTACCACAAACCTTTGTAGAAAAGTCATTTGATCTGAATATATTGAAGATGATAAATGACACATTTTTTCAAGATGACAGATGTGCAGACTATTCTCTACAGGTAAGTGGAGAAGGTAACCTGACTTATTACCGGGGGGGAGATCAGCATGGGATATTAAAGCCAAGTAGTGATCTAAAGGTGAGTCATGCTTGTATATTTTTTATTTGTAATATTCCTGAAAAATGACAACAGATGGAAGCTGTTTGCTCATTAACTCTTTCAGTACAGAACCTTTTTATCAATGCAACGGAAGAGATTTCAGAGACAAAATTTTTCATGGTTTTAAGAACAAATCTACATATTTAAATTTATCTAATACATATCATACTATATATGAATTTTTAGATAATTAAACAAGGAATTAGATTTCATCAATGCCAAGATGATACAAGGCATGTAAAAAGAATATAGTTTGATGGTGGTTCACACTAATCAAATTGAGAGTGGCGCACGATGCAGCGAAACATACAGGTCCGAAATTGGCAATGTGCACAGTGCGGTGAAACGTACAGAAAGAGTTGAATGACTAGATATGAAAATGTTTAAATAACTGTAATTTAAACTTGACCCTGAAACTAAAGATATGCATTAAGTCACTGCAGGCTTCCCAGATAATGGTAACACTGATGATAGTTGGATCAAGCACACAACCCTGTTTCAACCCGTCAACAATAGCGAAAGGTGTAGAGTAGTTGCACTGATTCAGAACTCAAGCCAGCTTGATATCATAAAACTGTCCCACCATTCAGATGACATTTTTGGGGGGACTCAAATTTGACCTTAATTATCCAGAGACCTTTACAATTAACTGTCAAAGGTCTAGATAGTTTTTTAAAAATATGGTGTACTCATGGGTAGTCTCTTCTAGGCACTTCCCTAGTAACTGTCTGATTGTAAAGATCATATCTATGGTGATTTATCCCTGTCTAAAGTAATATTGACTTTCATGTAGCAGTCAATGATCTTGGTGTTGGTTTAGTTTGTTATGAAGTGATAGATTCACATATCTCGAACCACTCTTTTTCAATTTATATTGACGACAATGTGGATATATCAAATTCCACCTGCTGAGCGACAACATCGTTTTTTGTTGTCCCTCACCTAGGTAGAGCTGTAACAAATCCATATATTTTTTTACTTTTGACCCTTATCATTTCATTCAACTTACCTGAGGTAATTCTCAGATTATTTTGACCAAAAATAATAACCAGCCAAGAACTCAAGAGTTGAAACCAATAGAAAAATGTAAACATTGATTGCTGGACAGGTCATGTGCTCAGAAAAGGTCCAGGAACTATCACATGAACTAAACCACATAGTGGACTTAGAAAATAGAAACAGAAGATATTGGAAGCAGAGATGGATAGTACGAACCAGATTTGGAGCATCCAATGAAGGATGACACTTACCTGTGCAGGGTGAAGAAACTGTTGCTGCTCTATAAGATGTGTTGCCTTTAATTGTTGTTACTTTTATGATCCAAGCAAAGATTTTCTCCAGAATACTATTAAAGTACTCCTAAATTAATTGCTCTTTTTTACCCAATATGTTCAAGTTTAATTATACTCCTTACACCTGCAATATATGCTGTTGTTGATTTTACTGCTCATTATTAGAAATGTTTGTGAATGATTTGTAAATGTTTTTGATGTAAACAATATTGCTTCTGCAGGTGGGAGATAAGGTGTGGTTAATCCCAGGTCACTGTGATCCAACTGTCAATATGTACCCATTCATTGTGGGATTGCGAGATGGTAAAGTAGAGAGCATTTGGCCAATTGCTGGCCGCGGACCATAAATTTAGGATCTAGTCTTCTGTTATGTATGAAGCTGATGAAAGACAGCAAATATGGAAATCTGTGCTGTAGTATCTTGTTTTATAAAATGTTTGATTGTTGTAAAGTGTTGGGGTAAGTTTTCTGTCCCAGGCCAGAACTACTCATGTTAGCCTGTGTCATTGTATGATTCCTGTAATACTGTCTATATTTTATTCTAGATTCTTTTATAAATAAGAACACACTTCTGTACTAACCAATTAATTGCTTCCATAAGAAAAATGAGTTTTCAGCTCAGTTGTTTCATTAATTACTTATATTTATTCAGAAAGCATTAAACAAAAATTCATTCATTTAATATTGAGTTATAGTCAGTCCCGACACTTTAACTCATTCATTCATCATCAAGTGTCAAGCCTGCCAAAGTTGGTAATCCTATCTCTGTACAACCTTTAATATCTACAGCTGCTTGTCAGTTTTGTTACTGACTTTCTAGCAAACCATTCTCATGAACATGTCTTGTATCAGTTTTGTTTTCTAAATCTCTACTTCCCTAAATTTTTCTGTTGTCACAATATATTCCAGTTGTCCTCTTGTCATTACATAGTTAAAAATGACTGTTATCTCCTGGGGCTAAGCAGCATTTTTGTTTTGCTCTATTAGAATGTCCTCGCAACTTTTTCTAGCTTTCTTAACATTCTTCTGTAAAACCACATTTCTGTGCCCTTCAATGGTTTCCTTGTCTGTATCTGATTGTCAGGGATTCTGTTTCATATATCAAGATTGGCAACACACAACAATGGAAAAACTCTTTTTTATTATTTCCAGTGACAAAAATGGGTTCTTTTTCATTCTTTAGAATGCAGCCTTTGCATGAGCTATTCTGCACATCACTTCTATTGTACATTACCATACAAAGTTCACATTATTCCCAGGTATTTCAATTCATTGTCCTCTTTTAATACTATCTCATTCAAAATCAGAATGTAAAGCTGATTTTTGCATAAATGCATATCAGCAGCACAAGGTTCGACTCTTGGTAGCAAATGAAATCACAAATATAGACTGTGAATACCAGTGAGAAAAAAACAGGTATACACTAGTGTGCAAAAGAGATTTGTTAGTATGTAACTTTGGTTAATCTTGTTGATTGAACTTATTTATTAAATGTTGAATAAAAATGGTGTATGTACAAGTGCAATATTTTTTACTTTTATTTCAGTGGGAAAAAATTGTGTATTTAGTCAAGGTATTGGAATGTAATTTTATGTTAACAAAAGAATTTTATTTCTTTTAACCCTAAATTAATGATATTGTAGTAAAAATTACAGCATCAAAACACCAATTCTTCCAAATTTGATAGTTTGCGGTCTTCAGACATTGTCTTCCACCATGTACCTTCCTAATTTCTACTTCCTGTGACCCCTGAGTGTTTAATTTGTTTCTGTTGATGTAGGATTTTTTGTTCCCATTTTGTGAGATACAATCCTATAATATGCTAAATTTCAACAAATTGGTTGTTTTTCATTTTTATTCTTTCCTTTGACGAGGGAGATTTCCTTGGTCATCGGCGACACCAAACAACCCTTTGTGACTTGGGTAACTCAGCGAATAATGCTTTGAGGTAGCTGAACATACTGACGGACTTATAGCTACCTTCAGAACAGACAAATAACATGTCTGATCCAAGCAGTCAGTTTTGGGTCATAAATCAACCTGAGATAGGAAATCCGATTTGGCCATATACTTAATTGGTAAACACACAGTTGTGAGTCAAACGTTTTAAGAAAATACTATTTTTAGTGCTCCTAATGTTACAGTTCTAGTTTACCCTTCTGCATGAGTGTTCTCACATTCCAAGTACCTATCTTTAGAGTTTGTTTTATCTTTATTTTGCTTACAGTAGCTTGATGACGATCGGGTATCACCTGTAGCACATGATGTCCCCTACCGAACGAGGGTTTTCTATTGGAATCCCCCTTAACGTAGTTGTCGTTAATTATACTGTTGTGGCGATTCATGATTGTACAAAGAAATTATGATGATGGTTTTCTGTTGCCTTCTGTCGGTTTGTTTATGGTTGGCTCCGCTAGCCTTTGACTAAAAAGTCTCACCCACAAGGCAGTAGGGTTGTTTTATTTTGGGGTACCCCCCCTTAGCCTTTTACTCTCCCGAGCTTACCTGCAAGGCAGCAGGGTAGCCACAGGTTGTACTGTTTACTGCATACAGAAGCAGGTAAAATTACCTGACCTGACATTAAGTTAAGAAATGTTGGACATTATAGTGAAGGAAAGCAAAAATATAGGACAGCCTTAATAGCAAAAAGACAGAGGTAATGGTAACAACAAAGAAAAAGACATCACCTCAGTGCAAAATAAAGACAAGTGGAACAATATTAAAACAGGTAAATGAATTTAAATATTTGGGAACTTTGTTAACCTCAGACGGTAAAAGTACGAAAGAGGTGAGATGCAGAATGGCTCTGACAAAAGCAGCTTTTCAAAAAATGAGGAAGATACTATGCAATCCATTTTTGACAATAGAAACAAGAAAAAGAGTTCTTAAATTTTATATAGAGCCAGTCTTAACATATGGATGTGAATCATGGACAATAGGACAACAGACAAGAAAATCACTGGAGTCTGTAGAAATGTGGTTTTACAGAAGAATGTTGAGAATACCATGGACAGCTAAGAAGAGTAATGAAGATGTTCTGAGAGAGACCAAAACAAAAAGAGAGCTAATTTCCAATATTAGGAAGAAACAATCATCATTTTTTTGGCCATGTAATGAGAAGAGAACAGCTGGAATCTATTGTGGCAGCTGGAAAAATTGAGGGAGGAAGAGATAGAGGGAAGCAAAGAGAAAAAATAACAGACAGCTTAAGAGAATGGCTTGGCAGAAGGTCAACAACAGAAATGATAAATAGCTGCCGAGATCGAATGTTGTGGAGAGACATGATCACCTACGCCAGTAGGCCCGGTACTTGATGATGATGATGATGATGAATGTTACAGTTAAGTGGTAGTAATTTGTGCTATGGAATGTAATGAAGTGCACCATAGGTATATATCATAATTAACGGTAAATGAAAGGGATCAATTGTGGTGTACTTTTCTACATTGTGTCATCACCTTCACATTTGAAATTTGTTTGCTTGCTTGCGTTCACCCGATGACTAAAGGAATACACTTCTTCATCATCTGCCCATAAAATGATGTTAAGTGGGCGTGTCTGTGTTGTGTTGTGATTTGCAGTATAACTGTGATATTTGGGGCTTTTGGGCCCAACATGGAATATGTTTAATTCTTTGACCCTTGTCTTATGTGCTTTCTAAAGTTAATGGAACCAGCTTTCATAGTCAGCTCGATTTCATTTTCACATATTCTGGACAGTAACATTACACTAACAATACTGTGAGTGGATAATACATGTGCAATGATTTGGACACTTCAGTTATCCACTAGAAAATATTTCTCTATTTGTTAATTTTTAATTAAAAATGTATATAATATGCTACTTTTCACAATAAGTTTACCAGGACACTGTCTTTGGTTTTTAACAACTTTGTTGTTTTTGATGGCTATTTTAACTGATCTTTCAGTAACCATTGCAAGACATTTGTTATCAGTTTATTTCATCAAGCAATGCAATATTGTCACTATTTCTGTACGTTTTAAGATTTTCAGTGCTAAGAGATGTTTCAAAATCATCATATTAATTACTGCGACCCCTGCCATTTTAAATAATATACATTATGCTTTGAATCAAATTTACTTTTAGTTTCCCTCATTCTATCTTTGCTACCTAGTACCTGGAATCTAAGACTTCCTGAAGTTAGTTTCTAGTCAGTTCAGCAGTTAGACGTGCACACCAATCTTATTCTCTGTGTATATTATTTTGTGCATGTAACTTGGCTGCTACAAATTAGGTGACTAATGAAGAATTTCAAAACACCTGACAATTATACAAAACAAAAATATATACAGTTCAGCAGCTTTGCAATACTACAGTGACCAATGTCCTGGCAGCTCACTCAAAGTGCACAACCTGGCTCTCTCACCAATAAATATTGAAGTCCAGTATTGTCTCTAATATCTCATACTTTGGTACAATATTTTATTCTGTTCTCCTGCGTCATGATATGAGAAAGCTATTTGTAAATGTAAGAAAATATAAACTGCAAATGCAATACAATCCACATATAAGACCAGTTATAATGAGAATCCTGATATAACATCAATAAAATCCCCTAATTTTTTCTTCCTTATCCTATGTATAAATGATTCTTTTCCAACATTATCACCCAGCCTGAACTTACAACATATTTTGTGAAATTTGCCCAGCCAAAATAAACTGTTAATGATGTGTACTTTTCTCAAGTCATTAAATTTATTATCACTAATGGCTTCCAGAACATTGATGAGAGAGGCAAGAGCAGCAGGATTCGGCTCCCTCAATGAGATAGAGCTGCTTGCACAGAACAGAGACAAATGGCGAAATTTGATAAAATATCTTTAAAAGAATTGAAAACTGCTAAAACAGAAATTCAGATAAGAGAAGGAGTATCTTGGTCTACGCCCTATGGGCCGGCTACGGCTCGAAAGGTCAATAGATAGATAGGATGGCTTCCAGTATAGACAAGAAACGCAAACACATATCACTTGAAGTGGTATTGATAGAGAGAGTAGATTAAAAGTTAAATAAAAAAGCAGAAATATGTAGGAAGCATTATATTTCCTCAAGCACACTACAAGCAATCCTGAAGGACAAAAACATTATGTCTGTGTTTACAAATGGCAGTTTGGGCAGAAGAGAAAGAAAACTAGGAAGTGACTGCGGAAACGTTGACTGCGCTTTGCATACAAAGTTCCAGCAAGCCTGAAGCGAGAATACTTACATTTCAGGACCAATTCTTAATGAAAAGGGAAAAGAGGTGGCTGAGAGTCTAGGTCATACGAACTTCAAACTAAGTATTGGCTGAACTTATACAAAGTGTGACATGGAAATGCATTGAAAGTACATTGCGGTGAGATTGGGTCAGTTTCAAAAGAAACAACTGAAAAGTGCAAGAAAAATTAACTACAGGAAATTCTTGGATGATCAGTGGTTAGTGAACTGGACTACAAAGGACAAGAGGTAGGGTTTGATCCCAACCAACGGCTTCCGGGTTCATCCACCCTTTAATGGGTACCAGATTTTTTTCTGGGAAAGTGACGCGGCACGGGCATAATACCGACCACATTACCCCAAAAATCATGTGCCGAAGGTCTGTAAAATATATGGTCACTAACACCATATTCCCTATACGCCACTTGGCATGATGGGGCTCTTTACTACTTCTTGGATGAGAGGGGTATTTTTTATAAGTGTCCCAACCCGCACACTCACTGAAAAATGAGAAGCATTCAGTGGTTACAAGATTTCAGCAGACAGAATTTCTATTTTGATCACTGTCAACATGAATAGTTATTAGTTGCACCTGCTGCACATGTTCCTAAAAAATGTACATAATTATCCTGCAGCCTGGGAACCGCGATAGCTCAGTGGTTAGTGAATTGGACTACAAAGGACAAGAGGTAGGTTCCATCCCAACCTACGGCTTCACCCAGCCTTTAATGGGTACTGGATTTTTTTTCTGGTAAAGTAAAGCAGCACGGGCATAATACTGACCACATCATTCCAAAAATCATGTGCCGAAGGTCTGTAAAATTTATGATCACTAACACCATATTCCCTATAGGCCACTTGGCATGATGGAGTACTTTATTTTTTACTTTTATCCTGCAGCCTGTTGTACTATTTGCTGTTAAAAAAAAACAACAACAACTTATGTCTCGTTTCCAATTCATTTAACAATGTTTTAATGTAATAATCCATATATTAATGATTTCATTATCTAACTGAATCTAAGGTTACTCACTGTAACAATCTCTATCACATTAAATTCATCATTGTGCTCTTTATAGTTTTTTCTGAGTGCTGCAGTCAAACTGCTTTCACTTCTGAAATACCACAATAAATTAGAACCTTCAAAATATCTGTGTGTGTGTGTGTGTGTGTGTGTGTTAGTAGATATGATGTTAAGTTACAATAAGATTAATTAAGCATGTACTGACAATAAACAACAACCACCAAACCAATATGACACTAAATCAGTAAGTAAATGTTATGCAGAAAGAAGATGTCTAGGAAAATATTTTGTATACAATGAAATAAGACTAATACAGAAATAATAGATTTAGCAACCAACAGCATCATTTACAATTAGGAAGAGAAGATGGGCATATGTTGGCCACGTGATGAGAAGAAATATCACCATGACATGACAGAGCAAGCACTCTAATTGGAAACAACAGGAACAAGAAAAAAAAGAGGCTGACCTTGTGAGACAATGAGAAGAACACTGACAAGAGGGGCAAAAACAAAAGGTATATATACTATCTTACTGAGATTTGAAAAGCTAGCCCGGAATAGAGACTTTTTTGTCAAATAACACTGTTAGCCATCAATTTAATGTATGACAAGTTGCATATTATTAATTAAAAATGTATGGAAGTTCATACAAATAAATTTAAATTCCAACATCATACATTTTGAGTGCCCAAAATAATAAGTCATGTGTTTAGAAGAGAGATCCAGTAGAGTCAGAATTGATATACAGTGGATTTCAGAGAAAAGGTGATACAGAGCAGACCAAGGACAACCTGGTGGTGAATAGTGGAAACAGAAATGAATGCTTTTTATACAGCATGGGCCAGACTTTTAACAACCTAGAATAGATGATCTTGGACCATACAGAGGAGGATCATTGTTGCTTTAGAAAACACCACAAGACAGGTGGGTCACTATTTTGTTGGTCTGTGGGCAAAGAAAAGAGAAGAAATCATTGAGTTAAGTAAGGACACATTGCAGCACATTTCTGAGCTGTGTGTATGCTGAAAACATAACGACATCTGTAGATATATCAAGTCTGAGAATATAACAAAACTTATGATACATTTGTAGATTTTTACAGGTATGGATTTTAACAGCTATCAGATATGTACTGCACTTCATAACAAATAACCAGCAATAAGCCAACATTTATAGATCTTTATTCTTATTAGAATTATTATGAAAAAAAATGATACTTTCAAAATTAATCTCTCATATATAACCTAACACTATGTACACAAGTGTTTAAACTTCCAAGGTAAACTCAAAACAAAATCTATCTATCTATTGACCTTTCGAGCCGTAACCGGCCCATAGGGTGTAGACCAAGATACACCTTCTCCTATATGAATTTTTTTTTCTAGCAGTTTTCTTTTAAAGATATTTTATCAAATCTCGCCATCTGTCTCTGTTCTGTGCAAGCAGTTCTATCTCATTGAGGGAGCCGATTCCTGCTGCTCTTGCCTCTCTCATCAATGTTCTTCTCAGTGTCTCCCTGGGTCAAAACAAAATGCTAGTCCCAATATTTATTAAATATCAATTGTTAATGAAATAATTATAGTATAAATGCTGTGTGTAATGAGCACTTTGAGGAGAAGATTGGAACACCTATGGATGTGTCTGGAGTGCAATGCTGATGATTCTATTAGATTAGTACATTTTTTTATTTAAAAAATTAAAAAAGCTGATGCTAAAAAGAAATATAAACCACAAGATTAGATTTGATGTCAAGAAATAAACCTTGAGATAAGCTGTTACATATGAACTTCAAATCTAAATTTACATCAATCATATATGTATTATGTTGTTAACAAGAACAAAGTTTTGACAATGGTCATATAATCATGTTTGTTATTTTTAATAATATGGTTTGAAAGGTAAATAACAATCATTATGATCAGACAAATGAACAGTTGCAGTATATGACAACAATATAATATTCATAACATGACAACAACAGAATAGAGAGAGTAGCAGCCCATAGAATAACAAAGTGGTAACAACAGAAACACAAATGACAGGATTATATATTTATATTTCTTAGTTGTAACAGTAATACTACATCAGTTAAAAGATTTTATAGAATAGAGCCATCACATTAAACGCTGTGTTTCGCTCATGAGTGACTCAATCAATTTATTTCTCGAGCTAGAAAGCCTATCAATTATTATAAGTCAGAAAATCAAACATGTCCCAGCATCTGTTGAACTATCAACTTATGACATCCGCAAATGTCAGAAAATGTCTATATATTGCTTAAAATATTGTTTTCATATTACATTTGGGGGCCAAAACATCCACTAGCAATTTATTGAGAGGGGTCAGTTCATAGTTGTGCTAGGATCAGTAAACAACAGAGCTGATCAAGACCTTACTCCACCTCCCATTGGTGCCCCTAAAACAGACTAACCAGTTTGGACAAGTGAACAGGGAAGGCAACCTGATACCTAAGAGTTCCATGGTGAATCAGAGAGTTTTATTAAAATCTGAAGTGGAAAAAGCTAAAAAAGCAATGAAAAAGGGAAATGCAGCAGGACCTGACAGCATACAGATAGACATGATACAAGCACTAGAAGATTTTGGCATTGAAGTGATTACAGACATATGCAACAACATATACCATACAGGATACATACCAAATGAACTAAAAACATCAACTTTCATTGCATTGCCTAAAAAGAATGGTGCAGTTGAATGCAATGACATTAGAACAATAAGCCTAATGAGCCATGTTACAAAATTCTTGCTAAAAGTTATACAAGGAAGGATTCAGAATAAAACCAATTCTGAATTAGATGAGCAGCAATTTGGATTTAGGAAAAATAGCGGGACAAAAGAAACCATATTCTGCATGAGAACATTAATCGAAAAGTACACAGAAGTAAACAAACCAATATATGCCTGCTTCATAGACTACACCAAAGCTTTTGATAGAGTACACCACAAACAACTTCTAGAATGCCTAACGGAGATACATCTAGATGACATGGACATACGACTAATATGTAATCTATACTGGGAGCAAACAGCCATAATAAAATATAACAAAGAGAACTCTACACCCACTGATATAAAAAGAGGAGTAAGACAGTTGCATCCTATCACCAAGCTTGTTCAATCTATACACTGAGCAAATCTTTAAAAACATCATAGAGATGCCAGGCCTACAAATTAATGGAAAGATAATCAATAACCTAAGATATGCTGACGATACTGTACTACTATCAGAAAATCCTAAAGATCTACAACAATTACTTAATGAAATAAACATGACAAGCAAAAAATATGGACTAGATATGAATATCAAAAAGACTAAAACTATGATCATACACATAGAAAATACTCAAAACCCACAAGTGGATATCAAAATTGAAGGAATAGACCTGGAGACAGTTCAGAACTACAACTACCTTGGACATAATATAACCAGTGATGGAAAATGTACAACTGAAATAAACAAAAGAATATAGGAATTGCAAAAAGTAATTTTAATGTCATGAAGAACATACTAACATCAAAACAAATAACACTAGGGCTAAAACTAAGAATAGAAAAATGTTACATCTTCTCAATATTGCTATATGTGCAGAAACATGGACATTAGACAAGAAAACAGAACAGAGAATTGAAGCCTTTGAAATGTGGATATATAGAAGAATAGGTAGAATTGGATGGAAGGAAAAGAAAACAAACGATGAAGTCTTAAAACAACTAAAAATGAAAATAGAACTACTAAGCACAATTCAAACAAGACAAATGCGATTTTTGGGCCATGTTAAAAGACACAACAGCCTACTAAAAGTAATCCTGGAGGGAAAAATACAAGGTAAAAGAGGCAGAGGAAGACCAAGACTAACATGGACGAGTAACATCAAAAGATGGACAAATCAGCCTATGACAACCTGCATCATCAAAGCAAGAGACAGAGCAGAATGGCGCTCCATGGTAGTCAACCTTCGTTGCGGAGACGGCGCTCGATGATGATGATGACCAAGAGATTATTGAAGGTAGTAAACGCAACCTGTCGTGATACTGACCACTTAACCTAAAAATGTGCTGCTGTGGTGATGGAAAAAATTGTCACTAACGGCGCATGAAGGTTGTACTGTTCCCGCGATCGTTACAGCGACCAGGAAGTATACATCATGAGCTGCGCGTCTTTTTTCAGAACGTAACACGTTCACTAGTAAAGCATGATCGATCAGGATGAACACTTTGCTGGATTCTGAAACGGGGGCTGAGCAGATATTGGAATGTCCCACCTGCAGTGACGTAATTCCGTTCTAAAGTCTGCAGACGTAAAAACTTAGCACCACTGCTATTTTGTAACTGTGTACACGGCATGTAAAACTATCTATAATAATAAAATACAGCCGGCTGTGTCTGCATTTAGCAAATGTAATTCGACACGATTAACGCTGCAACAAAAATACTGTATGCGCACAGTGGGCATCTTGAACACTTCAGAGAATAAGAAATAATATCCATTGAAAAAAGGGAGAAAAGTAATAAATAACAGAGAGAGAGAGAGAGAGAGAGAGAGAGAGAGAAACAGAGAGAGAAGAAGAAGAAGTGGAAGAAATTTGAGATAGAGAACTAATATTAGAGAGAGAGAGAGAGAGAGAGAGAGAGAGAGAGTTTGTGAAAGGTTGACAAAGAGAGCGGGAAGTAATAGATAAATTGAAGACAACAGACAAAAAAACAGTAGACAAAAGAAGATGAAAAAATGCATTTTAAAAAGAAGGAAATGAATAAGAAATAAGGGATATATTTATTTCTCTCTTTGTTGTATTCACCCGACAACTAAATAATTCTGTCATGATATGTTACAAGATGACGGTAGTGATGTAGATGAGGTGTGTTATTTGCACCAAACATGTGATGTTTGCATCTTTTAATCCAACACATCCGACTTCAGAATTGCGTTTTTTTAGTACAACATTGCTTTGCCCGTCGATCCCTACTCACGCGACCAGATTAAATTGGTTAATTTGTTTCTAGGGGCACCACGACGAAGTGGAGTTGGATCAGGGTAGTTATAGTTCACCGATCCTGGCACAAGCAGTCAGCTGTGAGTCGCTTACTGCTTTCAGCCCTGGTGCTGACATCGCTTTTTCTCCCGAAGTAAAATACACATTTAACACACACAGCACACATATATGCAGAGAGGGAGAGAGAGAGAGAGAGAGAGAGAGAGAGGGAGGGAGAGGTGTTTATATATATATATATATATATATATATATATATATATATATATATATATAGGCCTATATATATGAATGAGTTTCATATTTTAATTTCACAACCTTGGAGTCTTTAGGACAAAATAATAATAATCAATAAACATTTATTAATTGGTTTGTGTGTGTGTGGGGGTGGGGGGTGGGGGGGGGGGATCGAGTTGAGACAAACATAAAAGGTACAGGAAGGAAGGCGTTATAAATTTTCTTGGGAAATCCCACAAACAATAAAAGAACGCATAAAGTAATAGGTTGCCTGAAACAGAACATGGGCGCAAATATTGTTTGTGATCACTTTTATTTGTGTGTATCTGTTTAACTATTTCTGACAGTTGTTTCTGTGTCATTTATAGTTGTGACAATATTAATGGATGCATTTTTGTTTTCTTCTGCGATAATCAATAATTTAGACTAAGATTTTAAATTCTCTTGCATGACGTATGTTGTCTGTTTCAGCGACTTGGCGACTTCATCATTCAGTTTATATTGCACGGTAGTGGGTGTGGACCATGTTTACCTCCTCAAGCCTGTATACTGAAGACACTTTTGTATGATGCATTTTATTGTCATGTCTTCTAGGTTGCCGTGGTATAGGTTTGTGGTCTGGGGGTCCTCGGTAGCCTAGTTGGGAAAACCACTCGACTGGACTACCGACGTTCGGACAACCCGTGTTCGATTCCCGCTGGGAGCAGTGTGAATTGTACTTGTGGTAGGAACAAAAAAATACCCCCACGGTCGACCCAGCCGTTGGCAGAAATGGGTACCAGAGTATTACCCTGGGAAGGTGAGGAATGTTGCCTCGCATCGTGAGTTTCGATGCTTGAAGCGACACTATCCAGAAGTCTCCGAACATTCTGGATAGGCGGCCGAGCACATATGGGTAGAAATTCGCGTGCTAAGACGTCGGTTCAAGTCTTGTACTTTACCTTTCCCTTTAGATTTGTGGTCTCTATCTTAAGTTTGGAGTACAGGTGATGTCTCTTTCTTATAATTTTCGCAGTTATCAGAAAGGAGACGAAATAAGATTTAACTGGGTCTCTCCTGGGCAGTTCGGTTGGCTTACCACGGCAACAGCCGGGGTTCGTAATCCTGGCGAGGACACCTGGGTTTTACTAATTCCCTAAAAATTAGTAGGAGCCGCGATAGCTCAGTGGTTAGTGAACTGGACTACTACGGACAAGGGGTAGGGTTCGATCCCAACCGACGGCTCCGGGTTCACCCAGCCTTAAATGGGTACCGGATTTTTTCTGGGAAAGTAAAAGCAGCACGGGCGTAATACCGACCACATTACCCCAAAAATCATGTGCTGAAGGTCTGTAAAATATAGGGTCACTAACACCATATTTCCCTATACGCCACTTGGCGTGACAGGGGGTACTTTACTTTACTTTACTTTTACTCCTGGGCAGTTGGCAATATCCATCCTCCTCAATATCATTGGGTTGGTTTTCAATTCCACGGTAATGTAGCCCGAATACATTCATCTTACTCTCTGTTTACGGTGACTGCTTGTTGTGAGTTGGCGAAGTTCAAATCTTTGCATTCTTTGAGATTGTCTTTAAATTTTCATTCCATCTTTCATAACTTCGTGTGTTTTTCACTGTGCTCTATAAAATTGTGAGGAGCGAGTGATCTTGCAGCGAAATCCACTGTTTCGCTGGCCGAAAAGCCTGCGTTTGGTGTTCGAAACCTGCGGTAGACAAGAAGGATTTTTTTTTAAATCGGAGGTGAAATAAAAATCCAGTTTCACACGTCGTGGCGACTGCTTTGACAAAGCGACCCTTTATTTCTTTGCTCCCGTCGAGAGCCCCTCGAATATGAGCTCACTATGTATATGATGTGTCGTAGGATAGTTTTTTAACCTACAAAAATTGTTTTTGTTACGTTCCCCTACTAAGGAACTTTTTATTTATTCACGTTTTGCAAAAATGAAATTTCCGGTTGCTAGAAACGGAACAAAAGCAACTTATTGCGATCAGATTGAGTCTCGTTGACGAACGAACGAGATTGAGTCTATATCTGATTGTGACAGTTTTAGTTTGCAAAATCAACTAACTTTAAATTGTAGAAGTGAAAAGTTATGGACAACTGTGTAGCCAGCAGATCGGGATTTGATGTTAATAATAAGACATAGCTCAGTGTGATATTTGTATGCATATTTTATTTTTATAGCTGAGGTTTTATTTTGCGCGTAACTCAAGTTTTCAATTTGTTATAACCTCCAGTGTCAGTCACTGTCACTGTTTCACTATAACTTCAGTATGAACAAAAGGAGTGTAATCGATATGGAACACGTAGGAGAAGATATAAATAATAGTTTATCTTTTTTAGCACAGTACGATTGGATTCATAACTTTCAAGTAACAAATATTTTTGCGAAAG
This sequence comes from Megaustenia siamemsis, assembly GCA_032433765.1. Lineage (NCBI taxonomy): Eukaryota > Metazoa > Mollusca > Gastropoda > Stylommatophora > Ariophantidae > Megaustenia > Megaustenia siamemsis. The sequence continues at coordinate 49,481,058 of JAVIAB010000047.1, forward strand.
ACAATTTAAAGAATATACCTGTTGAGGTAAATTACTTTTACTTTAAGTAATTTAGTGGTTTTATTTATTTCTTCATATTATGTAAAAGGTAAAGTCCTAGTTTAGTCATATAAATTAAAGTTCATAAGAGTAACATTCCCGTGAGTAACACTGCACTTTATTCAGACCCCAAAATGTAGAGAAAAGAGAAACAATACAAATACAAGAGTAAAGTCATAAACCAAACCCTAAAATAGTTTTTAGTAATTGAGAACTACTGTAGTTTTGTTGTGATGCCAACTAAGGGGAGCTCATTCATTTTTCTTAAATAATTTATATGACTAAACTAGGACTTTATCATTACATTTTTATATTTGTACATGTCAGTGTGATTGTCACAACAGTAAAGAATCTGGGGAATTTGATAACATTTAAAAATAGTTTTTTTAATGTAACACATCTCATACCTAGAGCAGGAAATTGGTGGAAAAATCAGCTGTTGTTACTGGTATGTTAAACCCTCTAGCTAGTTTTTGTAGCTGTTGATTTATTCAATGTTCTCTGGGTTATTTCCACTTCAACGTTTTAAGAACAACATAGCTAAAGTTACATTTAACTTATTTTCTGGGGAAAATTATCTGAGCAAGACTGATATTTTAGATCAACTTTCATGTTATTGTCTGGCTGCCACCTCCATGTACATCAGTGCTATTTTTGAAAATGAAAGCTGGTTCTCCTATAAACGGTTGAGTCAAATGTTTATCTGCTAAGAAGGCCATTGATATTGTAAGTGAATGGATGATAAATATGAAAGGTGATAAAGAACTGTCTTGTTTATTTATCATCAGATGATGAATATAATAATACAAGAAAAGTGGATGCAGCTAGTGAAAGCAAAAGTGAAGATGGTATTGGTGGGCATATTTGAATATAGAAGTGTGTATAGAAGTGTGTTGAAATGAAAATTGTATACATAACATTATACATTTTAAAGTTTACATGTGAAATTTTATATATTAGCACTTGGATTGTAAACATATGTGATCTATTCCCATAACATGGGTACACCTATTTGGATTTTACAGACCTGGAGATAAGGAATTTTTTTCTAAGTAAAAAAATGTTCACCTTCCACTCTCTTCCTTCACTGAACTTATTTCTATGGCACAACCATAACTGAACTTATTTTAAGTGCAGTAGATGAGTAAAGGTGTCATTAAGTAGTTATTCTTTCATAAAGAAAATTTTCTTCTCCTTTCAGGGATGTATAATACTGTGGTCATTGTTCTTGTTTGTAGTCATTAAAACCCCATCAAGCAAGTGAGGTGTGTGAAAAAAAAAATGTAAAAAAAATTGGCATGCATGTGTTAAACTCCTTGCAAGGGAATGGTGTTAAAACATGATAGCTAAAGCCTTTGAAAGTATAAATCTAATGATGTTTCATTCATGTTTGTGTGTGTAAATTGTGGAAAAACTTTTACTTTTTTAATTAATTGGTCAGTGGGGGTCCTTTGTGTTCAAATCCCACCACAGGCAGTACACATTTTTCAAAAATACATTTGTGGCATGTACACTCACAGACATTAAAGAACATTTGGTAGTTAAAAGTTTAAAAGAGTTAGTCAAAAACTGCTGCAAAGGCAAAAATTGTCAAATAAATCTATCCATGCTGGGGACTGTGTCAGACCTGAAGATACAAATATCACATCTTTGCCATAAACTAGTGACACAATGCAATCCACACCCACTGAACCAGTGAATGATAAGAAGAAGTGAATTATTATGTTTAAAAGAGTTGTCAAAACAGCAGATTGGCTTTTCTGCTTAAAAAACTTCTGGTCAACACTGTCAGGGAGTTATGATAGGGTATGACACAAGATAAAGGTAAAGGTAAAGTACGAGACTTGAACCGGCGTCTTAGCACGCGAGTATATACCCATATGTGCTCGGCCGCCTATCCAGAAATGTTCGGATATTTCTGTATAGTGTAGCCTCAAGCATCGAAACTCAGATGCGAAGCGACATTCCTCACCTTCCCAGGATAATATACCCTGGTACCCATTTCTGCCAACGGCTGGGTCGACCGTGGGGGTATTTTTTTTTTTTTTTTCCAACCACGAGTACAATTCACACTGCTCCCAGCGGGAATCGAACACGGGTTGTCCGAACGTCGGTAATCTAGTCGGGTGGTTTTCCCAACTAGGCTACCGAGGCCCCCGATAAACAATGGCATAAACGTTATTTTAATAGGAGATGGTGCTTTTTCATTTATTTCAAAAGTTTAACTCCTCCTATTAAGATTATGTTCAAGAAATCAGTTTTTAAAAATATACAATGAATAAAAATAACCATATCGCTTTACAAAATCTTAGCTATTTTATTGATACTATACATTCATTGCGTGACACTTTTGTCAGTTGCCTCAAAGTTATTCTGCAAAATCATCCTAAATAGAATCATCATCATTGAGTGCCGTCTCCGCAACGAAGGTTGGCTACCATGGAGCGCCATTTTGCTCTATCTCTTGCTTTGATGGTGCAGGTTGTCATCGGTTGATTTGTCCATCTTTTGATGTTACTCGTCCATGTTAATCTTGGTCTGCCTCTGCCTCTTTTACCTTGTATTTTCCCCTCCAGGATCACTTTCAGTAGGCTGTTGTGTCTTTTAACATGGCCTAAGAATCGCATTTGTCTTGTTCTAATTGTGTTCAGAAGTTCTCTTTTCATTTTTAGTTGTTTTAAGACTTTGTCATTTGTTTTCTTTTCCTTCCATCCAATTCTACCTATTCTTCTATATATCCACATTTCAAAGGCTTCAATTCTCTGTTCTGTTTTCTTGTCTAATGTCCATGTTTCAGCACCATATAGGAATATTGAGAAGATGTAACATTTTGCTATTCTTAGTTTTAGCTCTGGTGTTATTTGTTTTGATGTTAGTATGTCCTTCATGACATTAAAATTACTTTTTGCCATTCCTATATTCTTTTGTTTATTTCAGTTGTACATTTTCCATCACTGGTTATAGTATGTCCAAGGTAGTTATAGTTCTGAACTGTCTCAAGGTCTATTCCTTCAATTTTGATATCCACTTGTGGGTTTTGAGTATTTTCTTTGTTTATGATCATAGTTTTAGTCTTTTTGATATTCATATCTAGTCCATATTTTTTGCTTGTCGTGTTTATTTCATTAAGTAATTGTTGTAGGTCTTTAGGATTTTCTGCTAGTAGTACAGTATCGTCAGCATATCTTAGGTTATTGATTATCTTTCCATTAATTTGTAGGCCTGGCATCTCTATGATGTTTTTAAAGATTTGCTCAGTGTATAGATTGAACAAGCTTGGTGATAGGATGCATCCTTGTCTTACTCCTCTTTTTATATCAATGGGTGTAGAGAACTCTTTGTTATATTTTATTATTGCTGTTTGCTCCCAGTATAGATTGCATATTAGTCGTATATCCATGTCATCTAGATGTATCTCTTTTAGGCATTCTATAAGTTGTTTGTGGTGTACTCTATCAAAAGCTTTGGTGTAGTCTATGAAGCAGGCATATATTGGTTTGTTTACTTCTGTGTATTTTTCAATTAATGTTCTCATGCAGAATATGGCTTCTTTTGTCCCGCTATTTTTCCTAAATCCAAATTGCTGCTCATCTAATTCAGTATTGATTTTATTCTGAATCCTTCCTTGTATAACTTTTAGCAAGATTTTTGTAACATGGCTCATTAGGCTTATTGTTCTAAAGTCACTGCATTCAACTGCACCATTCTTTTTAGGCAATGCAATGAAAGTTGATGTTTTTAGTTCATTTGGTATGTATCCTGTGTGGTATATGTCGTTGCATATGTCTGTAATCACTTCAATGCCAAAATCTTCAAGTGCCTGTATCATCTCTATCTGTATGCTTTCAGGTCCTGCTGCTTTTCCCCTTTTCATTGTTTTTATAGCTTTTTCCACCTCAGATTTTAAGATTTTATAGCCTGATGTACATTTTATAACTGGTTTCTTGTCCCTTTGATCATGAAATAGTTCTGTTATATATTCCTGCCATCTATCTATGATGTCCTTATTGTCTGTTAGCATTTTTCCTTTTTTGTCTGCAATGCATCCACCTTCTGTGGCTTTTTATTTTTATTAGTCATTCTCTTTATTTCTGTGTGCATTCCTCTTAGGTCTTGTTTGCTTTCCATAGTTTCTATTTCTCTACATTTTTGGCTGAGCCAGTCTTCTTTTGCCTTTTTGCACATTTTGCGTATCTCATTATCTATTTTATTGTATTGGGCAGTGTTCTTTGCTTGTCTCCTTTCTTCCATTTTTTCTAAGATGGTGTTAGTTATCCATTTTTGTTTTTTGTTCTTTTCTCTTTTGGGTAAGGTGTCGCAGGCTTTTTGTATGCTTTTCTTTATGCATTGCCATTTGGTTGTTACTTTTTCATCAGGATTTTCTCTTCTGTATTGTTCAATTCCTTCCTCTAGCAGCTTCTGGTATGTGTTCTTTACTTGTATTGTATAGGTATCTTTAATATCTTTTTGATTTAAAGCTGTTATGTTGAGTGGGTTTGTTGATGAATCAGATTTTTGCTTGTTTCTCTTTAGTTTGATTTTCATTTTAATCATTACAGGATTGTGATCAGAATTAATATCTGCTCCTGGGTAGGTTTTGGCTTTCTTTACGCTGTTACGGAACCTTTCTTTTATCATTATGTAATCTATTTGATTCCTCTTCCTATCTCCAGGGCTTTTCCATGTGTATAGTTTCCTTTTCTCTTGCTCAAAGTAGGTGTTACATATTATCAGCCTGTTTTCTTCACAGAATTGTATTAATCTTTCTCCTTAAATAGAATAAAGGATTCAATAGATACAGTAATGCGTGAAGAACAGGCTGGGTTTAGAAAAGGGAGAAGCTGCCTTGACCACATTTTCACTCTACGACTTATATTGGAGGAACACATTGAAAAGCAAAAACATTTTGTACTTAACTTCATCGACTTCAAAAAAGCATTTGATAGTATTCATAGTGATTCTTTGTGGAAAATTCTGAAGCAATATGGCTTACCATAAAAAATCATAAATATTATGAAAGACATTTATGATGGTTTAAAATGTGCAGTTCGAACAGAGGAAGGACTGAGCAAATCTTTCCCAATAGAAACTGGGGTTAAACAAGGATGTATTTTATCACCCTTGTTATTTGGAGTTGTTATGGATTTCATAATGAAGAAATGCTGCACTGGTAATAAAGGCATCGAATGGATACAAGGAGACCATTTGAAGGATCTCGACTTTGCTGATGACATAGTTCTCATCAGCAGTCAGATAAAAACGATGCAGGAAAACACATGATCTATCATCAATAGCCAGCAAAATTGGGCTTGAAATCAATCATGAAAAGACTAAAGTCATGAAAAGCTAAATTCCAACAGACGACAAAATATACATGGAAAACAAACCAGTGGAAGAGATCGATCACTTTATCTATCTTGGAAGTCATATTGCTCGAGAAGGGGATATAGAAACAAAGTTGAATGCATTCGAAAATAAATGTCTAAGGAAAATACTTGATATAGCGTGGAACGAATTCAAAATAAATGAGGAAATTAGAGAAATCGCCAATCAACCACTAATATCTTCAGTAATAAAGAAAAGACGATGGTCATATGTTGGACATGTGATGAGAAGAGATAATAACCGAATAGCAAAGTAATCCCTCATGTGGGAAACAACAGGTAAGAGAAAAAGAGGAAGACCCAGAGAGACACTGAGAAGAAGATAAAATATCTTTAAAAGAATTGAAAACTGCTAGAACAAAAATTCAGATAAGAAAAGGAGTATCTTGGTCTACGCCCTATGTGCCGGCTACGCCTCGAAAGGTCAATAGATAGATAGATACTTTCATTGACTCATATTCACAAAACTATCCAAGATACAATTTTGCTGCAATTTGAGATTGTGGTTTTATATGTCTAGTCATTTAAATGACCACAAACAAATAAGCTTCAGTTAAGATCACTTTGAAATTTCACACATTTATGAAGAAATGCACAATGAATAGGGAAAAAAAAATCAATTTTGGGTTATTCTATAAATGATCTAATAGTGTAGATGTAAATGTATGAAAACCATAACTGTGTACAAATGATTATAACTGAATAATCACATAGTAATCCCATGAAGCTGGGGATTCCCAGATCTTGAATATGATATATTAATAGTAGCAGAAATACTTGATAGCTTTAGGAAGAACTTGTTAAGTTCTAGACTTCCATATAGGAGCTTTCAGACTTGTTTGGTGGCCAGATATAGGATCAATCGGCTTCTGGAATCTTTAAAATACAGTTTCTAAAATATCTAAATAATATTATCCATGCTTCCTCACTCCAAACTGTATTTCAGTATTTCTTCTTAGTATTTAATCAAACCAAATAAATAAATACTAATGTCTAGAAGCTGAGTATGGATTAACTGTGTCGTGTAAAAACAGAGAGCAAATGAGTACTGGCCAGCTCAGTTGTAGAAATTGTTGCATAGCAACTTCTGCTTGTAAATTGAACATAGGCTTTGCATTATTTTTACTGTTTTGTAGGGATTTCCTAAAACTAAGAGTTTCTATATCTTGTCTTAGTGTGTGCTGTCAAGAGATTTTTACTAAATGAACAAAATATAGATACATTTTACTGCTATTCTTAACAATTTTATTATATCTATGAGGGGGGAAGGGAGCCGCAATAGCTCAGTGGTTAGTGAACTGGACTACCACGGACAAGGGGTAGGGTTCGATCCCAACTGACGGCTTCCGGGTTCACCCAGCCTTAAATGGGTACCGGATTTTTTTCTGGGAAAGTAAAGCAGCACGGGCATAATACTGACCACATTACCCCAAAAATCACGTGCTGAAGGTCTGTAAAATATAGGGTCACTAACACCATATTTCCCTATACGCCACTTGGCGTGATGGGGCTACTTTACTTTTATTTTTACTATGAGGGGGAAGTGTTTCTTCAGCTGCTTGCTTTTTTCTTAGCTTCAAGTTTACTATCGTGGAAAAATTTGTGCAATTATCCTCCTAGGGTTTTGTAACAATTAAGAGTAGAGGTAATTACTACTCAGTTTTTGCAGCCTCTGAGGTATCCTTTATTCTTCACAATTATTCCTTTGTTCTATTAGAATGATATTATGGCAGACTGGTCAGATAGATGTACAAATATATATATATAATGCAATGAACATGATTTTTTTTTTTTAACATTTTACAGATCTTCTTTCCTTCCTTATTTCCCTTTCAGCAGTATCGCTGCCTGGTGTCTTGACCCCTCAGCTACAGTCAAAATTTTGTTTTATTGATTTGAGTTTCTTATGGGCTATTAAGAGTTTTTATCACTGATTTGCATCACATAAAAGAACTTCTCTGCTGTTGTTTATTTCTCAGTGCATACTAGTTATCCCAGTAATGGTGTTTTTTCTGTTTTATAATTTGCCAGGTATATAGTTTTGGGTATTCTACTTTATTTATGTATAATGTTACACTATAAATTCCCCTCCTCAATTTAAGACCATGATACTCATTACTCTATATCTACACATGTATATTTATGTATCTGTTGAAATTGTTGTTGACACTTGTTACTTTTTATCATTTATTTGCTGGAGAAACATGTTAAGCTATCAATAAACTATGTGAATCTTTCTTGGTTCAAGGTGAATATAAGTTATTTATTCTTTCAATTGATCTTGTATTCATATAGAGAGTGCTTATTTCATTTCAGTGGCTTGCCCATTTACAAAGCCTAAGCACAAGTGAGTTAAATGAGCTGCCTTTCATGGAAATTTCATGCAAGGAAAGGGTTTGTGTGTTTGCCGTTTTTATTTATACAAGCCATTACAAATCAGCTTACACTTTATCAGAATTTACTGTCAAATTTATCAGTGTCATGATTTCCTGTCAATTTATCGTACTGTGTCATGATTTCTTGTCACATTTAATACACTATCAGGGTTCCATGTCTTGTCAATCCCATTGTCCCACTAGTTGTGACATATTCCTTCAAGATAACAGCAACAAATAAGTAATAAAGGCTACTATAGTGGGAACATTAATCATGAGCAAGCAAGCCAAGCATTCACTCAATGATTATAATTTAAATATGACAGAATAGAACTGAACTGAAACTGCATGAATTGGAAATTAGGTATTTTATATTTCCTATCATGATGGATCAGGATTTTAAGTTACATTTTTATTATCATATTTTGTCAAAGTTCATTTATCAATACCAGAATTTTAAAGTGTATTAGTCTGTCTACATTTTGTCCTGGCTCTTTGTACATTGTCAAACAACAAATCATACTACATTTTTCACACACACACACATATAGTTCCTTGTCAGAGTATCAATTATAATACTATCTATCTATTGACCTTTCGAGCCGTAGCCGGCCCATAGGGCGTAGACCAAGATACTCCTTCTCTTATCTGAATTTTTGTTCTAGCAGTTTTCAATTCTTTTAAAGATATTTTATCAAATCTCGCCATTTGTCTCTGTTCTGTGCAAGCAGCTCTATCTCATTGAGGGAGCCGATTCCTGCTGCTCTTGCCTCTGTCATCAATGTTCTTCTCAGTGTCTCTCTGGGTCTTCCTCTTTTTCTCTTACCTATTGTTTCCCACATGAGGGCTTGCTTTGCTTTTCGGTTATTATCTCTTCTCATCACATGTCCAACATATGACCATCATCTTTTCTTTATTACTGAAGATATTAGTGGTTGATTGGCGATTTCTCTAATTTCCTTGTTTGTTATGAATTTGTTTCACGCTATACCAAGTATTTTCCTTATAATATATAAAATATATATGCTATAATATATAAAATATTATATAAAATAATAATGTTACTGCTGTTTCATTTTCAGTATCCTGAATGGCCACATAGTCTTCTCAACTTCATGTGCAGATCATCAGCTCTGTCTTTAGACAGAACACAGTCAAAAGATATAACACCAACAACTGTTGACACTGAAATGGCAAGGGGCATGACTCCAAAGAAATGGCATGAAGTTTCATGGATGGCTTCCCTTGTTAATAAAATAGTCTGCAGGGCAAACTGTGATGTGGTTGTTGATATTGGTTCAGGACTTGTAAGTTGTTTCTTATACTCTAACTGTGTGTGGGTACAAGAGAAACATTGAAACACAGCATCCACTCGTGCTTTGTACATGGCATTGAAAGGGAGTTTATTTAACGCTGCCATTTCCATCACATCTGGACGCTTGCTCTTTATAACCTCTACATTAGTTTCATGCACTCAAATACAGAAATCCCTCCCGCAAAGTCTGACCAGAAAGTTTATCTAGACTGTCACTTCCCAGAAAAATTACACCACAACTATAAATTTTATATTATGATCCACTTAATTCACTACATTTAATCTCTCTTATTAACATTGAACTGCTATATTTGTTTATACAGAAATACAATTTCATAATTTCTGTGAGTAAAAGTGAAAGTCATAATTTTTTTTACCATTTCAATTTTGTGAAATTTGTCTTTGAAGTTGAACTATAATTTTGTGCTCATAGCGTTGGTAAAAATGACAGTCATAAACACTGGGCCATAAGAATGGCAATTGTTGTTTTAACAAATTTGCATGATGAACTGAAACAACAGACACTGCAATGTCGGCCGCGTGACATAAACAGTAACTACTTTTATAGTGGAAAGGCAGGAAATGATAATGAAAGCTGCATAGATAGAAACCCGAATGTAAAATAGAAACATAAGAATTTTTTTCAGATGAAGGGCTTCACTTGCGACATTTTAGGGTCTCATTTGCGTCATTGTGAGTTAGGTCATTTCAGCTATAGAACACATCCCAGACAGGCGTGCCATGTACATTCTTGTTGAAATCTAATGTGCTCTGACTGAAAAGTGCAGATATTACAGCACAAAGTATAAACATTCCTTATAGAGCTAATGAGATGTTTCTGGCACTCAAATAGAAGTGAACATGTATTTTAGTGCCACAGCCCAAATGTTCTCAGAGGTAAACTTGAGGAAGTGAACTATTAAGTATGTAATAATAATTTTAAAAACCTATCTTTAGGGCATTATCCTAATACTTGGGTCTGCCAGATGGTCATATAGAATTAGAGAATAAAGGCAGCTTGTCCAGTGCAGTCACAGCGAGGTGTTCAGGTTTGAGTTTTTATTTTACCCTCGATAGAAAAAATTCTACTGGGATTTGAACCTGCATTCTCCAGGTTTGGAGTCCCAACTAGCCAAAAAAGGTGAGTTAAATAAAAATGTTAAAATAGCACTGAAAATTCAAAACATTGTGTTATTGGTCTTTGAATTAGCAGAATTTCTATACAGTTGGCAGGGTGACTAGGTGGTCTAGAGGTAAGACATCAGCCTCTGGACAGAAAGGTCCTAGGTCTGAATCTTGCCACGGATAGTGGGAATTTTTCACACCAAATCCATAGTTTCTTCATAGTTTTACCTTACCCTGGTCTTTGGGTAGGTGGTGAGATCCAATGCATAGCCCTCAAAGATAATGATGAAAAATGAGAGGTCCTATGTGTTTTTATGCATGTTGCCTTTGCAGTTAAACATTAAAAAAATAGAGTAGGCCAAAAGTGAGAAAATTTTTTAAGCAAAAATCTACCCATGCTAGAGACAATGTGTTAGACCAAAGGCAAAGATATTGTGGCTTTGCCACAAGATACAAGTGGCACCATAGTGCAGACAGGCAGCACACAGTCACAGCTGCAATGTAAAAATATCCAATCCACTTGAGATAGGCATCAAAGAAAAGGAACAGAGCATTTCATTATTAATTTTCTTAGCAGTGGAAGAGTTAAAATTACGATAATTCATTGTCATGGGATACATTGTAGCAATTGGAGACTAAGTGATGGTAAATGGCTGAGTAATTGGGAATGAAACACAATTCTGAAGACTAGTCAAAACTCATTACATCACATAGTTCATGATTTGCTTCAGTTTTACAAAATGTCTACAAAGTTGATGCCATGACACCTGAATTTAGAATTAAAGTAATGTTATATTGAGTTTGTGAAAAACATTTGTGGTACTTTGAAGATGGTGACGGTTTCCTAGCAAGATGTGTTGCTGTCACTGAAACCTGCATCCACTACCACTGGCTAGAAACTAAGAGAGTTAGCAAGGAATGTTGTCATCCCTCCTATCAAGAGTCAGCAAGGAATGTTGTCATCCCTCCTATCAAGAGTCAGCAAGGAAATCTGTCATTCCTCCTATCAAGAGTCAGCAAAAAGGGTTATCATCCCTCCTATCAAGACTAATCAAGAAATGTTATCATTCCTCCTATCAAGACTCAGCAAAAAGTGTTATCATCCCTCCTATCAAGACTAATCAAGAAATGTTATCATTCCTCCTATCAAGACTCAGCAAAAAGTGTTATCATCCCTCCTATCAAGACTAATCAAAAAATGTTAACATTCCTCCTATCAAGACTCAGCAAGAAATGTTGTCATCCCTCCTCACCAGAACCAAATAAACTCTAAAGACAACCTTTTACAAGGAAGATTTGATGTTGATTCTCTTTTTTTTTGAGGTTAGCTGGGAATAATTTTGGAGCACTACATGCCAGGATTGGGTGAGGGCAGAGCATTGTTGCCAGTGCCTCATATTTAATTTTTCTATGGAATTAGATAATATTCAAATGCAGTCAAGTTCAGATTTCTTCTTCAGTCTTTTGCTCCATCAAAAACAATTCACATGACTTTGTTTTTTTTAGTTCATGTATCATCCTAAAAAAGTAAAGTAAAGAGCCCCATCACGCCAAGTGACGTATAGGGAATATGGTGTTGACCATACATTTTACAGACCTTCAGCACATGATTTTTGGGGTAATATGGTTGGTATTTTGCACATGCTACTTTATTTTCCCAGAAAAATTCTGGTACCCATTTAAGGCTGGGTGAACCCGGAAGCCATTGGTTGGGATCAAACCCTACCTCTTGTCCTTTGTAGACCAGTTTACTAACCACTGAGCTATCGCGGCTTCCGTATGTATCATCCTGCAGCATGACAATGCTGGGCTCCATTCTGTACTGAAGTTGAACCATCCACCACAAACTGCACTTTATGTGTCCTCCTTAGCCGCTGTTCTTGGCAGAATTCATTCAAAGTGAGTAGCACATGTTTTCATCACTCAGAGAGAAACCGGGAAGAAGGTCTTTCAAGTCTGAAGATGAGCAGCAGCAGGTGATACATGAGTACCTGTACACACACTATCTAACGTATTTTTTTCTGGACAAATCCATGCCCTTTTAGGTGCTGGAGGATTTGCATTGAAAACAATGAAGGTTGATTTGTAGAATGAAACATTTTTGTACCAACTTTTATTAAATACAAGTAATTATGGAGCAAATATTTCAGGTTTTCATTTGACACATCCTGATAGTAATCTGATAGTGAAATATATGGAAGACATTTTGAAGATAATACCATGTTTAGTTAAAGCATCTAAATTTCCCTCTCTTAGTCTTTCTGTGCACTCATTTAAGGGTTACCTCGACCATGTACTGCATCAAGTTTATGGGCATCCAGTTGTAGGTCTGGAGATCTCAGAAAGCCATAGATGTGCTGCAGAGATGAGAGCTATAAAGCAGGGTTAGTTATATTGTTATGTGTATATGTCTCATATCAGTATAGATTTAATCTTACTTCATTTATCTCATCTCCTTTGAGTATAGAGATTCATTGATACTCTGAAAGATGAATATCTTAGGTGGTTTTCTAGAGTTGTGTCAACAAAATTTCATTTGTTTATGGCTATCTTTTATGAAGTATATAATTACTGTCTATTTTTAATATAGTTACAGTATATAAATGAAGAGAAAAAGTTACAGAAAATTTAGGAGCCAATGGTGGGGTGTGCTAAACACTCCAAGGTATGGTGACAGCTTTACAAATAAAGAACACAACACAATACTGACGTATCGGCCTGTGGCCTTCTTCAGAATACAGGGACAACGACAACAAGCGGTGAAGCACAATTACTACATGTTAGATGATCAAGTGGAGGGCGAGGAAAGTAGGATGCAGAAATAAGAAAAGAGAGAAATGAATTTTACATGATGAGAGGTATGATGGGCGTCAAAATATATAAAATAGAAAAAGAGAGAGAAAAATGTATAATAAATTGTACTTAGCTGAGCTCAGAGCAGGAAAACTGTAATCCGTGCTGAAACCAGTCGGAGTGACTAAAAGCGCAGAGAACGTGTATAGAAAGCAACACGTGACAAAGACAGGTCAGTAAAGAGGGCAAAAAGGATCTAATATCGGGAAAACCAAAAGGGGGGGGGGGAAAGGGGGATAGACGAGGACACTCCTGGGACACAACAAGCAATACATATAAATCACTCAACAATGGAAGTGAGAGATCACACGAGAGGTTAAGAGAAAGAAATAGAATGACACACAAAGTAGTAAACTAGGCAGTGGGTGAGAGAGATGGACTCTACAGAATGGATGGCCTCGAACTGAAAGAGTTGAGAGGTAGGTCAACGAAAGGAAGGATTGGATACTGGAGGAAGAGATACGGTGAGGAAGAATAATAAAGCCGGTATAATGAGAAGGGCGATAGAGGGGTGGTCCGGAGGAAGTTAGTCTATCGGGAGGTAGGGAAGTATTGGAGGAGGAGGTATGGAGAGGAGGGATAAGAAGCAGGTATGTGAAAACTGGATAGGGGGAGAGGCGGTAGGTCAGAAGTGAATGGAAAAAGAGAAAGTCTGGAAGAAGTGGAGCAATAGGGGATGGTGTGCAAGAGGTATGAACCATAGGAGGTAAAGAAGTAGGGAAATGATAGAACAAAGGGGGGAATGAAAGTGGGCATCAGGATAAGGGGGATACTGGAATAGTAGGTATAGATGAGTAGTGACTACAAGTTAATAGAGAGGAGAGGGGTGAGCTAGGAGTAGATCAGCAGAGGGGTGGTAGGAAGGACGAGGGACAATAGAGGTGGGCAGAGAGATCGTACGTACAGTCCAGGTGGAGAGGTGATATAGTGATAAAGAGGTAAAGGACATGAAGGTAGTCAGAAGAGAAAAAGGTGTAGGGAGAGGGGGGGGGTTTTAGGAGGAAGAAGGCAAGATGGGGGCTACTCAAAGAGGATATGAAAAGCAGGGATGGACGAGGAGTAGAGGACCCAAGAAGAGAAATAGGAAGAGAGGTCCATAGGTGGGAGGGTGGAGTCGGAGGCCGGAGGGTCCTCAGAGGGACAGGGATACATTGATGCCACGAGGGGTGAGGCAGCCCCAACGAGCGATCAGACGGTGCTCAAGAGTGAGCCGACTGTGGTGATCAGAGGAGCATGATACTAGGCCAGTTACCAAGACATCAGTCTTACCTCGATGGCCCCTCGAGTTAAAGTGGGCTGCTACAGGAGTGTCCGCTTCTTGGGTGATGTCATTCAAGTGTTCACGGCACCTATCGCCGATTCTGCGACCAGACTGACCGATGTAGGTCAACTTGCATCGCTTACAGATGATGGCATAAATGATGTTCCGCGATGTGCAAGTGAATCCCTCTCTGATCTCGAAAGGACCATTAGGGAAGAGGACAGTGTCGGTCTGGAGAACGTGGTCACAAGTTTTACATACTCTCCGGTTGCAGCGGATAGTGCCTCGATGGCTGAAGTGGTCAGCAGGAAGACGGCCCCTGACAAGAAAGTCTTGGAGGTTCCGGTCACGTCTAAAGGCCACTAGTGGTGGGTCAGGGAAGAGCAGACGAGTAGTAGGGTCAGATCGAAGAATAGGGAGGTAGCGGTGGATGGTCCTAATAGCGGCGTAGTGGTGAGGGTGATGGGTGAGAGCGAGCACTACTCTATCAGAGGGGGGATGAGTAGAGGGGGTAAGAGCAGACTGACGTGAAGTGTGGAGAACTCGACGCAGGGCAGGGAGGAGAGCTGATTCAGGATAGAGACGTCGGCGGAAGAAATCAAGCATAAGGTGGGCATTGTGAAGGAAATCTTCGTCGTCTTGGCAAAGGCGACGAAGTCTGAGAAGCTGGGAATAGGGAAGAGAGTTCTTGCAGGATGTAGGATGAGAGGAGTCGTAGCGGAGGAAACTATGGGAGTCAGTGGCCTTGTAGAAGACCGAGGTGAGAAGATGAGAGGTGCCCAAGGAGACTAGGATGTCCAGGAAAGATACGGAGGAGGTGGAGATGTGGAAGGTGATGTGGATAGAGGGGTGGAAATGTCCGACATATTCGATGAAACGGGAGATCTCATCTTCTGGAAGGTCAGACAGACCAATGCAGTCATCAATGTACCTACGATACATAAGGGGAAGAGGGCCCTGGTAGGTATGGATGATTTGGTGCTCAAGGTAACCCATGAAGAGACAAGCATAGCTAGGGCCCATTTTAGTGCCCATCGCCACACCGCTGATCTGGGTGAAGAAATTGCCATTGAACTCGAAAGAGTTGAGGTTCAAGACTAATTCTGCTAGACGGAGGAGGACGCCAGTGGCGATGGAGGGTTGGATCCTACGGTCCAGGAAAAACTGAAGAGCTTGAAGGCCGTCGGAGTGGGGAATAGAAGTATACAGGGAGCAGACATCCATAACGAAGAGGCGGTAGTGACGATCAGGAAGGAGGGTGATAGAGGAAAAGATGTTAAGGGCGTCGTTAGTGTCTTTGACATACAAAGGGAGGCCCATAACTATGGGTTGAAAGACACTGTCGAGGAAGTCAGAAATGAGAACAGTAGGACATGAGATGGAAGAGACAATAGGACGTCCAGGAGAGTCAGGTTTATGTATTTTAGGCAGCATATAAAAAGAGGGTCTGCCCAAGCAGTGGTCAGGAAGGATCATGCGGGAGGAGCTAGAGGGAAGTAATCCATCCTGAATGAAACGGAGGATCGTACGACGCACCACAGCGTTATTAGAGACAGTAGTGTCGTCGGGGTGGGGAGGTAGAAAGTCGAGTCGGATAATTGTTTATCACCTTCCCGGATATAAAGGTCTTTCCTCCATACCACCACAGAGCCACCCTTGTCGGCCGGCTTGATGACAATATCATCACGTCGGCGAAGATCCTGGAGGGCTTGGTACTCTTCACTACTAAGATTAGAGCATCGAAGTCTATGGGGACGAAGTGCCTTAATATCCCGGTAGGTACTGTTAATGAACTGGTCCAAAGCCTGTGATTCGCCCGAGCGGGGAGTCCAGTCAGATTTACGGGGGGAAAAAGCGGGCAAATTCGTCTGTAGGAGGAGGTTGAGAGGAAGAGTTCGGATGATTAAAGTAATAGAGTTTGAGTCGTAGTCGTCTGTGATACTCCTGAATGTCCCGTAAGAGAGAAGAGAGAGAATGAGTCACTCAAAGGGCGAAGGGGGACAAACTTAAGACCCTTGCTGAGAAGAGAGCGCTCATGGTCGGAAAGGGGCAAATCAGGGGGAATACAAGTGACAAGGGAGCTAGAGTCAGAGGCATTGGGGAGAGGAGGTGAGGGAGGAGGAGGAGGAGGACGGAGGTTCAAGAGTTTACGTTTGTGCTGAGAGGATAAAAAGTCATACACAGATCGGTTGTGGTGGTGGATGGTATGGCGGATGAAGCGAAGAGTCCCAGGTAAGTTAGAGGTGAGTAGATGGAGTTGGGATAGGAGGTGTTGTAGGCGGGTGTTGAGGTGGGATATAAGACGAGAGTGGCTAGAAGCGACAAGACGAACACGTTTCAGGCCATGCTGGAGTTCAAGGTTCTTCAGTTGGCGGCGAAGATAGAGAGGTGGGGTTGACCGACTTGAGGTGAGAAGTGAGATCGGAACCCACACGGGAGAAATTTACGATGGAGGCAGTTGTTCAAGAAATTAAGATGACAGGTAAATCTAGTTTTCTTGAAAGTAGTGAAGGCAAAGTCCTTAGAGATGTTAGAGAGTTCGGGGGGTAGAGTGGAGAAGGAGGCGATGATGGAGTGACGGATAGAATGAGATAGATGTTTGAGGGAGGGCATAGTGAGGAGATGAGAGAAGATCGAGAAGAGAAATGAGAGATAAACCAACTAGATGAAGATAGGTAGGATACGTGAAGGTATAGAGAAGCCAATAATAGAAAGAGGGAAGGTAGTGAATAGAAAGTATGAGGAGCAAAGTGCAAGAGGGGAGGGTAAGGAAGCACCCAGAAATGAAGGCGAGGAGAGACTGACGAGAGATAGAATAGGTAGGTGAAAGAACGGAGTGGAAATGGTTCTAACTAAAGTACACAGAAATGAAGGCGAGGAGAGACTGACGAGAGATAGAATAGGTAGGTGAAAGAACGGAGTGGAAATGGTTCTAACTAAAGTACACAGAGATGAATGACGTTAAACAAACATAAAGTAGCAGCGATATCAATTGAGTAGGGAACAGGCAAATAATTGCAATGCTGCGGTAAAGCTGGTAGCAAGGAGCCAATGGTGGGGTGTGCTAAACACTCCAAGGTATGGTGACAGCTTTACAAATAAAGAACACAACACAATACTGACGTTTCGGCCTGTGGCCTTCTTCAGAATACAGGGACAACATGGGTTACCTTGAGCACCAAATCATCCATACCTACCAGGGCCCTCTTCCCCTTATGTATCGTAGGTACATTGATGACTGCATTGGTCTGTCTGACCTTCCAGAAGATGAGATCTCCCGTTTCATCGAATATGTCGGACATTTCCACCCCTCTATCCACATCACCTTCCACATCTCCACCTCCTCCGTATCTTTCCTGGACATCCTAGTCTCCTTGGGCACCTCTCATCTTCTCACCTCGGTCTTCTACAAGGCCACTGACTCCCATAGTTTCCTCCGCTACGACTCCTCTCATCCTACATCCTGCAAGAACTCTCTTCCCTATTCCCAGCTTCTCAGACTTCGTCGCCTTTGCCAAGACGACGAAGATTTCCTTCACAATGCCCACCTTATGCTTGATTTCTTCCGCCGACGTCTCTATCCTGAATCAGCTCTCCTCCCTGCCCTGCGTCGAGTTCTCCACACTTCTGTCAGTCTGCTCTTACCCCTTCTACTCATCCCCCCTCTGATAGAGTAGTGCTCGCTCTCACCCATCACCCTCACCACTACGCCGCTATTAGGACCATCCACCGCTACCTCCCTATTCTTCGATCTGACCCTACTACTCGTCTGCTCTTCCCTGACCCACCACTAGTGGCCTTTAGACGTGACCGGAACCTCCAAGACTTTCTTGTCAGGGGCCGTCTTCCTGCTGACCACTTCAGCCATCGAGGCACTATCCGCTGCAACCGGAGAGTATGTAAAACTTGTGACCACGTTCTCCAGACCGACACTGTCCTCTTCCCTAATGGTCCTTTCGAGATCAGAGAGGGATTCACTTGCACATCGCGGAACATCATTTATGCCATCATCTGTAAGCGATGCAAGTTGACCTACATCGGTCAGTCTGGTCGCAGAATCGGCGATAGGTGCCGTGAACACTTGAATGACATCACCCAAGAAGCGGACACTCCTGTAGCAGCCCACTTTAACTCGAGGGGCCATCGAGGTAAGACTGATGTCTTGGTAACTGGCCTAGTATCATGCTCCTCTGATCACCACAGTCGGCTCACTCTTGAGCACCGTCTGATCGCTCGTTGGGGCTGCCTCACCCCTCGTGGCATCAATGTATCCCTGTCCCTCTGAGGACCCTCCGGCCTCCGACTCCACCCTCCCACCTATGGACCTCTCTTCCTATTTCTCTTCTTGGGTCCTCTACTCCTCGTCCATCCTGCTTTTCATATCCTCTTTGAGTAACCCCCATCTTGCCTTCTTCCTCCTAAACCCCCCCCCCCTCTCCCTACACCTTTTTCTCTTCTGACTACCTTCATGTCCTTTACCTCTTTATCACTATATCACCTCTCCACCTGGACTGTACGTACAATCTCTCTGCCCACCTCTATTGTCCCTCGTCCTTCCTACCACCCCTCTGCTGATCTACTCCTAGCTCACCCCTCTCCTCTCTATTAACTTGTAGTCACTACTCATCTATACCTACTATTCCAGTATCCCCCTTATCCTGATGCCCACTTTCATTCCCCCCTTTGTTCTATCATTTCCCTACTTCTTTACCTCCTATGGTTCATACCTCTTGCACACCATCCCCTATTGCTCCACTTCTTCCAGACTTTCTCTTTTTCCATTCACTTCTGACCTACCGCCTCTCCCCCTATCCAGTTTTCACATACCTGCTTCTTATCCCTCCTCTCCATACCTCCTCCTCCAATACTTCCCTACCTCCCGATAGACATACTTCCTCCGAACCACCCCTCTATCGCCCTTCTCATTATACCGGCTTTATTATTCTTCCTCACCGTATCTCTTCCTCCAGTATCCAATCCTTCCTTTCGTTGACCTACCTCTCAACTCTTTCAGTTCGAGGCCATCCATTCTGTAGAGTCCATCTCTCTCACCCACTGCCTAGTTTACTACTTTGTCGTGTCATTCTATTTCTTTCTCTTAACCTCTCGCGTGATCTCTCACTTCCATTGTTGAGTGATTTATATGTATTGCTTGTTGTGTCCCAGGAGTGTCCTCGTCTATCCCCCCTTCCCCCCCCCCCCCCCCCTTTTTGGTTTTCCCGATATTAGATCCTTTTTGCCCTCTTTACTGACCTGTCTTTGTCACGTGTTGCTTTCTATACACGTTCTCTGCGCTTTTAGTCATTCCGACTGGTTTCAGCACGGATTACAGTTTTCCTGCTCTGAGCTCAGCTAAGTACAATTTATTATACATTTTTCTCTCTCTTTTTCTATTTTATATATTTTGACGCCCATCATACCTCTCATCATGTAAAATTCATTTCTCTCTTTTCTTATTTCTGCATCATACTTTCCTCGCCCTCCACTTGATCATCTAACATGTAGTAATTGTGCTTCACCGCTTGTTGTCGTTGTCCCTGTATTCTGAAGAAGGCCACAGGCCGAAACGTCAGTATTGTGTTGTGTTCTTTATTTGTAAAGCTGTCACCATACCTTGGAGTGTTTAGCACACCCCACCATTGGCTCCTTGCTACCAGCTTTACCGCAGCATTGCAATTATTTGCCTGTTCCCTACAGAAAATTTACTCTAGGTGCATAAAAAAAATGCAGGGATTGAATTCCCAGTGCTTGAATAGAGAGTAGTTACATCACATGCCACTAATAACATGATCCAAATGTATTAGTGAGTTGCGTGATGCATTCTATGTGTTACGAAAGTGATGCAAACACGTTATTTTATAAACACATTAGGCACTCTCTGTGGTTTGAGACATGGCAGATTTAATTGAAAAGCACATTTGAATTAAGTTTGTTTAGATTAGGAAAAATTGGCTACAGAATGCTATGAAATGTTGAAGAAGGCTTTTGGGAACAAGTATCAACTATTCCAATAGAGTAGTTTTCTCAGTGCAAGGGAAGTAGAACATTGATGGATGATGATGAGTGCCCAGGTCAACCAATGTCCAGCTCAACAACAGAAATGGTTGACACAATGCATCACACTATCGATAAAGATCAGCATTGATGGAGTCATTGCACTGGTTGGAATCAACCATGGAAGCTGTTACAGAGTTTTAACAGAGGGTTTGATAATGCAGTGCCTCACATTGTCTATTAAGATCAGCATTGATGGAGCCAGTGCATCTTTCCATGCATGTTATTGTAAAGTTTTTCTTTCAATTGCATGGAGTCAATTTTAAAATCTTGTTAAATTTTTTAATGGAATCATTTTATTGATAGAGATGTAAAAAAATGTAACCGGTTATTTTTTTTTAAAGATTTTAAAAACAAAATATATTATATGTGTGTGTAAACTTTTGTCATGCTGGTGAACAACTTCTAAAATATTAATTTCTTAGTTTGTACTTTGTTCAATATTTATCACTAGGTTTGACTTGTTGTGGAATCAAGAGCTTGAAGTTTAATATTACAAATGATGAGGAATGCTTCAAGAAGTTTGAGTGTCTGATTAACAGTTTAAAACTTCAATGCTGTCATTCAACAAAAGGTAAAGAAAAACTGCACAGAGAAACCTAAAACTAACTCCAAGATCATGCACATGCATTCATTATGAGGTATAAGAAATTCTGTGATAAGAACACCCACATATTTTAACAATTCACTGATCAACCTGATCATCAATGTCAAATATATCTTGCTTGTATATAATTAGGGAGCTGCGATAGCTCAGTGGTTAGTGAACTGGACTACAAAGGACAAGAGGTAGGATTCGATCCCAACCGACAGCTTCCGGGTTCACCCAGCCTTTAATGGGTACCGGATTTTTTTCTGGTAAAGTAAAGCGGCACGGGCGTAATACCGACCACATTACCCCAAAAATCATGTGCCGAAGGTCTGTAAAATTTATGGTCACTAACACCATATTCCCTATACGGCACTTGGTGTGACGGGGGAACTTTACTTTTTTTCTTTTGTATATAATTGTCTTATATAAATTCCTTGTTTATCAACACATGTAATTATTATATCGGAACAATTTTTCATTTGCAGTGTAATTAAATGTGACATCACATTCTTTTGCATATGTGAATTTTAGCTTAAGTTATAGTCAAATGTGCTTACCCTTGAAGGCAGCAACTTAGAAGCTATAAGGGTCTGGTTGGTCTCAAGGCAGAGATGCTGCGAGTTCAAATCCCAGCTGCACCGGTTGGGATTTTTATTTGTGATTTATCTCTGTGGCAACCACCTCTGATTTCAGCAGCGAGGCCCGGCTTGAAATGTCAATTACTCATCGATGGAAAAAAATATGAGTACTTCCGAAAACAGAGTTAATCTGCCTGCATGAGAAGGGACCCCTGTGTACACGGCTGCCAGGAAATACAAAAAAGTATTAACACGCAAAATTCAGTTCCTAGTCTCTATAGACTTTGCCAGAGGTGAAGGCTGGCATACGAAAAAAAAAATAAAAAGCTATAAAACTTGATAATATATTTGCTGCAATAAGATAACATATAAGTGTAGACAAATATAAGTGTGCAATTTAAACAAAAAAGAAAAGAAAACAGGACCAGTCACAATCTACCCTGTTTTTTTTTATGTGTGAGTCTGTTTACAGCAGCCATCTTGTCTTACTTTTTGCAGAAAAAATATCTGGTTATTTTCAGAGGTTGGGTATATCTTGCCTTGTAGATTAGACATTCAGATGGGAGTAAAATCTCTAGCCAGCTGGCCAGCAGTTTAGTGTAGTAAATCATGATCAACCACAGCTTTTATCATTTAGAGAAAAGGCTGAAACATTGAAATATTTTCTCAACTTTATTTCATTGAAATAAATGTTGTAGATTTACATGAACACTAAAAATAAAAACAGCAGAGTTAACAAAAATAATAATAGTATTATTATTATTATTTTTTATTTAATAATAATAATAGTAGTATACGAGAAGTGTTCCTTGTTGCAGTTTCCTCATATTCCAAGTCCGGCTTGTTGCAGGAGCTACTGAGTTAAGTGCTCTGTGCACACTGAGCTGTGTGTCTCATCTGTTTTGATCATGTTTCGATATTCCAATTGTTTACGATGAATGATGATATCGTATGACAGGTAACAGTTGTCTGTGTTAACTTTCTGCGTGGTATTGCCTTATGTCTTTTGGCGTGTGCTGAGACTGCTACAATGGGGACTACAGTTACCTTTCTTTGTTTGAAAGATGAGATATTAATTTGGATGATAACGCTGGCACGGGCGGTTGAGCAATTATGGATTTTTATTTGTTTGCAGTGATACCGGGGCCTTCCATAACCAAATAACCAAGACAAATATGGCTTTTTGGTAGATTTATTATGTACTTAAAACTTTAAAAGTTGTTCCTATTTTTTAAAGTTATATATGCGTGACATGACTTATTGTAGTTCCTATTGATATATGCAATATTTATGTTTTAGTTAATAAATTGTCCTTCATATATAATTTTTTTTTCTGAAGGTGTCAACAAATCTAATCAACCAATCAGTGCTTCTTGCCCCGCAGTGTGTCTGATTGGCTTACACTGTTGTGGTGACCTTTCATCTTCAGTTCTGTCATTGTTTCATGGTGTAAACTGCATCAAGGCTGTCTGTTGTGTGTGCTGCTGCTACCATAAGATGACATTCACAGATGGTATGGACAATCAGTCAGTATTGTTACGTGTGTTATAACTTGTTCTTAAAATAGACTGTCATTATTGTGTATCATGTAACAGTATAGAATGCACTGTGTGCAATTGACTGAGTTAGGTGTTCACCTACTTCTACATTAGATTTTGTTCACTGCTTCATTTATTGATGAACATTTCTTGCTAATTCAATGAGTGCTTGTATCTAAAACTAATTAAATGGAGTCCTATTTAGAATAGAAAGTCATGGTTGTTGAGTAGTTAGTGTGCTTGTTACAGACCAGAAAGATTCAAGTTCAATTCCCAGGTGTGGCAAGCATTTTCTCAGACTGACACAGACAGCTCTGTGGGTTCACTCACCTTGAACCAGATGTTTACTCTTTTTTTTTTTTTTTTTTTTTTTTTTTTTTAAATTATTGTGGCTTGGCATTGTACTGACCATATCACCCATAAAATGTGGCCAGTGGTCATTGCGATATATGGGCACTAATACCATATTCTCCATACGCTTTTCTGACATGGAGGTAATCAATTATTATATGTGGTAGACAGAATAGGACAGAATTGTAGCAGGCTCACTTTTCATGCGGATTATCATGTTTCAAATCATGTCCTTCAGTTAATCCATCTGAAACATTTTGGGAATCCTTTGGTCAAGGAAGGAAAGATATCCAGGAAGTTAACACTGGCCTGCAGCCTCCCAAGAGTTTAACACAAGAAAAGTGGAGGCCTTACAATGAGGTATCTCTTTCATATGAAGGAGTGACATGGACTCATGGTTGTCGAAGTTCTGTGCCCTTCCCACATCTCGGAGGGCATTGATGATGTCTGCCCGATCCATTGGTTGACCGTCTTTAACGACAGCGCAGCTAGCCAACCTGTCTACTCTTTCATTCCTCCATACACCCGCATGTCTAGGGACATAGACAAAGGTGAAATCACATATTTTTTACTTCTGCAATGACTCTACTCATCGTATGTGTACAAAGCCCACCTCTACTTTTTTATCATGCTCATTGAATCACTCAATATGCAGGTTTAATGGAGGCTTTACATTCCATTCTCTAATGAGAAAAGCTCTGTGGAATGCCTTCACTTTACTAAAGAGAATAAAACAGTAACTTAGCAAGCACATATTTATACTACTTATGAGACAAGGACAGAAAAAACAGACAAATTGCTGTCTAAAATGGGTAACTACACTATACACATGACCTAGAACTGTTGCATAGGCTGAGACATTTAGTAATAGGGAGCCTCTTGCTAACCAAACAATCTGATACTAAACATTAACATTCTTTTTCCCTTTATTATCCCTATTGCTTACTCGACAACAGCAGATAATAAGTTAATGCCATCCTACACTGACCAAATAACCTGTTGTTTCTTTTCTTACTAGACTAGTTCTGGTAGAGAACACTTTGGTTACAACAGTCTATAGAACAATTATCTTCACATTATGCAGACTGAGAAAAAGCTAGAAATAATTCCTGCCATAGAGTACATAAAGAAACAAAAGGTAAAATGTGATAAGGCAGAAAGATCAAAACACTACACAATGAGCCTTCAATAAACATTGCAAGAACACCAGATCCAATAGCCAACCATGAAAAAGATTGTTTGATGGAATGTTAGAAACACTAGGAAACATAACAGCAGGAGAGGCAAACAGAAGAGCAACATAACAGACCACAAATTATATCTCCCGTCAATGCTGAAGGGCAAATGATGAAGGAAAGAAGACGAAGAAGATGCAGACTGAAAAAAGCAACTATTTCAAGGACCTATTTAAAGCTTAGAGATAGTTTCAGGTACATCTTTTTTTAGCATAGGAAACTTTGTCACAACCAGATTGTATGATGCCCCTGGGATACTGCACCCAAAGTACACCAAAATCATCAATGAGACAAGTCAGTGTGTTATATTTTAATGGAACATTACAAGTATATCATACACATTTTTTCAGGCATATTTCCAAAGTTTCCAATGAGCCTAGCTGGCCAGAAACATTATCATCATGTGCAAGATGATATTCCATTATGGCACCTCTCTCCCTTTACACTTCGTGTGGGTGCTCAAGAAACCAGGTGAGACCTCAATAATACCTGTCAATTTCTTTCATCATTAACAGTCACTGAGTACCTGTATTTTTCTCTAAGTTATTGTTGTTAGTAATTAAATGATCTGTTTTTCCTTGTGTAACATAAACTTTGGTGTTGTCCAATTCTCTAGATGTCGCTGGAGGTCACAGAACTCACACATGCATGCAGACCATGTTCGACATGTGGCATATCGAGGATTGCTAGAGATGATAGGTAAATAAGCACCTAGCCTTGAATGGAAGCAAAAATGGATAAGTTGATATCTTAGAAACTGCTATCCAGTTTCTGTAAATGAACAGGATAAAGATAACCTATAGCATTACTGCCTTTTGGGGGTCTAGTGCTTCTCCACTTTTCTTAAGCATATTTTTGGGGTGCACCCTCCCTGAATACCTTTCCCTAACCAAAGACCAGGTACTCATAACAGACTTTCTCTCTCAAAAGGTGTCTGTCATAGCGAGTCACTCAAGAGATAAATTGATCTGTCATAGAAAGTCATTCAAGAGATAGATTGATCTGTCATAGCGAGTCACTCAAGAGATAAATTGACCTGTCATAGCGAGTCACTCAAGAGATAAATTGATATGTCATAGTGAGTTACTCAAGAGATAAATTGATCTGTCATAGTGAGTCACTCAAAAAATAAATTGATATGTCATAGCAAGTCACTCAAGAGATAAATTGATATGTCATAGTGAGTTACTCAAGAGATAAATTGATCTGTCATAGCGAGTCACTCAAGAGATAAATTGATATGTCATAGCAAGTCACTCAAGAGATAAATTGATATGTCATAGCGAGTTACTCAAGAAATAAATTGATATGTCATAGTGAGTTACTCAAGAAATAAATTGATATGTCATAGTGAGTTACTCAAGAGATAAATTGATCTGTAATAGTGAGTCACTCAAGAGATAAATTGATATGTCATAGTCAGTTGCTCAAGAGATAAATTGATATGTCATAGTGAGTTACTCAAGAAATAAATTGATATGTCATAGTGAGTTACTCAAGAGATAAATTGATCTGTAATAGCGAGTCACTCAAGAAATAAATTGATATGTCATAGTGAGTTACTCAAGAGATAAATTGATCTGTAATAACGAGTCACTCAAGAGATAAATTGATATGTCATAGTCAGTTACTCAAGAGATAAATTGATGTCATAGTGAGTCACTCAAGAGATAAATTGATCTGTCATAGTGAGTCACTCAAGAGATAAATTGATATGTCATAGTGAGTCACTCAAGAGATACATTGATCTGTCATAGTGAGTTACTCAAGAAATAAATTGATATGTCATAGTGAGTTACTCAAGAAATAAATTGATATGTCATAGTGAGTTACTCAAGAGATAAATTGATCTGTAATAGTGAGTCACTCAAGAGATAAATTGATATGTCATAGTCAGTTGCTCAAGAGATAAATTGATATGTCATAGTGAGTTACTCAAGAAATAAATTGATATGTCATAGTGAGTTACTCAAGAGATAAATTGATCTGTAATAGCGAGTCACTCAAGAAATAAATTGATATGTCATAGTGAGTTACTCAAGAGATAAATTGATCTGTAATAACGAGTCACTCAAGAGATAAATTGATATGTCATAGTCAGTTACTCAAGAGATAAATTGATGTCATAGTGAGTCACTCAAGAGATAAATTGATCTGTCATAGTGAGTCACTCAAGAGATAAATTGATATGTCATAGTGAGTCACTCAAGAGATACATTGATCTGTCATAGTGAGTTACTCAAGAGATACATTGATCTGTCATAGTGAGTCACTCAAGAGATACATTGATCTGTCATAGTGAGTCACTCAAGAGATACATTGATCTGTCATAGCGAGTCACACAAGAACAAACACAGCATTTGTTATGGCTAAATAGTTCATTCATTCCTATGTTTGCGTTCACCAGATGACTAAAGGATCACACCTCTAAAACGAATCCACCATTAAAAGGACATGTTTGCTTTGTGTTGTGGTTTGTAGTGAAACTGTTATCTTTCTGCCCAATACATCCGACTTCAGCACAGTTAAATAGTTCTATTTTAGAATGACCATCATGCCCACATATAGCACAGATGTAGTTGGATGTTGAGGCGAACAATGGTTTTTTTCTGATATTCATTCTTGCTTATTCTCTTTTCTTGCCATGTATTTTCTCTTTTGGTTTCACTAGTTCATTCCAAGGAAACACAATTGTGTTACATTTGGTACCAATCTGATTGGCAGAGATGCCAGACCCAGTAAGGAACTATAACAGATCATCTTAGGGCCTCAACTTTGGATTTTTGTTTGGACCTCTCCTGAAGCTCTCACAAACCAGTATGGACAAGATACAGGCTGTAGAGCTTACTTTGTGTATAGCACTAGTAGGTTCAATGTTTGCAATGTCTGACAGAAGGGACACGATACAGGCTGTAGAGCTTACTTAGTCTATAGCACTAGTAGGTTCAATGTTTGCAATGTCTGACAGAAGGGACAAGATACAGGTTGCAATGTCTGACAGCATGGACAAGATACAGACTGTAGAGCTTAGTGTATAGCACTAGTAGGTTCAACATTTGCAATGTCTGACAGCATGGACATGATACAGACTGTAGAGCTTGCGTAGTGTATAGCACTAGTAGGTTGAATGTTTGCAATGTCTGACAGCATGGACATGATACAGACTGTAGAGCTTACTTAGTGTATAGCACTAGTAGGTTCAATGTTTGCAATGTCTGACAGCATGGACATGATACAGACTGTAGAGCTTACTTAGTCTATAGCACAAGTAGGTTCAATGTTTGCAATGTCTGACAGCATGGACAAGAGTGCCAATATTGAAAGTAATTGTTTGCTGATGTTGCAGTGAAAACACTGACCTGTCAATGACAGGTCTATCATGGTAAAGATAAGAATAAATAGTATCCCACTTAAGCATTAGGAATTTCAGAGTTCACCAGCTGATGATAAGTTAAACAACAGGCATCAATAGAACACTATTTCAAGCAATCGACCACTGCAGCTAATGTAATTCAAAACAGTAAACACTGTCCATAAGTGGACACCATCTCATACCAATGGAACTCATATATCATGTAGTAACAATAATAAGCAGTTCAAAGGTCATAAATAGTTAGGTTCATTCCAAAGAACACAAGTTTACATCCTAAAAAGATCATTTGAGACTCATCAAAATGGTGTCAATCACAAACTTGTTATGACCAGTATTTGCTTCTACTACAAGTACTTCTTAATGAGCAGTCAATTTTGCAAATATAAAGCAGCTTTTTTTTTCTTCAGATTTTGAAGATACCAAAACAGTACGGAATAGAGTTAGAAAATGTGATTTTTCTTCATTTGAGACTTTTATCGAGTCATATTTCTCAGCTTGTCAAGTTTCAGAAGGTAAACCATTTTCTGCAGATTAAAGTGTGTTGTTTATGTAAGCAGTCTCTATGTTAGTAAATACCTTTTCTTTATTTAGCTTTCACCCGACCACTACTCCTTGTCATTGTCCACCCTGTAGAGTGGACATGACTGTAATATCTGCATCCTTCAGCCCGACACATCCAACTTCTCCATGGCACACTTAGGTATCATGTTGCCTCAGGTTCACTTGTCTAAACTGGTTGGTCTGTTTTAGGGGCACCAATGGGAGGTGGAGTAAGGTCTTGATCAGCTCTGTTGTTTACTGATCCTAGCACAATTATGAACTGACCACTCTCAGCCCATTGCTAGTAGATGTTTTGGCCCCCCAAATGCAATATGAAAACAATATTTTAAGGAAATATTGACATTTACTGACATTTGCAGATGTCATGTTGATAGTCCTACAGATGCTGGGACATGGTTGATTTTCTGACTTATAATAATTGATAGGCTTTCTAGCTCGAGAAATAAATTGATTGAGTCACTCATGAGCGAAACAGTGTTTATTGTGATGGCCCTATTCCATAAAATCTTCTAACTGATGTAGTATTAATGTTCATTATCGTGTGCCATACCAGTTGGTGTAGGTGATCATGTCCCTCCACAATCTTCTATCTACAGTGCATCGTATCAGTTCTGTTGTTGACTGTTTTCCATGCCATGACACCAGCTATCCAGTATTTTCTCCCTTTGTCGTCCGCGATCTCTCTTTCCTTTTATTTTGCCAGTTGTAACCAAGTATTCCAACTTTCCTCTTCTCATGATGTGCCCGAAAAATGTTGATTGTTTCTTTCTGATGTATTTTTAGGAGCTGCCTTTTTATGTTGGCCTCTTTGAGAACTTCCTCATTGGTCTTTTTAGCTGTCCAGGGAACTTTCAACGTTCTTCTGAGAAATCCCATCTCTGTGGCCTCTAATCGTCTTTTCTTTTGTTTGTCTACTGTCCATGATTCGCTTCCATAGGTCAGATTTGGTTCTGTATAGCAACTATGAACTCTCTCATTTCTATTGACATAGATTTGTTGCATAAGATATTTTTCATTTTCTGAAATGCTATTTTGGCCTGAGCTATTCTGCTTTTTATTTCCATGGTGCATCTTCCATCCGATTTTATTTTAGTGTCCAAGTATTTGACAAGTTGCACTTGTTTCAAATTTGTCCTGTTTATTTTTATGCTGCATGCTGGCAATGATTGTTTTTTTTCAATATGACTATTACTTCTGTTTTCTTACTATTCAGACTGAGACCTTTTTTGTTGCTTTCTTTTACTTTTATGTCTATCATTTCTTGTAGTTCATTCTCTGTCTCTGCTATTAAGACTGTGTCATCCGCATATCACAAATTATTTATGTTGTGACCGTTGACTTCAATTCCTTTTTGTCTACTATTGATCTCATAATATGTTCGCTGTAAAGTGAAAACAAATCCAGTGACAGAACACAGCCTTGTCTGACTCCTTGTTTTATATGTTGAAATTGTCCTGTTTGGTTGTTAATTCATATGGATGCTGTTTGTTGCCAGTACATGTTTTTTATGATTCGCAGATCCTTGCCATCAATGTTTAATTTTTCCAGCATATTGATTATTTCCACATGTTTTACTTTGTCAAATGCTTTTGTGTAGTCTATAAAGCACATATATAGATCTTTCTTTACCTCTATAGATCTTTCTATCAATGTTCTTATCAAGTATTAATGTTACAAATAAGAAATATAAATATAATGCTGTCATTTGTGTTTCTGTTGTTACCACATTGTTATTCTATGGGCTGCTACTCTCTCTATTCTGTTGTTGTCATGTTATGAATATTATATTTTTGTCATATATTCCCTACTGTTCATTTGTCTGATCATAATGATTGCCATTTACCTTCAAACCATATGATTAAAAATAACAAACATGATTATATGGCCATTGTCACAACTTTGTTCTTGTTAACAACATAATACATATATGATTGATGTAAATTTAGATTTGAAGTTCATATGTAACAGCTTAACTAGAAGTTTATTTCTTGACATCAAATCTAATCTTGTGGTTTATATTTCTTTTTAGCATCAGCTTTTTTATTTTTTTAAATAATGGTCCAAGATCATCTACTCTAGGTTGTTAAAAGTCTGGCCCATGCTGTATAAAAACATTAATTTATGTTTCCACTATTCACCAGGTTGTCCTTGGTCTGCTCTGTATCACCTTTTCTCTGAAGTCCACTGCATATCAATTCTGACTCTACTGGATCTCTCTTCTAAACACATGACTTATTATTTTGGGTACTCAGAATGTATGATGTTGGAATTTACATTTATTTGTATGAACTTCCATACATTTTAAATTAATAATATGCAACTTGTCATAAATTAAATTGATGGCTAACAGTGTTATCTAATAAAAAGTCTCTATTCTGGGCAAGCTTTTCAATTCTCAGTAAGATAGTATATATACCTTTTGCTTTTGCCCCTCTCGTCAATGTTCTTCTCAGTGTCTCACAAGGTCAGCCTCTTTTTTTTTCATTTTCCTGTTGTTTCCAATTAGAGTGCTTGCTCTGTCATGCCATGGTGATATTTCTTCTCATCATGTGGCCAACATATGCCCATCTTCTCTTCCTAATTGTAGATGATGCTGTTGGTTGTTAAATCTCTTATTTCTGTACTAGTCTTATTTCATTGTATAAAAAAGTATTTTTAAATTAAAGTATTAGACATCTTCTTTCTGCATTTCATTTACTTACTGATTTAGTGTCATTGGTTTGGTGGCTGCTGTTTATTGTATATGCTTAATCTCATTGTAACTTATCATCATGTCTACTAACACACACAGATATTATGAAGGTTCTAATTTATTGTGGTATTTCAGAAGTAAAAGCAGCCTTGACTGCAGCACTCAAAAAGAACTATGAAGAGCACAAGGATGAATTTAATGTGATAGAGATTGTTACAGTGAGTAACCTTAATTTCAGTTAGATTATGAAATCATTAAATTTGTTAATATATTGATTATTATACTGAAACATTGTTGAATGAATCGGAGACATAAGTATTTAAACGGAAGTAGGTGAAAAAAGCTACAGGATAATTATGTACATCTTATAGGAACATGTGGGATCCACATGAAGCATAATTTAAGACACCTGGAATGTCACTTATTTTCAACCTCACCCAATACATAGTGGATCCTGTTTTCTCCAGAAATGTAGCTGGAGGTTGGACAAGACTGTACGTATGAAGTTTATGTGCAGTCAAATTCCCAGCCAGGTGGAATAGGAAACATGCTGAAATCAGTGATAAAGACCAGATAGGGCACAGGAGACCACACTAACATGTAACCCAAACTGAAGCAAGATGTATTAACCATAGAAATATTGTTGTTATAACTGTATCTCGTTATATCCAATTTATGTTTAATAATAGGGGTTTGTACTTTGTAAACAAAGAAATAGCTTTCAGACATGTTAAAATGTAGATGAGCTGAGCAATTGTCCACAATAAGTGTGATACTCTTCCTTTCAAAAATAATTTCCTGTCCAATTTGCGCACCCATTATTGAAATTTTGAGCCTGTCGTCCATGATTTTTTTTTTTTTAATCTTGAACCCTCTTGGCAGTGTTCTTATAGTTTTAAAGGTTGCTTCACAAATTTTCCTACTGTGAGTAGGGGCAACTTATTCATGTTGGCATTGATCACAATAGAAATTCTGTCTATTGGAATCTGATAACCACTTCATGCGTCTCCTTTTTTTTAGCAAGTATGCGGTTTGGGACACTTATAAAAGAGACTCATCTCATCCAAGAATTTCCTGTAGTTAATTTTGCTTCCACTTATCAGTTGTTTCTTTTGAAACTGATCCAATCTCATCGAAGTCTACTTTCGATGCATTTCCATGTCACACTTTGTATAAGTTCAGCCAATACTTTGAAGTTGGTATGACCTAGAATCTCAGCCACCTCTTTTCTCCTTTCAGTAAGAATTGGTCCTGAAATTGAGGTATTATTGCTCCAAGCTTGCTGGAACTTTGTATACAAAGTGCAGTCATCGTCTTTGTAATCACTTCATAATTTTCTTTCTCTTCTGCCCAAAACTGCCATTTGTAAACACAGACTTAATGTTTTTGTCCTTCAGGATTGCTTGTAGTGTGCTTGAGGGAATATAATGCTTCCTGCATGTTTCTGCTTTTTAATTTATTTAACTTTTATTCTACTCTCTCTATCAACACCACTTTAGTTTCAAATGATATGCATTTGCGTTTCTTGTCTATACTGGAAGCCATAGCAGTAATTAATTTGATGACTTGAGAAAAGTACACATCATTAACAGTTTATTTTTGGCTGGGCAAATTTCACAAAATGTGTTGTAACTTCAGGCTGGGTGATAACGTTACAAATGAATTTTTAAAATGTAGAATAAAGAAGAAAAAATTTTGGGATTTTAAAAATTGATGTTATATCAGGATTCTCGTTATAACTGGTCTTGTTATAAGTGGATTCTATTGTATCTGCAGTTTATATTCTTCTTACATTTACAAATAGCTTTCTCTTATCATGATGCAGGACCAGAGTATGAGATAATAGAGGCAATACTGAACCTCAATATTTATTGGCGAGATAGCCAGTTTTCTTCCCTATCTTCCCTAATTTACTCTGTAAGTCAGATACTCATTTTTAACTGGGTTGACTGTAATATATTTTCACCCTGTATATACCTGATTTACTTTGAGTGAGATGCCAGGACATTAACTGTTTATTGCAAAGCTGGTGAACTGTATACTTTTGTCTTGTACAATTGCCAGATGTTTTGAAATTCTTCAGTAGTCACCTAATTTGTAGCAGCCATATTACATGCACAAAATAACATAAACTACAGTAAGGGTATAAGTTGAGCTGAGGTTAGCCTTTAATACATGTTCACTTGAAAACAAAAATGGTATCAATTCCAATGTATAATGCTATGTTTGTTGTGTGCTTGCTGCCAGAAGAAATATATTAATGGAGAATAAGATTGGTTTTTTTTTTTAATTGGATGTTGGTGTTAAATAGATTGGATTATCAGTATGCAGTTTAATATGAAGCTCTTTGTCCTTGGGAATGAGACAAAGCATAAACGTTCACATATTTACGTAATGTAAACCTTTAGAGCAGTTATTGCTTTAACAATTTCTCTCATCTGTGTTGTTTTTCATTAACTTATTACTGTTTTTTTTTTATTTTCTTATTCAATAATTGGCCAATTAGTCACTTTCTGTAACAAAGATTAGCTTTTATTGTCAAATATTTGTTGTACCTCTTGTTCTATGTCATTTGATTTATAAGAGCTACATTAGTTAATTTCACAAAATTGAAATATTGCACCCAAACTTTTATATATATTTTATATTCATTTTAATCTTTTCTTAGCTGTATCTACTATCTTATTTTATTAGAAATATTGTTCTTTATTCTATGCTGATACACTTCTAAAGAAATGTATTTCAGAGATCATCACTTTTGTTTTCATCCTATTTAGCCAGTTTCTTTCAAGTATGCTTTCTGACTCAACCAAAGCAATTAATCCATTGAAACATTTGTTTGACACATTTCTGTAAAAAGCAGTGCCATCAGCACTACACAAAATTTATTAAAAATATTTGCATTGTTGCAAAAACTACATCAAACTACTGATGTTTTCAGAATGTGTCAATCATGTTTTTCCTAATTTTTTTCAGTGTCTCCAAGTGATAGTTCAGCCAGTGATTGAGGCACTGATATATAAAGACAGAGTACAGTGGTTGATGGAAAGAGGGTATACAGAAGCTGAAGTTGTCCCTGTTTTTGATGAACTAATTTCTCCTAGAAATCTGGCTATCATAGCAATAAAACCAGGCTGATCATTAAAGGAACATTTTCTTCTTATTATTAATAAAGGATTAAATGTGATGAAAGTCAGAGGGACATCTTAAATAGTTTTATTCTTGTTTAAAATTACCTTCAACCACAGCAGGCTGACCACATGATACTTGAGACATGATGATTATTTTATCTTTGTAATTAAATCTTCACTTTCTTTCTTTTTTTTTCACTTCCTCTTGTAACCATTTTGAGAATTGAAAGAGATACAAAGTTCTGGTTCTCACCCTTTGGCGGCTTTACTCATTGTTAATTGATGTTGTCTGTCCATCTACCTCTTGCTCTACTCCCTTCTCTTTTAATATATGTTTTGTTATGGTAAGGAATCACACATTCTTTCTAGAACGGCAAACCAATTTATTTGCTGTTTCTGTATGTAGGTTAGTTTGGTTCAATGTCTACTCTTTCCCCTTTTAATATCATTTCTGACTCTGTCTTTTCTGGTCACTAATTTACGTTTGAAAATAATATGGTATCCTTCTTTCCTTTTCCAATCAGTCTGCATTTTTTCTTCAAAGGAGAAATAAATCTTTTGTGCAACGTTTAACAAAAGTTAATGTATATCTTGTAGAAAATAATGTCTTGAAATTCTTAGTTTTACTTTTATTTATATTTTTTGCTTTAATTGTTTTTCATATGACTACCTACATTGTCAGAAACTAAAAATAAAACATTTGTTGTGCACGTCTAACTGCTGAACTGACTAGAAACTAACTTCAGGAAGTCTTAGATTCCAGGTACTAGGTGGCAAAGATAGAATGAGGGAAACTAAAAGTAAATTTGATTCAAAGCATAATGTATATTATTTAAAATGGCAGTGGTCGCAGTAATTAATATGATGATTTTGAAACATCTCTTAGCACTGAAAATCTTAAAATGTACTGAAATAGTGACAATATTGCATTACTTGATGAAATAAACTGATAACAAATGTCTTGCAATGGTAACTGAAAGATCAGTTAAAATAGCCATCAAAAACAACAAAGTTGTTAAAAACCAAAGACAGTGTCCTGGTAAACTTATTGTGAAAAGTAGCATATTATATACATTTTTAATTAAAAATTAACAAATAGAGAAATATTTTCTAGTGGATAACTGAAGTGTCCAAATCATTGCACATGTATTATCCACTCACAGTATTGTTAGTGTAATGTTACTATCCAGAATATGTGAAAATGAAATCGAGCTGACTATGAAAGCTGTTTCCATTATCTTCAGAAAGCACATAAGACAAGGGTCAAAGAATTAAACATATTCCATGTTGGGCCCAAAAGCCCTAAATATCACAGTTATACTGCAAACCACAACACAACACAGACATGCCCACTTAACATCCTTTTATGGGCGGATGATGAAGAATTGTATACCTTTAGTCATCGGGTGAACGCAAACAAATTTCAAATGTGAAGACTCAATGTAGAAAAGTACACTACAATTGATCCCTTTCATTTACCGTTAATTATGATATATACCTATGGTGCACTTCATTACATTCCATAGTACAAATTACTACCACCTAACTGTAACATTAGGAGCACTAAAAATAGTATTTTCTTTAAACTGAAAGCTATTTCTTTGACTCACAACTGTGTGTTTACCAATTAGGTATATGACCAAATCGGATTTCCTATCTCAGGTTGATTTATGACCCGAAACTGACTGCTTGGATCGGACATGTTATTTGTCTATTCTGAAGGTAGCCATAAGTCCGTCAGTATGTTCAGCTACCTCAAAGCATTATTCGATGAGTTACCCAATTCACAAGGGGTTGTTTGGTGTCGCCAATGACCAAGGAAATATCCCTGGTCAAAGAGAAAAATAAAAATGAAAAATGATCAATTTGTTGAAATTTAGCAAATTTGTTTCATATTATAGGATTGTATCTCACAAAATGGGAACAAAAAATCCTACATCAACAGAAACAAATTAAACACTTAGGGGTCACAGGAAGTAGAAATTAGGAAGGTACATGGTGGAAGACAATGTTTGAAGACCGCAAACTATCAAATTTGGAAGAATTTGTGTTTTGATGCTGTAATTTTTACTACGATATAGTTATTTTAGGGTTAAAAGAAATAAAATTGTTCTGTTAACATAAAATTACATTCCAATACACAATTTTTTCCCACTGAAATAAAAGTAAAAAATATTGCACTTGTACATACACCATTTTTATTCAACATTTAATAAATAAGTTCAATCAACAAGATTAACC
This sequence comes from Megaustenia siamemsis, assembly GCA_032433765.1. Classification (NCBI taxonomy): domain Eukaryota; kingdom Metazoa; phylum Mollusca; class Gastropoda; order Stylommatophora; family Ariophantidae; genus Megaustenia; species Megaustenia siamemsis. The sequence continues at coordinate 49,517,756 of JAVIAB010000047.1, forward strand.
AAAGTTACATACTAACAAATCTCTTTTGCACACTAGTGTATACCTGTTTTTTTCTCACTGGTATTCACAGTCTATATTTGTGATTTCATTTGCTACCAAGAGTCGAACCTTGTGCTGCTGATATGCATTTATGCAAAAATCAGCTTTACATTCTGATTTTGAATGAGATAGTATTAAAAGAGGACAATGAATTGAAATACCTGGGAATAATGTGAACTTTGTATGTTAATGTACAATAGAAGTGATGTGCAGAATAGCTCATGCAAAGGCTGCATTCTAAAGAATGAAAAAGAACCCATTTTTGTCACTGGAAATAATAAAAAAGAGTTTTTCCATTGTTGTGTGTTGCCAATCTTGATATATGAAACAGAATCCTTGACAATCAGATACAGACAAGGAAACCATTGGAGGGCACAGAAATGTGGTTTTACAGAAGAATGTTAAGAACATCATGAAAGCTAGAAAAAGTTGTGAGGACATTGTAATAGAGCAAAATAAAAATGCTGTTTAGCCCCAAGAGAAAACAACTATTGTTAACTATGTGGTGACAAGAGGACAACTGGAATATATTGTGACAACAGAAAAATTTAGGGAAGTAGAGATTTAGAAAACAAAACTGATACAAGACATGTTCATGAGAATGGTTTGCTAGAAAGTCAGTAACAAAACTGACAAGCAGCTGTAGATATTAAAGGTTGTACAGAGATAGGATTACCAACTTTGGCAGGCTTGACACTTGATGATGAATGAATGAGTTAAAGTGTCGGGACTGACTATAACTCCATATTAATTGAATGAATAATTTTTTGTTTAATGCTTTCTGAATAAATATAAGTAATTAATGAAACAACTGAGCTGAAAACTCATTTTTCTTATGGAAGCAATTAATTGGTTAGTACAGAAGTGTATTCTTATTAATAAAAGAATCTAGAATAAAATACAGACAGTATTACAGGAATCATACAATGACACAGGCTAACATGAGTAGTTCTGGCTGGGGACAGAAAACTTACCCCAACACTTTACAACAATCAAACATTTTATAAAACAAGATACTACAGCACAGATTTCCGTATTTGCTGTCTTGCATCAGCTTCATACATAACAGAAGACTAGATCCTACATTTATGGTCCTCGGCCTGTAATTGGCCAAATGCTCTCTACTTTACCATCTCGCAATCCCACAATGAATGGGTGCATGTTGACAGTTGGATCACAGTGACCTGGGATTAACCACACCTTATCTCCCACCTGCAGAAGCAACATTGTTTACATCAAAAACATTTACAAATCATTCACAAACATTTGTAGTAATGAGCAGTAAAATCAGCAACAGCATATATTGCAGGAGTAAGGAGTACAATTAAACTTGAACATATTTGGGTAAAAAAGAGCAATTAATTTAGGAGTACTTTAATAGTATCCTGGAGAAAATCTTTGCTTGGATCATAAAAGTAACAACAATTAAAGGCAACACATCTTATAGAGCAGCAACAGTTTCTTCACCCTGCACAGTTAAGTGTCATCCTTCATTGAATGCTCCAAATCTGGTTCGTACTATCCATCTCTGCTTCCAATGTCTTCTGTTTCTATTTTCTAAGTCCACTATGTGGTTTATAGCTCGTTTCAAAACATATGCCCAACTTCAAAACGTTATTACTCTCTAACCGTTTGTTAAATACTTTTGAAATTTTCCAAATGTTATTAGAATGCAAAAGACCCTTTAAATGTATATTTAACAAATATCTTGCAGCTGCAGTTTTCTTAAAGCGGCGATATTTCTTTGATGTTTGTCAAAATTGTAAATTGTGAAGCCCTAAAGAATAGAAATTACCGTAGTTGCTGGTCTACGATTAATTTTCACTAGGTAAAGGCGTGGCCGTAATGGGGAAATAACTGGATAAAACAAAACACCAGGAGAGTTATTGTCTGCTCAGTTCGAGGACGGACGATAATAATATCAAGGTATACCTGTATGTCCAATTTTCATAGTTGTGTGGTCCTGAAAAGGACCGTTTGTTGAAATAATTTAAGGTAATATAGGGGCCAACATTGTGGGGGCTATATACTTTCATTCTGAATCAGACGAGTCTAAAAGATTAATAACTGTTTGGGGTTGAACATTCCACAAACCATTTTTCCAATATTCCTCTTCCTGTTTTAAGACGTGGTCTTCACATTTAGCCCAATAATCCTTGTCTATATTTAATCAAGCGAGATTAGCAAGAGTCTTTACATCGCATATTTTGAATGTTGTATTTTCATCTGCCACTTGTCCTTTTAATTTTGCCTAGATTAGTTCTATTGGATTTAAATGAGCATGGTAAGGTGGCAGCCTCAAACTTATATGACCGTGCTCTTGGATAATCTTATCTATTTGAAAAATCTTTGTCCTCTGTTTTTGCTTTACTAGAGATAGTAATTCAGGTTTTAAGTACATGTTATTAAATTGTATGTGCTCCTTTGTGAGCCATATCTTAATAGCATCTTTTGTACTGGATGACGTCGGCACTTTTTCTTCAAGTGCAACAATGTTGTGGTACGCTGCATTGTCCATTATTAGGCAAGATGGTCGATCTAGTGCTGGGAGAACAGAATTTTCAATCCAATGTCTAAATATGTGACCATTCATCTCAGAGTGATAATCCAGATTGTCTATGGATTTTGAAAGAAAAATTAGCTCTGCATTCTGTATTAGTCCATTTTGTCGACTACCTGCATGAGCAATTATCAAGCGCTGTCCTTTGCTGATAGGTATTAATCTCTTAATCTTTCCATCTGATGACTGCCATTCCCTTTGGTTAGTGTGGTGAGCATTGATCCATGTTTCATCCAAGTACACAATATCATAACCTTGCTTGCGCACCTCTTTTACTTCACGTAAGTACTTGCTTCTCATGACTACTATATGTGGCTTCTCACAGATGATGTTTCGTCCATTGGAATACTTTCTGAATGTAAAGCCTGCAGCTCTCACATTCCTCCATAATGTAGACTTTGATATTTCAATACTGTTGTTCTTTTTCAGCGATACTTTTAATTTTCTTATTGTAACAGTTTCATTCATACCCAACATTTTGCGAATTTCACTTCTAATAAGTTCACTGTCGAAATTATCCAACATTTTTGCTCTTCCTTGTGATTTTGTATATTTGGAACATTGACGGTCACGTGCTTGAATCCAGCGATTAAATGACCGTTTAGATAAATCCAAAATGTGTCTTGTCCTATTCTCAGGGTTTTCTAAAGAATGAAATAATCTTCCTCGTTTAGCCTCTTTGCAAAAATAGTCATACATTTTTATTGCGATGTTTTGTAAACTGCAGAATTTCATTTTAAGACTCATGATAAATGTTATTGTTCCACGTTACGCCGCTGAATTAACGGAAATGGAACACACAATGCCTCGTGTTTACTACAAGTGTCTAATTGTGTCAGACAACTCACGCGGAAAGCGTGAAAAATCGTAAATTTGAGCGTGTATAGATTTGTAATCGCTATTTTTAACTTAAATACTGTAAACACTAAGTTTTGACTACATCAATGGGTCGTTATAAATTTATATAAATCAAATAAGCAATAATAATTACCAAATGTTTGTTTTTAATGAAATTAATTCCCTGTTGGGTTCTAATCATTATAACTATACATGCAAATTTTGAAAAAAATACAAAAAGCGGTTTAAAAGATATTGATTTTTAAAGTTGGGCACGACTTATGAAACAAGCTATAGTTCATGTGGTAGTTCCTGGACCTTTTCTGAGCACATGACCTGTCCAGCAATCAATGTTTACATTTTTCTATTGGTTTCAACTCTTGAGTTCTTGGCTGGTTATTATTTTTGGTTAAAATAATCTGAGAATTACCTAAGGTAAGTTGAATGAAATGATAAGGATCAAAAGTAAAAAAATATATGAATTTGTTACAGCTCTACCTAGGTGAGGGACAACATAAAACAATGTTGTCACTCAGCAGGTGGAATTTGATATATCCATATTGTCGTCAATATAAATTGAAAAAGAGTGGTTCGAGATATGTGAATCTATCACTTCATAACAAACTAAACCAACACCAAGATCATTGACTGCTACATGAAAGTCAATATTAATTTAGACAGGGATAAATCACCATAGATAAGATCTTTGCAATCAGACAGTTATTAGGGAAGTGCCTAGAAGAGACTACCCATGAGTACACCATATTTTTAAAAACTATCTAGACCTTTGACAGTTAATTGTAAAGGTCTCTGGATAATTAAGGTCAAATCTGAGTCCCCCAAAAATGTCATCTAAATCGTGGGACAGTTTTATGATATCAAGCTGGCTTGAGTTCTGAATCAGTGCAACTACTCTACACCTTTTGCTGTTGCTGACGGGTTGAAACAGGGTTGTGTGCTTGATCCAACTATCATCAGTGTTACCATTATATGGGAAGCCTGCAGTGATTTGGCTTCAGAAATGTATTTACAGCAAATTATTTAATTTAAGAAAATAAAAGTCCACAAACAGTGTAAAACTTCTATGCAGATGATCATGCCTTTAATGCAAACACAATAGACATGTATTGAATGCTAGATTTTTTTTCAACAGCCTGACATGACCTCACCATCACAAACCTACATAAACTAGCTATTCACAACCACCTTTCAGTCTTCAAGTTATTTAATTCTTCATAGGCTGAAGACTAACACATCGGACAATAACCATAACTTTCCATTTGTGATGATTCACTGCTGAGTCTTGTTTTGTTCTGATGCCCATAATTGAACCCTCTCTATTAATTATTCTTTTTAGAGTTTCTTTTGGTCTTCCTTATTTTCTTTTGTCACCTTGTGCCCACATGAAGCGATTCTTTGTCAGAATCATCTTTTTGGTCCATTCTGAGCACATGACTAATGTACTTCCACATCTTCTCCATATATAGCTTGATACATATTTTTAGTTTCAGGGTGAAGTTTAAATTACAGCTATAATTTAAACATTCTCATAACTAGTCATCTAACTCTTTCCATACGTTTCACTGCACTGTGCGCCATTTTTAATTTGATTAGTGTGAGCCATCAGCAAATCATATTCTTTTTACGTCTTGTATCATCTTGGTATTGGTGAAATCTAATTCCTTGTTTAATTATCTAAAAATTCATATATAATATGTTATATATTAGATACATTTCAATATGTAGATTTATTCTTAAAACCATGTAAAATTCTGTCTCTGAAATCTCTTCCGTTGCATTGATAAAAAGCTTCTGTGCTGAAAGAGTTAATGAGCAAACAGCTTCCATCTGTTGTCATTTTTCAGGAATATTACAAATAAAAAATATACAAGCATGACTCACCTTTAGATCACTACTTGGCTTTAATATCCCATGCTGATCTCCCCCCCGGTAATAAGTCAGGTTACCTTCTCCACTTACCTGTAGAGAATAGTCTGCACATCTGTCATCTTGAAAAAATTTGTCGTTTATCAGCTTCAGTATATTCAGATCAAATGACTTTTCTATAAAGGTTTGTGGTAAAGTGTCTCCACCGTTTGATTTTTGTGTGCCTCGGTACAATCACTTCTACAAAGTGTTCACCCATTTAGTGGGCGTAAATGCATAGTGTCTTTAGTTTTTAGTTATGGTTATTCAAAGGCCCTGTTATCACTGCAAATGAATTAAAATCCATAACTGCTCAACCACCTGTGCCAGTAGAATCATCAGAATTCATTTAGGAAAAAATGTCATCAAATATCCAACTAAATAAAAAAAAAGAAGTTGCAGTCCCCATCGTAGCAAACATAGCACACGTCAAAAGACATAAGGCATAGTAGCATCGATAGTGAACGCAACTGAACTGTCCTTCATCATACGATATCGTCATTCATCGTAAGCAAACTGAATATAGGAACACCATCTGATGAAACACACAGCTCACTGTGTGCACAGAGCACTAATCTCAGTAGCTCCTGCAGCAAGCCAGACTTGGAATATGAGGAAAACTGCAACAATGAAACTTTTTCAGACAGTGCCTCAATTGTTTATTGCCGCCTATCAGCCACATTGACCAGAGGTCTTTAGTTTACAGCAGGCCACAAAATATGCACCTTTTGCCCCAACACATTCGTCTAAAGCATAAATACAATAACTGACATTTAATGTCCAAATCTTCTCTTCTTTGTCTACTGTATAATTCTTGTCTTCAGCTTTACCTTGTCGTGTTTTTTATGTAGCTTAAAAAGTTGAATGGATAATACTTATTCATAATTTACTGAGCACTTCTGTTACTTTTTTACCATGATCTGAGAATCACTCTTAATTTATAGATTGATTGATTTATATTATATACATATTTGTAGATGATTATTTATTTTCTATGTTTCTGCCACCATGCAAAAATGAAGAGTACACAAAACTTTTTATGACAAGTTCAGGGCAGTAAACATTAGACAAGCACAGCCCATACTGACTATCTCAGTGTGAATAATGTTTTTCTACTCAGTAGAAATAGTTAAAGATAGGCAAGTATATATGAATTAAAAGAATGGTACAAGAATGTGACAAGGACATAATGGAAATGAGTGTGCAGTATGATCATATGAGATAATTAGTTAAGCATCATCAGTTGAAACATCAGTTAAGGATACAAATATAAGCAGATAAAGGACAATTATATTTAATATCTGTGTAATTACTCTATCAGCATGTTTTGCTTATATTGCACTTTAAAAGTATTTTAAAAATCCATATGGAGATCAAAACACATATTTGTCTCCTGTTAAACTTGAGCTATTCATACTTTGATATACTTATATAAAAAGTTTCAAAAAAAGATGGTCTTAAACTGCTAATTAATTGTGCATCTATAGGTTGAGCATGAAATGGTTGTTGCATTATTGGATCAATCCTGTGGTAGTTCAAGGAAATCTAGAACATAGGGAAGTCATCTCTAATATGTGCATGCTTATGTCAAATGAATGGAAGTATATGATTTTTTAAATTTGTCAACTTTCACCTCTGGCGAAGACCCTAGAGACAAGGAACTGAATTTTTGCGTGTTAATCTGTTCTTTTCTGGTCAGCAATGTGCATAGAGGCCCTTTGCCACATAGGCAGATAACTCCGTCTTTGGAGGCACTCATATTTTTTCCATCGATTAATAACTGACGTTTCAAGTCAGGCCTTGCTGCAGAGAGAAATCACAAATAAAATCCCAGCCGGTGCAGCCGGCATTTAAACACACATCCTCTCTGTCTCGAGGTCAGATTCTTGCCTCAAGACCAACCAGTCCCCTGTATGTGATATATAAACACTGCAATGCACTTTGTGTATCAAGATGGATGCTTTATTGATTCATAAAGCAGTTGAGATCTACTGCATACGAATAGTGTTCAACCATTGTAGCCAAATAACCCTGTTTCATGATAAACCACTTGGTAGATTTGAACATGTTGAATTGACTGCTGCCCTCATTAATTTCAGCAATATGTATATGTCAAAGTTAGCTAAATTTATGAAACTTTGTAATAAGTGTATTATTGTGAATTTTGTTGTTTTTTTTTAAAAACATTTTTGTCATATTTATTGTGTTAAAGAAGGATGTTTTCTTTTATAACAAAACTTGAAGACATTCTACATAACATATACTATAGATATGTGAAGAGTTTCAACTTTATAATGCTATCAAGTCAGAACATTGGCAGGCGTAGTGACCAATGAAATGCACTTTTCAACTATTAATATTTTCCCAAACTTCTCATGCCATGAGCCATTTATTTGTCAGTTCCTGAGATTGAGAGTCCATCAAAGAATGAACCAATGATCACTGAGTATACTATAACACATGGGTAAACACTGACTCAAATTTTATGTCTGCACTAGTTCATGGCTGTTAATCTTTACTTGTTAAAGAGAAATGAACTAACCCTGGGAACACCAGAATCCATACTGACAGCCTTCAAGCCTGCATCTATAACAGATTGATTTCCAGGCTGATGAATAAACAACATAAATGTGAATCATGAGTTTAAAATAGACCATTCAATGTATTAAAAAAAAAAAAAAGTAAAGTACCCCCGTCACACCAAGTGGCGTATAGGGAAATATGGTGTTAGTGACCCTATATTTTACAGACCCTCAGCACATGATTTTTGGAGTAATGTGGTCGGTATTACGCCAGTGCTGCTTTACTTTCCCAGAAAAAAATCCAGAACCCATTTTAAGGCTGGGTGAACCCAGAAGCCGTCGGTTGGGATCGAACCCTACCTCTTGTCCTTTGTAGTCCATTTCACTAACCACTGAGCTATTGCGGCTCTCATTCAATGTATTGCTCTCATATTTAATAGCTTTGTTTTCCTGATGTTTACCATATTTCCCTTTGCACATATTTACTCTCTTCTTCCAATACTCCTAAAAATAGAGTCTACAGAAAAGAACAATCTTGTAATGTTAGGTTAATGAGATCATTCTCAAATGCACTATAAATATATCCAGTTTCAAAAATAATTTTTATTTTTTTTCCATAATATATAATATTATATAATAAATAAAATTTATCAGCAAAATACTAATAGAGTAAGAATGAGGATGTAGAAAAGCCAAAAAAATCATTAGCTTTTTCAAGTCATTATTTCTTCTTTGAACACAACACTAAAATATACTTTAAAATATCTTCAACTAATCTGTCATGATTTATTACATGGCAAAAAAATGCATCTTGAGATAGTGTCATGTACAAGTCTAAAGATTGTATCAAATAACTTTTAATAGGTAAAATTGTTACATTATTTGCTTCCATATAGGTTTCTAGATAGCTGAAGAATGAGGAAAAACTAGAAGCCCTCTGCTCCTATATAGGTACTACATTCATAGTGAACTGTGTATACTTTCAGACATCATCAGCTCTCATGTCCTTTGCAGAACATAGCATTCACCACAGTCCATCTGAAAGAATTTGTCTCTGGGCAGATCTCCTACTTATTCAGTTGTCATGTTCAAGGTCTCCTTGATGTCCTAAAACCACCTTCTTCTTGGTCTGACCCTGATGCATTGTTCAGGAACCATAAAAAAAAGTAAAGTACCCCCCGTCACGCCAAGTGGTGTATAGGGAAATATGGTGTTAGTGACCCTATATTTTACAGACCTTCAGCACATGATTTTTGGGGTAATGTGGTCGGTATTACGCCCGTGCTGCTTTTACTTTCCCAGAAAAAATCCGGTACCCATTTAAGGCTGGGTGAACCCGGAGCCGTCGGTTGGGATCGAACCCTACCCCTTGTCCGTAGTAGTCCAGTTCACTAACCACTGAGCTATCGCGGCTCCCACTAATTTTTAGGGAATTAGTAAAACCCAGGTGTCCTCGCCAGGATTACGAACCCCGGCTGTTGCCGTGGTAAGCCAACCGCCTATCGATTGCGCTAACCGGACACCCGTTCAGGAACCATGCCTTCTATTATTGCTCTTTCCAGCCTGCGGTGTCTTTTGACATGGCCATAGTATTTTAATTTCCTCTGTAGAATGGTGTTTAAATGCCAGTTCTTTTTAATGTTTAAATCTTTTAGTATGTCTCCAGTGCTATTTTTCTTTATCTAAGGTATCTTAAGGATTTTTCAGTAGCATTTTGTTTCGAATGAATCAATTTTCTTCCTTGTTGTTTGAGAGATAATTAATTCTAGGCATTAACATGAAATTGAGTCCGACAGACTCAGCCCTGGAGTATCTTAACCATCAATGTCCATCCTCACAGTGAACATGTCTTCAAAGATGGGTTCTCAAAAGAAACAACCAAAAAAGGAGGAGTAGGCATTCTAATACAAATGTCAAGCTGCTTGAAAATAACACAGTCAATAGTGAAAGGACGACTTTCAACAAACTACAGGACAGAACTCAAGCAAATCCAAGCCACTAAGGTACTCCAAGAACTTAAAATGATGAAAAACAACATAGTATTTTTATGTAATAGCAGGTCTAGTCTACAGGTTGTCCAAAGCAAACCAGATCTTCTAATGAAGATGGTTTTGGAAGAGCTGAACCAACAAAGTGGCACCACTTTGGGTCTCTGTCCATTGTTTATAGCAGTTATGAGAAAGCTGACAAACTAACAAAAGCAGGTACTTGTAAAGAACAATTTTATCACAGGGTACCCTTGAAGGAAACAAAAACTAATCAATGGTTATGTAAATATGCTTGGCAGACTAGAAGAAAAAAAACAACAGTGAATGCCACAAGATCCAATCCAACTAAAATCTTCCAACTACAATGTGTAAAGTAAAGGTTTCCTCCACGTCTTGCTCGGCGTATGGGGAATATGGTGTTAGTGACCATAAACTACAATAAAGGCACTGCAAACCAGGCCTCATTTATACAGAATACAAATTACTGCAGTATTTACATTATAAATACATTACCCAAATATGGTCATGGTAAAAATATGGTCACTAACACCATATTCCCCAGATACCTAGCAAGACATGTAGGAAACCTTTACTTACAGTGTAATTGTCAAGCTTTTCTACACCTCACAAAATCTGTGAGAACATGTGATTTGTACAGAGTACTAAGAACTGAATTTTGGTACCAAGATAGACAATTTGCTGACAAACTAAGAGACATTTATAATGAGCTTCTGCTAATGATTCAATTTCAAATTCATAGACAATTCATCTTTCCGTGTAATATGTTGAGCATTGGAAACTGAATACTAAAGGAAAAGTTGTTCACATACACCAATTGCAATGCAATTACATGACATTTTATTCTCAACAATAAGACGAGGAATGTCATATTTTAATTTGTGTAACACTGGAGCAAGATCTACCTCTGGCACTATCTGTATCATACAATGACTTAATTTTGGTCTAACAGATTCCAGAAGTAGTTAAGAAGACAGCAGTGATACTCAGAGCACTTACAGTTACATGTTGTACTGTGCTGAGAACATACAGTGACTGCTGGAACTCAGAGATAAACTGTTCTTTCTCATCCAAGTTCATGCCATAATCCACATCCATGAACACATAAGAACCTTGGTGTGTGTTCAAGGAAAACATATAATGTTATGTTCCAACTTTGATATGCTTCTCTTTAACAAATAGCTAAACTTTCATCTTATTATGCATGTACTAACCTCTTGTTTCAATCATATCAATTTTATTATTAGAGTGACTGGACAGAGCTACCAGAATACACCTAGTGTGGCTAATCAGTCGTGCAAAAGAATGCAGGTCAAGACAAAAGTGACTTTAAAAAAATCGAGAGAGGGTTCACAAAAAGAGTGAATTTCATCACAAGGTGCCAGGTTACAGTGGGGAAACAACCTTGAATTCTTCCTCTTTTTTCTTTCCTCATTTGCCTTTCAGCGTCGAGGGGAGATATAATTTTCAGTCTTTTGCTCTTCTGCTGCTGTTATGTTTCCTAGTGCTTATAATATTCCATCAATCCATCTTTTTCTTGTTTGACCCTTGAGTCTGGTATTCTCGCAATGCTTATTGAAGGCTTGTTGTGTTGTGTTTTGATCACTCAGCCTTGTCACATGGCCAAACCATTTTATCTGTTGTTTCTTTATATATTCTATGGCAGGGGCTATTCCTAGATTTTTTCAACCTTGAATTGTATATAATTAAAGAATCAGTGTAGAAAAACAATTAGACATATAAATCCCTCTTTAGTTTAATGAACCCAAACTGAACTACGAAATGGTTCTTAAGTGGGGAATTTGATAGAAACCTATTACTCAGGTGTCATGGAGCCAACAATGGGTGGTAGAATTAAAATAGGCTACTACCAGGGTACCAGTGTATAAAGAAATATGTGACAGAGGTTTTCTCAGAAATAATCCTCTGTATATTTGCCTATATCACCATTATAGGTTTTGCAACAGTACAGGTAGATAACCATATAAAAGACTTTGCAAGACATGCAGGTAAAACTATACCACTTTAAAACCAACATGAACAGGCAATTAATCTGATAAGCATTAAGACAGGTTGCAATAAATGTCTTTGCAAGGGACCATACCATTTTATTTTTATATTGAACATTAAAATTGCAGAATTTGTTGAACTGAGTACACATTGACACCCAAAGAGCTTGAGTTGTATTCTATATCCTCATTCATACTTTGACTTATGTTACATTCTCTCAAATGCAAAATGTCATGAACATATATAGTGATGACATCTATGTCTCAAAGGATATTGGCTGTACTTCAGTGAAGACCCCACTGGCAGCTTCATAATGGAATGTGCCAGTACCACCACCAGTGATATAGTTACACTCAATTCCATGAGCTTTCAAAACCTGCAAAAGATAGGAGAATCTATAACACAATTTTTGTAATAATGTCATAACACTTAGAGAGTTAAACAACTACTTCTTATTCTTCTTCTTCTAACTTTCAGCTCCCTGTGGAGCATAGGTCTTCAACAAACACTTTCCAAGCCATTCTGTTTCTTGCCATTCTTTTAAGATCATTCCATGTCTTCCCCATCATCTTCATCTCTATTTCCATCTGTCTTCTCCAAAAATATTTTGGTCTTCCTCTTTGTCATTTACCTTGGGGATTTCAAAAAAGGTATAATGCTCTCAGTTGGCTTCCGCAGTGTGTGTCCTATCCAGCGCTATAATTTTTGCTATATCTCTTCATCCACTGGTATTTTTCCATAATTCTATGTTAGTGATTTTGACCTGCTATTTCCATCCTTTTATTCTGCGCAAGCATCCAATAATGAAGGTCTATATCTTCATGATTGTCATTTCTATTGTTCTCCATGTTTCATAGCCATTTAATAGAACTGACTTAACTTTATAGTTGAAAATTTGTATTAAACAACTACTTAAAAGTGATTTAATTATTACTTTATTGCAGATAAGTTAAACAAATATAATAGCATGCTGGCCCCAACATTCATTTTAAGAAAGAAAAATGTTTTCCCTTTTTTTGGGAAATCAAAATCTGCTCACAAAGCAAACATATAGAAACACATGAGGAATGTGACATACTCTACATAATACATTCTATTGTTTCTAACATTGTTACTAATGAATCATAGTAAAAGTCAAAATCCACAACACAAGACTAAATGACTAAGATGACTGGCTTAAAGAATAGGCCTGGCAGCACTCAGGTAGGATCCAGAAATGTCCAATAAGGATTAAGTAAAAGTATGTGTGCTGATAGTTCCTGTAGCTTTGCTGATAGCACACACTCATGATTCATCCTTCTTAAACCTTGATTGACTCCCAGTTTTCAGTCTCAAAAGTGCACTCTCATCAGTAACCATGTCACAATAAATGATCACTGGGACACTTGAATCCATCAATAATTTTGTCAAGCTTCTACATTGCCATTATATGTGTCCATGATGCAAGTTTGTCAAGGCTTTCATATTTTTCTGCATTCACCTTTTCATTGTTTGCTTTTACATGTTAAAAGGGTGTGGATGGGTTATACTACACCTTTTGGAGCAACAAATCCAAATTCAGAAGATAGTAACTTAGCCAAACTGATTAGTCTGTTTCCTGAGGTACTGAGGGGAGCTGCGATAGCTCAGTGGTTAGTGAACTGGACTACAAAGGACAAGGGGTAGGGTTCGATCCCAACCGACGGCTTCCGGGTTCACCCAGCCTTAAATGGGTACCGGATTTTTTTTCTGGGAAAGTAAAGCAGCACGGGCGTAATACCGACCACATTACCCCAAAAATCATGTGCTGAAGGTCTGTAAAATATAGGGTCACTAACACCATATTTCCCTTTACGCCACATGGCGTGACGGGGGTACTTTACTTTTACTGAGGTACTGAGGGGAGAAGGAGGATCTTGATCAGCTGTCACCAGTAGTTTCCTGATGCACTACAGTTGAGGAGGTGGTTTACTATTGGACATTAGCATTGGACTAGTTTTCAAGGTTTCTATCCATGCTGCAGGTGTGCCAACACCAGCTATTGGTAGCTAAGATCATTGCCTCCACATACCAGATACACAATGATAACGCTCGTATACATGATTTTTAATACAACTTCTTTAGTTTCTCACTCACCTACCCTATATTATAATTCATGTTTGCATTTTTATTGTCTACTCATGTTTACAATTAACACTGCAAACAATTACTCTCATTTCAAATGTCTAAGAAGCTGCAGAAGTGGAGTGGTCAGTGCTCTTATCTACAGTTCAAGATGGTCAATGTTCAATGGGAGATTTTATTTGAACTGACACCATTCAGAATTCATCCAGCTTCTTTTAAAATTGGTCCCAGGGATTTTCTCTGTGAAAGTAAAGTGAACTGATGGGTGGGTGACTAACTTCTTTCTTTATCTACCTTTCAACTTCCTGTGGAGCAAAAAGGTCTTCAATGGTGCCATTCTCTTAAGACTGCTCCATGTCTTCCATATCTTAATTTTTGTTTCCACCTGTTGTCTCCAGGCATATTTTGGCCTTCCCCTTTGTCTCCTCCCTTGGGAATTTCCAAAAAAGATCCTGTCATGTGGCACTCTCAGCTGACCTTCCCAAAGTGACTTATCCATTACTATTGTCTTTTTAGCTGCATCAGTCATAATTGTGCTAGTAGTTAGGAAAAAGATGAGCACTAAAACCTCCCTGTACACTACAAGGCATAATAAACAAATTGAGGAATAAAATGCTCCAAAAGTATTTACCATTTACAAAAATGAACTAACCTGTAAAGACTTCAATACTTTTTCAATAACCAAATCAACAGCCACTTTTCTGTCAGCAGCACTCCGAATGTGCTGAATTGTGCTAAATAAAAAGAACATTCAATTTACTGCAGTGTAAATACTGCCCTCTAGATATATTTTGCAAGTAATCTCTATATAAATCAGCAAAGTTTATTTAACAGTTTTATTTCTTCTTCTTTTCAAATCCCTGTGGAGCAAAGGTCATTAATAAACACCATCCAAGTCATGCTATTTCTTGCCTTTCTCTTAAGATTGTTCCATGTCTTCCCCATCCTCTCATCTTTGCTTCCATCTGTCACCTCCAATATATTTTAGCCTTCCCTTTTCTCCTCCCATGGGAATTTTTTGTTAAAAAGGGGGTGGGGGTGTTGGTTTTGTCATGTAATACTCTCAGTTTGTTTCCGCAGTGTGTGTCCTATCCAGTGTCATCTTAAAAGTTTTACTATTTCATAAACATTATTTTAAGAGGTAGAATAATTATAATTTAAATATGGATTAAAAGTTAGGACTATTTGATAAAGAAGTTATATTTTAAACATTTTACTCTATCACTTCACCCCAGAACATTACAAATGTGTATACATATTTAATATGTTGAGATAAGAACTATTGTATGCTTTTTCATTTAAAGCAAAAATTATATTAATATGAACTATTAGATATTCGAAAATTAAAATGATTTTGACACATTAAAGAACATTTTTCAGTCAATAAAACTATAAAATCAATTTGGAAGTTGTCTTTGTCAACTCTTGCTGGGAAAAAAATTAATAAAAATAAACTTTGTATCCACTATGACATAACACACAACACTAATAAATGGACAGAATATAAATGTGACAAGTTATATATATCTAGGATCAGTAATACCAAAAACGATCATTATTGGGAAGAAATCAAAAGAAGACTGACAATAGCAATGCAGAAATTAAATATGAAGAACATGTGACACTATACAGCCAGCAGTAAAAATAAATTTACTGAGGGCATGTACCTTGCGCAAACAATGAAGAAGAAAACTGGTTTGTTCAAAACAAAGTGCTATAGAAAAACTAAAAGAATGCTTTTGATAATAAAAACAAATACTAAGAAATATTAAAAGTCCTGAACATCAAAGAGAAGAGGCTTATAAGCAATATCTTACATTGTAAATTGAAATATTTTGGCCACATTAGAAGGCAATTATGGGCTGAAAAGAACAATGATGAAAGGCATGCTTCTTGCAAAATGAGACACAGGTAAACCTAGAAGAAGACGGTTTCTAGACTTCAAAGAGACATGGAATTTGACAACAGAGGAAGTGGGGAGATCTGGGTATATATATTTGTATGTAAAGTAAAAAAATATAAAGGGTTCTCTCTATACTTGTAAATGGAAAATGCAAAAAAAAGTAATGATTATATTTAACAAATCAAAGAATTATACATTAATAATGTAATTCTAAGCAACTATTTATAGCAGACTGGAAATCTTCATTTAAAGAATGGTAAAAGGCAAAGGAGAGTTACTAAGCAGACTCTCAAATGGGAAACATCAGGTCAGAGGAAAAGAGGATGTCCTCGAGAAACACTCAAAAGAGCTCTAACAAAGGAGGCAAGTTTGGCAGGCTTAGACTCTCTAATGAACAGCTCGCCCAGAGAAGAGAATTGGTGGGATAATCTATGAGCCATATGTGCCATCTAACAGCACTGGAAGGATCAAGAAAAGGCAAAGGAATTCTCAACATTAAATGTCAATAGAAACGAAGTGTTGCAACTTTATCATACTAAGCCTCAGTAATTGGAGTCTTTTGTTGGAGCCACAATGTCAAGAAAATTAATCACTAAAAGAAAGTACCAAAAAAAGCAAATCTATAAACTTTAACAATCATCCTCACCCATTGTAACACTGCAAACCCTTAAACTTGATATTTGGAAGAGATTGTATCTTCTCAGCCAGTTCAGCCACACTTTCTCCAGGTTCTATACCACATCTATACCATGGTACCAAATATATATGTCTATAAATATTTGTAAAATAAATGAATAAAACAAAATTACACAATTAGATTCAACATATAATAAACCTTTATATGCGGTCTTTGGCATCTTTACAAACAGTTGGTAACAAGCAATCATGATTAATCAGCAGTTTGGAAATATAATAGTGTCTTATGCTGGATGCTGATATACTGAGCAGCTTCTCTTATGGCTTAATCTGCCAATATTTGATAGACAGATCTGATCACAGAATGAGCAAGATGCATTTGTGGTGCCAGGACTCATCTCCTTTCTCCTGCAACTTTTTTTTCTTGATTTTGACATGATCTTTTCTTCATATATTGATGTGCTATTTTTTTTATTTTTGTGCTTCATATGCTATGATCTGATGCCAGACTTCCCTGGGGTCTTTAGCTGATTGAGAATTCCCCCAAGGAAGCTCTGCAAACATCCTCATTGATCTCAGCACTGGCCTGCCTTTTGGTCACAACTTCTATCCCTATGTTCACCATAATAATTGTTTGGGAATACAATTGTTGTCCACTCTTCTCACAAGACCCAGTCACCTTAGTCTCTGACTCCTTAGCGTTGCCATGTGAATGGGAGTTTGGGTCATTGCACACCTTTATATCTATCTGTTGACCTTTCGAGCCATAGCCGCCCCACAGGGCATAGACCCAGATACTCTTTCTCTTTTCTACATTTTTATTCTAACAGTTTTCAATCCTTGTAAAGATCTTTTATCAAATCTCACCATTTGTCTCTGTTCTGTGCAAGCAATTCTATCTCATTAAAAACCTTTATATCACAACAAACATAAAATTGAAAATCATATATTAAAGCAGTGTATAAACCTAATGCTGGAAATAATTTAATATCTTATTCAACTGAAAAGGGAAGATATACACCTGATGAATGATTCTTGGAATTAAAAAAATAAAATAAAATAATAAATATAATTGAATGGAAATGTGATTATTAACTGAGTTAAAAATCACAGTGTGATTATTAACTGAAAGTTGAAAATTATTGTGAGCTATCTTAGATAAGTTAATGGTTCATTGGGTTGCATGTCTTTTGCAGAACATTACACTCGTCACAGCCCATCTGAAAGAATCTCTGACTACCACTTTTTAATATGTCAAATGCAAGGTATTATTGATGTTTTAAAAGCACATTCTTCATGATCTGCCCTTGCCTTGTCTTTCTTGAACCATCCCTTCAATTATTGATCTCTCCAGCCCCCAGTGTCTTTTAATGTGGCCATAGTATTTTAATATCCTTTGTAAGACACCATTTACAAGCCAGTTCTTTTCAATGTTTAAGTCTTTATTGCCTGTTTCATTGTACATGTGGTATTCTAAGGAATTTTCTTTAGCATTTTATTTTGAATGTTTGAATGAACCAATTTTATTCACTGTTTGCAAGACTGCTCATCATTCACAACCATTTGTTGTTATCAGGAAGATACATGCTCTCAGTAGTTTTAATTTGACTAGCTTGTTGGTATTTACCATATGTTCTTCTTGACATTTAATTGTTAAGTTAATAGTTCTCCAGAAATAAAGTGGTAATATAGGTACAGCTACAGCATTCAAAGTTAAATATGCTTTTCTTTACCTGTTGCCACCCACATTAACTTCAACCACAACATCCAATGTCACATTAAGCTCCTTTGCTGCCTTACTCACATCCTCTAAGTTCCTCTCACTGTCCACACAGACAGAGACTTTAGCACTGCAAGCTAGGCTAGCCAATCTCAGTAATTTTTTCATCCCAATTACCTGACAACAGATATACATATATATATATATATATATATATATATATATATATATATATATTTATATATTTATACATTTACAAAGATTTGTATACACAATGTAGAAAATAGGCACAAATTGTTATGTTCATGGAAGTATTACTTTCCTTATATTGTTTCTTTTTTAATGCTGCTGTGTGAACTTATATAGAAAAAAGTCATCATCAGGTCACATGTCCTTTGAAGAATGTAGCATTCACCACAGATGCTCTAAAGGTCTCTGTCTCTGGCCAGATCTCCAACTTCTGCTGTCATGTCCAAGGTCTCCTTGAAACTACCTTCTTCTTGGTCTGCCCCTGATGCATTTCCCAGAAACCATACCTTCCATTATTGTTCTTTCTAGCCTATTGTTCTTTTGATGTGGCCATTGTATTTTAATTTCTTCTGTTAATGGTGCTATGAGTCAGTTCTTTTTAATATTTAAATCATTTCGAATGTTTTCATTGGTCGTTTTCATTATAAAAAGGTACCTTTTCTGTAGCATTTTGTTTTGAATGAATCAATTCTCTTCCTTGCAGTTTACGAGATTGTCCATGATACACAATCATATGTTGCTATCGGGAAGATACATGTCCTCAGTAATTTTAATTTTATTGCCTCGCTGGTGTTGTGCCACATGTTCTTCATAGCATTTAATTGTTGTGTTGTTATTGCTAATCTTCTTTGGATCTCTTTCTGGCAGTCTCCATTGTTAGTTACTACAGATCCCTGATATTCATATAGTAAAAGTACCAAAAACAACTATGGAGCTTTAGTTTTTAGTGTCTGTTTTTTACTTTATCTTCAGCAGGCTACACCTTACATAACAATTTTTCTTAAAACTTTCCCAAGGAGAACATATTTAAAAACAAAATTATGCTGACATTTTGATTCTTAAAAATGGAAATATTACAAATTGAGTTATTTCATGTTTTTTTGTTTTTAAAGTGGTATTGAAGTAGTTAATACACTTATTGAAGTAGTTAATACAAGCCATCTACCTCTGAATCACACTGTTGGTGTGGTTTTGTTAGAGATAAAGGAAAAAGCAATGCCATTTATATCATAAGATCTATATTAGAAAGAGCCACAGAGGTGAAAACAGATCTATACCTATGTTTCATAGATTACACCAAGGCATTTGACAAAGTAAAGCACCAAGAAATAATCACAATTTTAGAAAGCATAAACGTAGACAGCAAAGATCTAAGAATAATAAAGAACATGTACAGGCAACAAACAGCGGCCATAAGAACTGGAAACCAATTGGGAATGTTTCAACAAATAAAACAGGGTGTTAGACAAGGTTGTGTGCTGTCACCAGATTTGTTTAACATTTATAGTAAGATTATTTTAAGATCCATAAGGGGCATGCCTGGAATAACAATTGGAGGTCATAATATAAATAATCTAAGGTATGCTGATGATACAGTCTTTATCGCTAAGAGTGAAAATGAGTTACAAGAAATGTTGGACATTATAGTGAAAGAAAGCAAAACTAAAGGACTCAGGCATAATAACAAAAAGACAGAGGTAATGGTAACAACAAAGAAAAAGACATCACCTAAGTGCAAAATAAAGACAAGTAGAACAATATTAAAACAGGTAAATGAATTTAAATATTTGGGAACTTTGTTAACCTCAGATGGAAGATGTACACAAGAGGTAAGATGCAGAATGGCTCAGGCAAAAGCAGCTTTCCAAAAAATGTGGAAGATACTATGCAATCCACTTTTGACAATAGAAACAAGAAAAAGAGTTCTTAAATGTTACGTAGAGCCAGTCTTAACATATGGATGCGAATCATGGACAATAGGACAATAGACAAGAAAATCACTGGAGTCTGTAGAAATGTAGTGTTACAGAACAAAGTTGAGAGTACCATGGACAGCTAAGAAGAGTAATGAAGATGTTCTGAGAGAGGTCAAAGCAAAAAGAGCTAATTTCCAATATAAGGAAGAAACAATCATAATTTTTTGGCCATGTAATGAGAAGAGAACAACTGGAATATATTGTAACAACTGGAAAAATTGAGGGACGAAGAGATAGAGGGAAGCAAAGAGAAAAAATAACAAACAGCTTAAGAGAATAGCTTGGCAGAAGGTCAACAACAGAAATGATAAATAGCTGCTGAGATCGAAAGTTGTGGAGAGACATGATCGCCTACGCCAGAAGGGCCGGTACTTGATGATGATGACCTCTGAATCCACTCCAACAGAGTAACAGTGTAAAATTCATCAACACTGACAAAATAGTAATGTACTTTCTTGATTCTTGATCCTTCCCGCGTTGTGACATAGGGCTTGTAGTGTTTTTCACCACACATCTCTATGTGGGGCAAGATGTTCGATCTGATCTAATGAGTCTATTACCTGCCAACTTTGCTTCTCATATAAGTGTTCTTTTTAGTGTCTCTTTAGGTCTTCCTCTTTTTCTGTATCCTGATGTTTCCCACAGAAGAACCTGTTTTAGAATTCTCTTGTTGTCTCTTCTCAGCAAGTGTCCGACATATGTCCATCTTCTTTCTTTAATTATGATCACATGTAATTTACTTTACTATGCAATAAATGCTTTTAAAATGGTGACACACATCACTTCTCAGCTTAGACTGCACTGAGCTAATGCACAGAAAATACCATTTATTTTTTAAAACAATCATTCTATAAATTATAAAAATCAATAACATTTTTTTTTGTTTCATTGAAGCAGCATAACATAAGAGTTTATTATTTTAATTATCTATGCACATAATTAATTTATTAATTTTCCTCTGGGGCTGAAGACAGCACATACCACGGACGCCATAGTTCTCCACGATTGCTGCTAGCTCTTGTAGGTCTTGGTTGTTTCTTAGTCCCATGGTTGGGCCTTCCCTATTGATTATTCTAGGTAGCGATTCTCTTGGTCTAGCTTGTTTTCTTTTACCAGATGGTTTCCATATGAATGCCTGATGGGGAAATCTTTCTTCATACATTCTCAATACATGACCAATGAATTTCTAAAGCCTTTTCCTTATAAAACTCAACACATATTCTTGTTTTGATCTGTCTCTTATCTGTTCTTTTGAAAAGTATTCTTTCCAGCTTATGTCTGAGATCCTACATTTGATTTCAAAGGTAATTAATTTTCTATCTAAAGTCTTGGTGGATTTGGGATGTAATGTTTTCATCTTTCGACATTTTGTTGCCAGGACAGTATGCACATAATGGCACATAAAATTATGACACTAAATAGCTGGCTAGATTAAAAAGAAAGTAAACAAATTTTATAAAAATGCTTATTATAATTCTGTTATGCAAGTAATATCTATTAAACATAAAAAAAACATACAACTGTGGTAGTAGTGCAATGTTTAGATTGTATAATATGTAGAGTCTCTATAGTATAAATTTTCCCTTGTGTTACCGGGGCCTCATTATGAGGGAGGTAAAGAATAGTGACACTGTGACCTTTCAGGCATGTCGTAAGAGGCGACTAAGGAGGTTGATTGATGGCTTGACACGCTGTCATTGTAAAAAGTATTGTTATGGAAACAGCGCCATAGATTTTAGAGCAGTGATCTCTGCAATATGTGCCATTTTGGCACTCTAGGTTTCTGTTTTTGAGATTGTGGTTCTGCCCTATGTGCCATCTTCAGCTCGAAAGGACAATAGATAGATAGATAGATAGTATAAATTGGCATTATCTGTAACATGTGGGAAACACTCGTTTTTTTTATACTCTATATGGATTATGTAGACATTTTTCTTGTCAAGTTCTAACATTTTAACTACAGTACCATTGAAGCAAGCTTGTCAGCTCTTTCACTGTTAAGGTCTACAGAGTGATGAAGACAGTAGAATTACTGAGCAATGAATGTTTAAGACCTTCATAATCCTATTCAGCTATTCTCGTGGGACTGTCAATGTAGACAACTGGATTATTCTCACCAGCATGAACATTCAACCCCCAAATGGATTTCATAATCTCCTCCAAAAGAGACCACTATCTATATGTCCTTCTCTTAAAAAATATTTATTTGCTGATTGTTCAACAGGAGAGTGTTCAATTTTTCTTCACCCTTGATTATGGCATGAAATATAGACTTCTCTAAGCTTGTAACACTCACAACATGCCTCTTCCAACTCTCTTGTTAGTTATGTTTTTGTGAATAACCCTGTCATCAGATACACTAATATAGCTTATGGCTTGGGTCAATTCTTGACCTATATATACCTCTCTAAGAATAAATTCTATTACCACAACTGATATTTTAACAGTATAGCCTAAGACAATATGAAATGTTTCATTCTATAAATGTTCTCCAAAGGTAGAAAAGGGATCAGGTCAACTCAAAGTGCTTAGTGGGGGAAAAGCAGTTGTATCTATAATCAACACATTACAGGAACAATCAGTCTGCACACACTTCAAGAACTGGGATGGACAGTGGGGCAGATATGGGGATGCTCTAACTTCAGTGAAACTGATTCCATGAATAGAACAGAATAACTATAAATATTCTAATTTTGTTAACATTATGACCTGGAAAGCTTAAGAATACAATAACTCATAATCCATCACAGAGAGTATAAACTGATGATATCCGATCATACTTGAATAAGCTGAACATGATATTTGTAAGAAAGATTGCAAATAAAAGAATTCTTTTACATTTGTATCTGTCAGCATATAACAGTTTTGAAGCCATGATAGCTCAGTGGTTAGTGAACTGGACTACAAAGGACAAGAGGTAGGGTTCGATCCCAACCGACAGCTTCCGGTTCACCCAGCCTTTAATGGGTACCGGATTTTTTTCTGGGAAAATAAAGCGGCACAGACGTAACACCGACCACATTACCCCAAAAATCATGTGCCAAAGGTCTGTAAAATTTATGGTCACTAACACCATATTCCCTATATGCCACTTGGCGTGATGGGGGTACTTTACTTTTTTTTTTATATAATAGTTTGTTCATTAAAAGTCACATTAGGTAGGTCAGTCTTCATTACTGAGGTATTCAGTTAGCAAACTAATAAATGGGTATTGAGTTGTCCCAAAAAAGCAGAGCAGAACAGGTAAAAGTGATGAACCCTTTGAAATATCATCACATAAGCACATATGCAATGACTCTATGATTCTAAATGCAGTACCATTTTTTTTCATCAAGGCTGCTATTGATCATGATCCATGGAGGGGATCTCATATTAGACCAAGGCCAACAATGCGCTTTTAATATGAGCATAATTTTAAATTTAGATTGTCTGTACCTGGTTTGATAAAAAAACGTCCTTGATACCACCTGCAACCATTGCCTCTGCTTCTGTAATTGTCTGGCAACACACTCCTACAGCTCCAGATTTTACCTAGAAAATTGAACAGTTGAACTGTAATTTCATTTTGTATAATGTTTCTTCATAAATATCTTATATATATATATATATAATATGATGATTTTTTATAAAAAAGGGGTGACTTACATGAACTCTATTATCCAGTCTCATATAATGAGAAAGCCATGATATACCAGGTATCTTAATCTCTTGTACACTCACATTTAACAAGAGAAAGATCAAAGGAACAATTCAGATTTGATGGTTGATTGCCTACCTTCTTTCCAATGCAAATCCTTTAAAGATGAAGTTTTAAAATACTCAAAAAGGTTTCACAATTCCACTATTAATTTTTCTTACTTCAAACAGCCAAACTTCAAACAGAAAAGGACATGTGAATTTTTGTGGGTTTTAATAATAAGAATCTTAGATGAGACTATTTTTTGTTCGGCAAATTGAGATGAAAATGATGATGAAGCTATGTCTTTAGTATAAATAGGAGGAAGGAAGGTGGAGGGTAAGTGTAAAATCAATTTTGAAATTATGAGAGGGTTGATCACTAGGCACTGTAACTTATCTTTATTACACATCTGGTACCAAATCAAACTAGCAATTATAATAATTTAATTACAGGAGTTGCTGGTCACAAAATATGAATAAACTCTACTTTAAAACTACTTATAAAATATTTATCTTAAGACAGTTACAAAATAAAATTATAAAATGTTATCAGATTTTTCTGCCATGTATCAGCAGCCAAAGGTTAATATTCCTATTAGTTCAAAATGTAACATGCACAAAACTTCCTGTCTCTGTCCACATGTAGTCACAACTACTTTGCAGCAACTTTTGTCATACATTTCAATGACAGTTTAAGGGAAATTCTTAGAGCATATGAAATTTCCAACAAAATAGTTACAATTATCAGAAGCTTGTGCACCAAGATTGTATTATTAGTTAAAACAAAACAGACTAAACTGAAGATAAATGAAAATATAAGTCTATTATATATTACAATATTGGTTAAGGATATGAGATGGTTAGTCACCATTAATCATGATGAATTGTAACAAAGAATAAATTAATCCACAGTTAAAGAAATTATAAGAAAAGGACACTAGGTAAGGATAAAACATTCTGCATTTCAACTACAAACATCACAAGACAAGCTCTAACCTGGAACTCACAGGGAAAGGGGATACAGGGAAGAACTAGGAACACATAGAAATGAAATCTTGGGACTGAGCTTGCAAAATTGAATTACACTTGAAGTCAATATGATGAGACACCAAAGGTTAGACAAAATTGGAGACCTCTTGTTCCTGGTCTGTGTCCATATGGAGGGTTTAAAAAGACAGGAATTAAAAAAAAATAATACTAAAGTCTATTCCAGAACTTGTGGTGTTTGATTTTAATTTAAACAATAGCAATCCCAAACACCTGTTCAAATGTTGAATTTATTGTACTATTTTCAAATCACAGATTCATAACAATTGTATCATGTGCATATTTAAGCAAAATAATGTCATATGGAACAGGAACATTTGACCAGATACAATATGGGTCCTGTGCAAGGTCTGACACTTAATAGTAAAGATTACTGAACATGGAGAGTAGAATTTCTGCCCATTGTGCTGTCTTCAGCTTGAAAGTACATAAGATAGATATATGGAATGTCATTGGGAAGTGAAATATACAATGTCATTGTACTAGGCCACAGCATTTGAATGTAAGTGGACCAATGTTCTTCCTTGCTAACACTAATTTTTTTTTATGTGAGTGGACCATGTTCTTCCTTGCTAACACTAATTTTCATCAACATAGTGAGCCCAATCCAGCATAGTACCACCATGCTACTGGTGATCTCATGTATTTAAAGCAAAATTGTAAGAAGAATTAACACAATAATGAAGTTTACCTGAAGTCTGGCTATCATTGGACACTTGTGAGTCTTGGCATGAGTTCTAAGGTTTACATTAGGATACTTTTTCATTGCTTCTGTCATACTCCTAAGATTGAAATCCAAGCTTTTAAGGCACACCAATAAAGAGGGGGTCTCCACCTCGGCAACAGGATCACCAATGGTGCATGGTGTCTATAATGCCATAAAATATAGTAACATAGAAAAAAGGTGAACTGCCATGAACTCTGGTATATAATGTTGACAGTTAAACATAAGATTTTAACTTAGAATATAAACACCAAAGAACTGTAATCAACTGCAACATTTTACATGTTCAAATATAGTTAGTGAAAAATGTATGAAACATTTAGCTTTCTCTCTAATTAGTTTAGTTTAATTTAATTTAGTCAACAGGTCATCCTTACTTCACATCAGACAAGTCCATAAGTGGTCAAATCTCTTCAGAAGTATATTCCTCAATGTATAGCAACTAACGACATCAGTGTTATGTTAGCTGATAAGTCTTCTTTAGATTCCTGCACAGCACTTGTGTCTGACATCTACCATCTTGACATGATAATAATGATTGCAGATTCAGGTTTTTTTTTGGAGTCATTTTTTCGTCATCCAGCAGCCATGAAGACATTCAGAATGTCAGTACAGTCCATTGCTCTTCTGCACTCAACATCAGCCAAACTAGCAAGTATAATAACATGCTCATTACCTCTTACATCTCCGTGCTCTGGCATGCAAATGAAGCAGATTTTTGTTACAACAGACCTTCCTAGAGACTCGAAAAACTGTTGTCAAACCCAGCCAGTTGTGATTTTTCTGAGTTAACACCTTGAGTAACTAAGGAAACACAGTGCTTTAGTGATAGACATAATTTCCATGACTAAATTACTTGTAGTCATTTTGAAAGCACAGATGTCTTCCTTCACAGCTCTTCCATGAGCCATTAAAGTCCATGGGCTCCATACATGTCAGATATAACAGACCCATCTGTTTAAATGATTGCGTCATTCTCTGAAGAAGTCTCAAAAATCAAGGCCAGCGCTTCTGCTTCAATGACTGAGAGGTTGAGCTTTATCTCTTACTTTCTATTTCCTGATATATGTACACATATATACCAATACATTGTTAACTGCAAATATAAATATAGAGACAAACTAAGCTACAATAACATGTAAAAAGACATAAGTTAAATATAACTATAACTTTAACATAAAAATATACTTTACTTATATATTCATAAATTAAAAACTATCAGTCAAGGTATTTATGTTTCATTCATTTATATGCATACTGTCACACGACCAGTATCTCTCCAGGTTAATGAAAGTTTAAACAAAATAACAGCTGCAT
Source organism: Megaustenia siamemsis (assembly GCA_032433765.1). Lineage (NCBI taxonomy): Eukaryota > Metazoa > Mollusca > Gastropoda > Stylommatophora > Ariophantidae > Megaustenia > Megaustenia siamemsis. Next base: position 49,544,790 of record JAVIAB010000047.1, read on the forward strand.
ATATAAATGAACATACAATGTTCCAAACACTTACCTGTGAGAAGAACATTTTGTTTCTGATGTGAGAGTTATAACTGTGAAGACTTAAAATATAATTTGGCTCTTTTTTGAAGCACTTTATAGTCAAGCTTGAATCAGTGTAGAAGTATAGCTTTTGGTAAGACTGCACACTCAAAACAACAGCTGATAGTTCCCATTTACATCTTAAGATAGCATGAAACCTTGAATGAAATTTAGTACCAAAGAGATATGCACTATTTTGAAACAGCATTTCAAAACAAGTCTAATGATGATTATTTCTGTTCTGGAAAATATAAGTAAACTTACATAATAAACATGGCAGCCAGTAAATTTTTTTAATGTTGCAAAATAAAACTAATATAAGAATAATGTAATTTTCACTGGCATTTAAAAAAAATATTTATGAAAATGTAATCATGTATAATTTACACTATAAAAGCACAACTATACCACATGTATATTTTCATGTCACTAGAGTTTAAATATAGTACTCCATACAAATGAATAGGTGCTCAGTCATCTTCAATAGATTAAAAAGTTTATGCACACACCTAGCACAAAGTTGACATAGGGTTTCTTGGGTCAAGGGGCAGAGAAACTGCACAGAAAAAATGTATCTTACTCTACAAAAAGCTACAGTATGAAAATTGAGACTGAAAGTACTACTGCCCTCAAGTGGGTTTCACAAATACAAATGAATGCAACAGTCATCAGGAATGACTCACAACAAGTGCTTCAGTGGACCACTGCCCACACTTCATCATCTGGTAAAAGTGAATGAGCACCTCTAGGCTCAAAAAGCTATGGTGCTACCTCTAACAACTATGAACTATCTTATAAACCCTGATTTAAAAATAGACAATAAGGATTTTTCATTAACAACTTGAAGGCAACATTTTTTCTGAAGGTTATTCTCTCACACACATAAATGTGCAAATAAGTATAGTGGTAACAAATAAGTATAGTGGTAACAAATAAGTATAGTGGTAACAAATAAGTATAGTGGTAACAAACAAGTATAGTGGTAACAAATAAGTATAGTGGTAACAAATAAGTATAGTGGTAACAAATAAGTATAGTGGTAACAAATAAGTATTCTTTTTTTGCAAATTCCTAATTTGTCTTATTTTTTCACAACACTTTTGAATGGTTACATAGACAGTCTATGCAGAAGTAATTCAAGAGATAACTTACACAGATCATCAAGGTTATGATTCCTAATTTTAATATTTATGTCAACAGCAATTATTTAACTATACTTGTACTCTATGCATGACTTAGTTAAAGAGCTTTGGTGTTTTAGTGTTATACTGAATGGCATATATTAGCAATAATGAGTTAATGTTATTATTCTACTTTAATCATTAATTTAATCAATTACCAAATTTATTATTCAATTACCAAATTATGTTGGTTACAAAAAAAAAAAAAAGACTAACAACAATTACAATATTAAACCTTCATTCCTTTTAGCTGTAAATGAATGCACAAAACCAACCTGTGCGCCGAGTCATTAACTTAGGCCTCTTTCAACAGCAAGATTGCTAACAACTAAACATGTATGATCGTTGCAATATGCAAATTAGTTTAGCCCATCTAATGGCAGCTGCAGATTGTGAGAAGTATGACCTTGTTCACTTACATCAAGGACTGGTCTTTCTGTTACGAATGGGTCTAATCTCTGACTATACTGACTTTTAGCCAAATCCAAATAGAAAGTTTGAATGAATACAAAACGAGGTTAAAGTATGCTTATCATTCTTGGTATTGCAGTGTCTCAGCATGTAATCTTGTATGCCATGTATTTGTATATTCATAGACAGTAACAGAAATCAACAAGTCGATAATTAAGACTCCCAAAACTCTTGTAGGGTTCAATCAATCACTTTATTTGATGTACAAATACTGCATCTGTAATATCCTTGTTATAGGCCCTATTTGTCTGCTGGCCTAATTGGGACACATAATTTGGATGAACTTATCTATAATTGGACTATTTTACAAGCCTAGGCCAGTTACTTCTATACGTTTCTCTTATAACTCTCAACAGTAAACTACATTAGATTGTGCATCAAGTTTTCTCTGTTTCATCATCATCAAGTACCGGGCCTGCTGGCATAGGTGATCATGTCTCCACACAACTTTCAATCACGACAGTTATTTATCATTTCTGTTGTTGACCTTCTGCTAAGCCATTATCTTAAGCTGTCTGGTATCTTTTCTCTTTGCTTCCCTCTATCTATTCGTCCTTTAATTTTCCCAGTTGTTACAATATATTTCAGTTGTTCTCTTCTCATTACATGGCCAAAAAATGATGATTGTTTCTTCCTAATATTGGAAATTAGCTCTCTTTTTGCTTTGGCCTCTTTCAGAACGTTTTCATTATTCTTCTTAGCTGTCCATGGTGTTCTCAACATTCTGCTGTAAAACCACATTTCTACTGACTCCAGTGACTTTCGTGTTTGTTGTCCTATTGTCAATGATTCACATCCATATGTTAAGACTGGCTCTACATAACATTTAAGAACTCCTTTTCTTTCTTAGTGTAGCTAATCTTAACAATAAGTCGATTTCCTCTTCTGTCTATCTTCAACTGTCTGACAGGTCTATCTCATGACCATCTGAGTCTTAATGAAATGTATGGCTCTGTCTCCATCTACACCTGCTCATGTTTTATTTAAAACCCTGATCTCATACCTGTCTGTCTCTATTTGAATATGTGCTCCTTCCTACGCCTCTATCTAGTTCTCGGTCTTCTCTACCCTCTTTCTTCATCTAGCTCTCCATCTAGGTCTAAATCTGCATTCCCACTATTTCTCTATCTAGTTCTCGGTCTTTTCTACCCTCTTTCTTCATCTAGCTCTCCATCTAGGTCTGAATCTGCATTCCCACTATTTCTCTATCTAGTTCAGAATCCTATTATGACTCAGTTTACTCTCACAACCAACTTTAGAGAAAGCCTGCACGCAACACAACTAACATGAAGCATTCAGCTCTGCCAGTAGGACAGTTGTAGGACGGATTCTTACAACCATTTTTACCTCGCAAGGGTGAACCTTGAAACTATGCTGAGTGTGCTGATGTCACACTAGCAGGTTTGCAAGCAGGTCTTCACTAAAGCTGCCAGTGGTTCACCCAGTTATATTCTGACCATTTCTTTGTTACCCGATTGTCTTTGGACACAGAGCTAGCAAAAGTTAGTTTCCAAAGAAATTTAGAATTTCTGTCCACTTCTGGACTCATAAACTCTAGAAAAAGATGTTGGCAGTCTATCAAGTTCAGTTTATATGTGGTAAGGATAAGGAGTTATAACAATACTGAACCTTCCCATTTTAGCAGGGATTCTTTCTGCTAATTTCGCTGACTTAATATTAAGTGTTCCATTGAAATTCTTGAAAATAAAAACCAAGAAAATTATCAGTCCATCACTGCACAGACAAAAAGAGAGCTCTTAAAAATACATCAGAAAGAAACAAACTACATTTTTCGACTTTTCTGGCACACTATAAGAAAAAAGTTGGAATATTTGGTCACAACTGGCAAAATTAAAGATGACAAAGAGAGAACATACAAGAAGCTTGGTGCCGTGTCTCAGTCAATGGCAGAATTGATCCCTTGAACCATGGACAGATAATTCTGGAAGAATTACGGAAGAAACACGGTCATCTACCTGTATGACACATGATGATGATTGATTCCTAAAATCTTGCGAAATTAAATCTATTTGGTTGATGCAATTTCCTGTCTGTATACAATATCTATCTACCTGTCTCTAAAATAAAGTGAACTGTATATAATGCAGAATACATTAAAGATCTTTAAATGATGAATGAACAGAAGTAAATAATAAGTATAATGGAGAAGGACCAGAAATACTCAAAGAAGAAGTGGAAATATGAAAGCGCAATATGAAACCATTGAAGCCATGGGTGATTTTGGAATAGAAATAATAACAAAAATATTGAATGATATCTACAACAGCGGATATATAATAGGTGACCTGCTAAAATTAATATTCATAGCCCTACCAAAGAAATCTGGCACAATTGAATGTGATGATCATCGCACAATAAGCCTTATGAGTCATATGACTAAGATATTACTAAGAATCATCATGCGAAGAGTGCGAAACAAAATCAGTCCAGAAATTAGTGATGAACAGTGTGGTTTTGTTAGAGATAAAGGAACAAGCAATGCCATATACATCATAAGATCTTTAGTAGAAAGAGCCATAGAGGTGAAAACAGATCTATACCTATGTTTCATAGATTATACCAAATCATTTCACAAAGTAAAGCACCAAGAAATAATCACAACTTTAGAAAGCATAAATGTAGACAGCCTAGATCTAAGAATAATAAAGAACATGTACTGGCAACAAACAGTGGCCATAAGAACTGGAAACCAATTGGGAATGTTTCAACAAATAAAGCTGGGTGTTAGACAAGGTTGTGTGCTGTCACCAGATTCGTTTAATATTTATAGTGAGATTATTTTAAGATCCATAAAGGGCATGCTGGAATAACAATCAGAGGTCATAATATAAATTAATATAAATAATCTAAGGTATGCTGATGATACAGTCTTAATTGCTAAGAGTAAAAACGAGTTACAAGAAATGTTGGACATTATAGTGAAAGAAAGCAAAAATAAAGGACTCAGCCTTAGTAGCAAAAAGTAATGGTAACAACAAAGAAAAAGAATTCACCTCAGTGCAAAATAAAGACAAGTGGAACAATATTAAAACAGGTAAATGAATTTAAATATTTGGGAGCTGTGTTAACCTCAGACGGTAGATGTACAAAAGAGGTGAGATGCAGAATGACTCAGGCAAAAGCAGCTTTCCAAAACTTGGAAAAATACTATGCAACCAATTCATTTTTGACAATAGAAACAAGAAAAAGAGTTCTTAAATGTTATATGTAGAGCTTAACATATGGATGTGAATCATGGACAATAGGACAACAAACAAGAAAATAACTCATTCACTGGAGTCTGTAGAAATGTGGTTTTACAGAAGAATGTTGAGAATACCATGGACAGCTAAGAAGAGTAATGAAGATGTTCTGAAAGAGGCCAAAGCAAAAAGAGAGCTAATTTCCAATATTAGAAAGAAACAATCATCATTTTTTGGCCATGTAATGAGAAGAGAACAATTGAAATATATTGTAACAACTGGGGAAATTGAAGGACGAATAGATAGAGGGAAGCAAAGAATAAAGATATCAGACAGCTTAAAAGAATGGCTTGGCAGAAGGTGAGACTGAGAAGGTCAACAACACTGACAACAGAAATGATAAATAAATAAATAACTGTCGTGATCGAAAGTTATGGCGAGACATGATCATTTATGCCAGCAGGCTCGGTACTTGATGATGTATTTATAATGCACATTGGATGTACAAGACACATCATGCAGCTAGACTGGAGCCATGCGTTACGGTCGTTACCTTCTCGGCTTTCCTCGCAAAAGAAAGATGGCAAAAAATTAATTGAAATTTGTCAAACACGTGTTAACCTTCGAGTCAGCGCCAACACACAACATCCACAGCACACTGTGCAGCACACAACACACTGTGATCTCATAAAGGTTGCAGGTTACAGAGAGGGAAATCTTATACGAGCCAGGGTCAAGGTTATCGTTCGACGTATTTATTCACTTTAGAGCATCGAGAGCCTGGTAAGAATAGGTTTGAGTGTCAGGAGACTTGCTGTACATCGCTGTTGTTTTTTTTTTATTATTTCTCCCTCACATTTAGCTTTACTGTAGCTTGACATTTTATGCACGCATTTTTGCATTTCTTTGCCTTATAACCTCTTGCTGTACATCGTCATTTTCAGAATGCCTAAAACTGGATCCTTCTTCTTTCATTCCTCATTTGCTTTTCAGTGTTGAAGGGAGCTATCATTTGCGCCCTTCTGTTCGCCCCTGCTGCTGTTATGTTTCCTCGTATTTCTAACATTTCGTCAATCCATCATTTTCGTGGTGGGCCTTTGTGTCTGGTGTTCTCGGAACGTTTATTGAAGGCTCGTGTTCTGTTCTGTTTTGACCTTTCTGCCTTGTCACGTGGTCAAACCATTTTTAACTGTTGTTTCTTTATATATTCTATTTTTTTTTAAAGTAAAGGGCCCCCGTCACGCCAAGTGGCGTATAGGGATTATGGTGTTAGTGACCATAAATTTTACAGACCTACGGCACATGATTTTTGGGGTAATGTGGTCGGTACTACGCCCGTACCGCTTTGCTTTCCCAGAAAAAAATCCGGTACCCATTAAAGGCTGGGTGAACCCGGAAGCCGTCGGTTGGGATCGAACCCTACCTCTTGTCCTATGTAGTCCAGTTCACTTATATATTCTATGACGGGGGTTATTCATAGCTTTTTTCTCAGTTCTTCATTTGTAATAATATCGCTCATGCTGTTTCCTATCATTCGTCTAACACATTTTATCTCTGTTGATGTTATTTTCTAATTGTTCTTGCATCTAGGGTCCAGGACTGGCATTGGTAGCACAACATTTGGATGAAGATTGTATTGTGGAGTACACGTTTTGCCTCTGGAGTTATTTCCTGTTGGACAATAGCGGTGATAGCTGTTCAATGACTTGAGAATATTTGTTGCATCTTGAGTCTATTTCTGCTGTTTGTGAATTGTCGTTTGTCACTAGACTTCCTAGGTATTTAAATTCCTCTACTTATGTTATTTGTCTGCCATTTATATAGTTATATTGATATGCTGTTTCACTTTTGCGATATTCATGACTTCTGTTTTGCTGATTTTCCTGTTATATTGCCTGTGCTGTTGATTCTATGTAAGTGTTCTTGTAGGTCTTCTATTTTTCCATGTATTAGTGCCTGATCGTGTGCACATAGAAGCTCGTTGATCTTCTCTGATGGGTTAGCTAACATGTAAAAACTGTAGTTGTAGAACTGAGTTGAGATACAGAATGCAGTGGCCGTGACAGAAGAAATGATTTTTTTTTTCTCCAGGGTGAAGTAGTAAGATAATTCTATTGTTTGGCACAGGCGGAACTCATAGGCCTTCACAAGTCGAGAGAAAGTTTCCAACATGGAAGTTAGCAATACGTTTGCTTTGACTACAAATAGGGAGCCAGTAGTGGGGTGTGGTATACACCTTGACTACAAATAGTTTGACGAAGGAAGTCATGGCAGAGATTAAGCCAATATCTTGTCATGAGACCCATACTTTTACCCATATAAGTTTTCTCTGTGACTCAACCATTACGGTCAAGAAGATTGAAATGTGATGGTCTCGGAAGTGGTGGCTGGAATCCTTGAAAAGGTGAAGACTGATTATAATGTGATTCATTAGTGTACCATGGCATTCAGGAGTAATAGGAAAAGAACAAGCAATCAGATTTGCTGGCTTGGCGTTTGTGGAGAATGGACGAACAATGGATAGGGCTGACATACTAAATATTCTCAAGGAGGCAGGGCCAGTAAATGATTCAGGCAATGAATGTGAATCTGCAATACTGAATAGACAGCAAGAGCATCACATTTAAAGGGGTGATGTCTGAGGTAATCACAGTTTCAACGAAAGTTAATGTTTCCTTTCTTTGCCTTTGCTTGCTCTTTTAATGTCTGGTTGCAAATAATGAGCCCGTGAATCAGTACCAGTAACTATGTAAGTATAAGTATCCTAATGAAGATCTTTCATTTTTGGAGGTTAGCTGCCTTGATAACCATCTAGCGACGGTTTCATTAAACTGTAACATCTCGCAGATGATCATATATGCTGAACGGCTAATTTACGCAATTTCATCTACCTAGACTATTGTCACTTGCCTGCGTTCTCTGATTAATCGTTCATATGCAGCAACAATGTCAGGCATAGTCGCAGTTTGCGACCTGGCGGACAGAGCTGTTTCGATCGCACTTGTTACACCGCTTTTGAATTCTTTTCTATACATTCATTTGTTGCAGCGATAAATAGCTTCCAACCTGCTTTTGCATTTTTTAAAATAGATATCGGTTGGTTTTTCACATTTACTGCTTAAAAAAACGTATCGCTGCAAACTGCTCCTCTTTAGAGGTTTACTTTATTATGGTGGGTGTAAGAGGTAATGAGTGTACTGACAGACATGCCAGTTTGGCTGATGCTGAGTACGTAAGGGCAATGGGCCGCTATGATATTCTGAATGCCATCTGAGACGCTGGATGAAAAAAAAAAACGATTTTTAAAAAATGACTATAAGTCCGTAGCCATGAACAGATTTTTCGAATAGGAAAGAGGAGTTTCAATCCTGCTACGTAGGAATTCAAAGAAGACTTGTCAACCAACATAACACCGGTATTGTTAGTCGCTACTATTGTGGGACATTCTTCCGAACTAAACCGGAACATGTCTGTAAGGGCGTCTACTGACAGTCCACGTGACAGATGAAATAGCTACGGGCGCCATTTATGTATGTTTGAAGTCACAACACCTCAGCACCGTAACAGTTCCTTCAGTGATAACACATTTGTATGATTATAATAAGTTTATTTTTTGACTCACCCTCGTTTATGAATAACGATGTTGTTTCTTCATCTATTATGTTATCTTATTACATATACCCTAACTGTCTTTGCTAAAATGATTAGATATGTGGATACTGCTCTCTTGTCAGTGATAAAAATATGTCAAATTTTTTTTTCACTTTAATTCCAATGTAGCAGTCGAGAGAGAGAGATCGCAGTCGACAAAGATATTAGATATCTTGGTGGCATGAAAAACATGTAAACATCAGAATTGATACGATGTATTGAGGTTAGAAAATTGTGGAAGAATCGCCTTCGCCATCCGGTATGGCACATGATGATAAACACTCTAGCCCTCCCATCTATCATTAACGTTTGATATCTGTATTATCAGTAGAACCAGTTTCGTTGCGGTCGAGAATTCCCCATATCGGTCCCACCACTTGTAGCAGCATTTCCCAAAACGAATTGGCAAATTCTGTTGACAAGATCGCCCCTTGCACGTCAAACTCGATGGCACGTTGACGATTCCAAACCTCCTCCTTAGTTGCCTCTCACTACACGCATGGCAAGTGACAGTGGCTCTGTTCTTTCCCCACCTCTCCAAGGCCAGGACTCTGGTAGCAATAGGAAAATGCACATACACAATTGATTCCCAAGTTGTGATCGTAACGGAGTAAAGGCATCAAGATGTACCAAGATGCATAGAGGTGCAAAGCTGCTGTAAAGCTGATGATAATAATGACATTTTTTTTTTAATGTGGAAAAAGTGGTATGGTGACAACTTTCCGTAGGTGAGAAACAAAACAAAATTCAACATTTCGGCCAAGTAAGCTTTTAGCTGGAACAATAAACAACAACACATACAAATATATAAGGATATATACAAAAATCTAACTACATGGCGATAATATGCTAGATACTCAAGAAAGAAACAAAATAACTTCACTGCGGGTCCAGAGCTTGGTCAGCCAATGACTGAACTAAAATTGGTGGGTGGGCTGACCACCTATATATCTCACTGACCAGGCAGTCAGTTGAGAAATAAATGGGAAGAGTTCTAAAAATATGGTGATGTGGGTACAAGATACATATAAAACTGTGTATGCCTAACTATGGGTGTGCACACCGTACTGATGTGCAAAAAAGGATGTGTACATAATCATACATGCGTACAAGCAAAAGTATGTATATATTGCTACAAAGCACACAAAAGAAAACCCGAAGGTGTCCAAATGTGCTAATACATATACAGACAGATATACATACATGTATAGGTGCGGTAGCGCATGGAGGTAAGAAATGTGTGGTGGGTGTCCTGTGTGTATGAGAGCGATATGTTCATGCCTTGGTGGGGCAGCGAACCCAACTGGGCAATGAGATGATTCTCATGGGTGAACCGGCTGCGACTGCAGGAGTGACATGAGACAATGCCAGTGACTTGCATGTCAACAATGGGCCGACACCTGGCTGCCAGTCTTTTGCTCAACATCAAAAAGATGCTCACAAAATATGTCACTCAGGCGTCGTATAAAATCGTCCACATGCGTCATCTGGCAGTGCTTACATATTATGACATAGATGATATTCCGTCACACACAAGTAACCCCTCCTTGATATCGAATCGTCTATAAAGGAACAGGGCCGAATTGATACAAAGCACGTGGTCACAAGTTCTGCAAACTCGACGTCCACAACGAACATTACCAAGATGTTTGTGGTTTGAGCGGGGTAGGCGGATCGTGACAAAGCTACGTTTGAAGGCAACCAAATGAGGATCACTGAAAAGTAGGCGGGTAGTGGGATCCAAGTGGAGAATGGAGCGGTACATGTTAAGGATCCTCACCGCAGCCAAGTTGTGAGGGTGGTAAATGAGGGTAAATATGGTCCTATCGGAGGAATGGCGGATGGATGGGATGAGTGCAACCGGCCGGGAAATGTCGAGAGCTCGTTGGAAGGCAGATTGGAGAAACGAGTCAGGATAGAGACGACGCCGAAAGAAACTGAGCATCAAGTGGGCCTGATGAAGAAAATCTTGATTGTCCTGGCAAATACGACGAAGTCGTAATAATTGAGAATATGGAATTTAATCTCTGCAGTGATATCGATGAGACGAGGTGTAGAGAAGATAACAGTGGGCGTCTGTGGGTTTATGGAAGACAGAAGTGTGGACTCTGGAGGCACCTAAATGAGACGATCAGATCAAGAAACGTGACGGACGAAGTAGAGATATGTGATGTAAACTTGTTGGATTTATAAAAGTTGCCAATGTAGTCGATGAACTTAGAGATGTCGTCTTCAGGCAAGTCAGTCCAAGCCAGTCATCGATGTACCGAAGGTATTTAAGGGGGCCACGGTAGAGTTCAGTATTTGATGTTTAAGGTGACCCATGAACAGGCAAGCATAACTATGACCAATCTTGGTGCCCATAGCTACACCACTGACTCGGTCATAGAACTGGCCATTGAATTTGAAAGTGTTAGGGTTGAGAACAAGTTTGCTGAGCAGGAGGAGAGTGGAAGTATCCACAGATGCATGTTTTATTTGGTCGAGAAAGAATTAAAGAGCTATTAGGCTATCAGCGTGAGGAATAAAGAAAGCATATGTCGAGGACGAAAAGTCGGTAAAAGTGGTATGGGATAAGGGAAAGAGAAGAGAAGATATTGAGGGCATGGTTCGTGTCCTTGACATGGGTGGGGAGTGATGTCACTATGGGTTGAAAAATGCTGTCCAGATAGTCGGATATATGTTCCGTGGGACAACTATAGGCTGAAACAATGGGGCGACCGGGATTATTGTGTTTGTGTTATTTCTAGTGTTTCTAATATTCATCAATCCATCTTTTACGCAGTTGGCTCTTGAGTTTGGTATTCTCGTAATGTTTATTAAAGCCTTGTTGTGTTGTGTTTTACAGTCTTTTTTGTTTTATCACAGGACCAAATCATTTTAATCTGTTGTTTCTTTATGTATTCTATGACGGGAATTATCCTAGCTTTTTTTCTCAGATCTTTTCTGATCTTATCTCTCTGTCTATTTCCTGTCATTCGTCTAACACATTTCATCTTGGTAAAGGTTATCTTTCTTATTGTTCTTGAGTCAGGTCCTGCTTTGGTAGCACAATGTTGGGAAGAAGATTGTATTATAGAATGACCATTTGGCCTCTTGTGTTATTTCCTTGTTAGACAGCAGTGGTGACATTTGTCTGATAATTTGACAAGCTTTGTTACATACCTTGTGTCAATTATATTTGAATGGGTTATATTGTAGTTTCAACCAAAACAATTGTGTGGAGAGAATTGCTTGCAGCTGAATCTTGATTTTAAAATAAAATAGAGCAAAGAATCATTGTTTGTGCTTCAATGTATAACAATATAGACTGTGTATATTTCCAGCCAAAATGATAGAGTGGTCGATTACAAACATTGAGTGTTACAGTAACAATAGCGAGGGGTGTGCTGATCAACTAACTTCCACTCAATTGTCACTGATTTTGGAGAACATCTTTCGTTCAGCTGAGCTTAAAGTATCAATTTGATTTGATGGTATGCATAATATACTGGCAATGAATGTGAATCTACAACCCTGATTAGACTACAAGAGTATCACATCCATAGGGGTGATACCCAGCAAAAGCACAATACGGAGAACTAAAGAAGGTTACTAAATCAACACAGAACTGGGGTTGTCAGTCACTACATTTTCAGGGATATACTCATATGATATATTGAAGAGGGGATCCAAGCACTTATAGAATTTCCAATGGGCAGTGAGAATCTGTCGACTAACCAAAACACAAAATAAACTAGTGCACATACTGTACCCAATTTAGAGACATAAAAACAACAAAAAAGAATGAAACTTAGAGAAGCGAGAGCGTAAGATGTTAATTTAATTTTTGTCTTATTTATACAACAACGTGAAGAACGACCCTGTGTTTTGTTTGAATTTTAAACAGTACTCAGACACATATTAAATTTAAATAGCCTGACTAAGATATTGATCAGGTGTATATACTATACTACTATCTATATATTGACCTTTCGAGCATTATATACTACTATACACAAATTCACAAATAAAAATTTGCCACAAAAAAAGAACACTTAAATATTAAAATGTGTGAATGACTACTCTACAAATAACAAAGTATAAGATTTTTGCAAGTACTCCCTTAACAAATATGCCATCATCTGTTTAGCTGTAATATGTAGTCAAAGCCATATTTTTGTGGTGAGCTGTTAATGTTATTAATATAATATTAGATAAATGTAAAATTTACAATTAATTATATTAATATGATGTTCACAGTAGTAAATAAAGAAATCATCTATCTATCTATTGACCTTTCGAGCCGTAACCGGCCCATAGGGCGTAGACCAAGATACACCTTCACCTATATGAATTTTTGTTCTAGCAGTTAAGAAATCATATCTCAATATATTATAATATAATCTCGGTAATTTCCTAGTTTGATCAGATATATTATTTCAGTTTGGAAGAGTGATTTCCCCTAAAATATGTCTGCCAAAATACAGTGGTTCTACGCATTCTTGGCGTTGGGGTCATTACGCTGGCATGTAATCATTTCGGAGTATCTGTTGATTGGGCGGTGGGTCCGGGGGTTAGGTTTAGCTTTAGTGTTAAATATTTATAAACATATTATAACGCGTGACAAAAACGACGCCACTCGGCCTAATTATGATCTTCTGATCGAAGGGAATTGTGTGAGTGACACATGCCAGCGTAATGACCCCAACGCCAAGAATGCGTAGAACCACTGTATTTTGGCAGACATATTTTAGGGGACATCACTCTTCCAAACTGAAATAATATATCTGATCAAACTAGGAAATTACCATAATCTCTTCGCGATCACTTTCACTCTAACAAGTCGAATTCAGAAGGTTTTAAAATACGTTGCAAAGTTGTTATTATTATTACATTTCTGCGCAGACACAATAAATATAAAATAATAACTTGTAATTTATTAATTTGTCAACAAAAGTCAACAAATAAATTCTAATATTGTAAACAGCGTCGAGTGTACACAATAGCAGACGTAACACCCACATTTAAGTATATAGCAGTATCCAGCAGTGCAGTTAACAGTCCTCTGTGACTATCGCTGTCACGTCCGTGTCCAATTATTCTTATTATTTTTCCACTTTTTTGCGCGCGTGTGTAGACAAGCTACATCTTAGATAGTGTACATGTTTCACACATATAAGCTAATCGTACATCTACTATATACATTTTTATATAGGTACATTATAATTATTACTTACCACGTTTGTTTTCATTTGTCGAGTGATTGTTTTTTTTTATATTTACGAATTCTATGACTTGACTCCAACTGCAGACTACTAAGACTACAGAATTGCAAGACTGTTTATAGTTTTAGTTTTCCATTATCTAATCTAGTGACAGTATATAGTGTATACAATACTCTATACTAAAAGTCTATACAGTAAAAAAGTAAGTAAAGTACCCCCGTCACGCCAAGTGGCGTATAGGGAATATGGTGTTAGTGACCATAAATTTTACAAACCTTCGGCACATGATTTTCGGGGTAATGTGGTCGGTATTGCGCCCGCGCCGCTTTACTTTCCCAGAAAAATCCGGTACCCATTTAAGGCTGGGTGAACCCGGAAGTCATCGGTTGGGATCGTACTTTGTGTCCTTTGTAGTCCTGTTCACTAACCACTGAGCTATCGCGGCTCACTCTATACATTAGATAATATATTATATAACACTATACAGCTGATCATGTGATGATCGTGTGTTGACTATCTCATTGTAATACTTTTTTTTCCCCTTGGCGTTGCTTTTATTTTAACTAGGTTGTTAAGGGGGATTATAGATAGATGGCAGGAATATATAACAGAACTATTTCATGATCAAAGGGACAAGAAACTAGTTATAATATGTACATCAGGCTATAAAATCTTAAAATCTGAGATGGAAAAAGCTATAAAAAATGAAAAAGGGAAAAGCAGCAGGACCTGACAGCATACAGATAGACATGATACAGGCAATAAAAATATTTTGGCATTGAAGTGATTACAGACATATGCAACGACATATACCACACGGGATACATACCAAATGAACTAAAAACATCAACTTTCATTGCATTGCCTAAAAAGAATGGTGAAGTTCAATGCAGTGACTTTAGAACAATAAGCCTAATGAGCCATATTACAAAAATCTTGCTAAAAGTTATACAAGGAAGGATTCACAATAAAATCAATACTGAATTAGATGAGTAGCAACTTGGATTTAGGAAAAATAGCGGGACAAAAGAAGCCATATTCTGCATGAAAACATTAATCGAAAAGTACACATAAGTAAACAAACCAATATATGCCTGCTTCATAGACTACACCAAAGCTTTTTATATAGTACACCACAAACAACTTATAGAATGCCTAAAAGAGATACATCTAGATGACATAGACATGCGACTAATATATAATAAAATATAACAAAGAGAACTCTACACCCATTGATATAAAAAGAGGAGTAAGACAGGGATGCATCCTATCACTAAGCTTGTTCAATCTTAATCAATAACCTTATATATGCTGATGATACTGTACGACTAGCAGAAAATCCTAAAGATTTAAAACAATTACTTAATGAAATAAACATGATAAGCAAAATATATGGATAAATATGAATATCAAAAAGACTAAAACTATGATCATAAACAAAGGAAATACTAAAAAAAAACCACAAATGGATATACAAATTGAAGGAATAGACCATGGAGACAGTTCAGAACTACAACTACCTTGGACATACTATAACCAGTGATGGAAAATGCACAATTGAAATAAACAAAAGAATAGGAATGGCAAAAAGTAATTTTAATGTCATGAAGAACATACTAACATCAAAACAAATAACACCATGGCTAAAACCAAGAATAGCAAAATGTTACATCTTCTCAATATTCCTATATGGTGCAGAAACATGGACATTAGACAAGAAAACAGAGCAGAGAATTGAAGTCTTTGAAATGTGGATATATAGAAGAATAGGTAGAATTGGATGGAAGGAAAAGATAACAAACGATGAAGTCTTAAAACAACTAAAAATGAAAAGAGAACTACTAAGCACAATTAAAACAAGACAAATGCGATTGGGACATGTTAAAAGACACAAAAGCCTACTGAAAGTAATCCTGGAGGGGAAAATACAAGGTAAAAGAGGCAGAGGAAGACCAAGACTAACCTGAACGAGTAACATCAAAAGATGGACAAATCAGTTTATGACAACCTGCGCCATCAAAGCAAGAGACAGAGCAGAATGGCGCTCTATGGTAGACAACCTTCCTTGCGGAGACGACACTCGATGATGATGATGTTAAAGGGGAATGGGTAGGCCTTCCTTCATTCATACTCACATTCGCTCTTTAAACGGACATTGCTTTTTCATATATGTACACAAACACATTTCGGTTTATACATTCGTCACATTCGCTCCATTGAATTATTATTGAGTTATTTGCGGGTCATCATCATTGCACTCCTAACATGTCCATACGTGCTCAGATCTCCCCCTCAGCAATTCCCGCAGTGTCCAGCGACAGCGACTGACGACTCCAGTTCTATGTTGGTTGATAAGTTTTTTTTACACGGCCACTAAGTGTCTCATTTCTGGCTGTGCCCATCTTAACTCCCATTTCCATCATCCGAAGAAGATACGTGGATCTGTGTTTGTCGAAGTCCTGTACTCTTCCCACATCTCGGAGGGCATTGATGATGTCCGCCCGATCCATTGGTTGCCCATCCTCAACGACAGCGATGCTAGCCAACCTGTCCGCTCTTTCATTTCCCCGTACTTCCGTATGTCCAGGGACATAGACAAAGTTGACCTTACGTATTTTGGATTTCTGCAACTACTCTACCCATTGCATGCGTGCAGAGCCTGCCTCCACTTTTTTTTATCATGCTCATCGAATCGCTCAATATACTCGTACATGCGTGGATGTAGTCTTGTGACTCTAACCATTTGATTGCCTTAGTCACTGCCATCATCTCCATTGTCATGCTACTCGGGGTCATGACGTATGCACCACTGTCTTCATTGACTATTCTGCCTGCCGAGCGTGCTGTAAATGCCCATGCACTTCTTTGGTATCGTCTTACAGATCTGTCTGTATAGATGACTGCATCTTTCTCATCGGTGTTATCGCAGATGAGACCGTTGACCTCAGCATTAACCACGACCGGGTTCTGTTCCCTACTTTTCCTGTCGAGTGTAACAATACACGAGAAAGTCCCCTTGAATGACGTAGGCACCGGTATCCACTCCTAGCCAACGCTAATATTGGTAAGCCCACAGATCTGTTTGATGACATCTTCTGCTCGGCCCACCCATGATTTGCCTCTTTTGAACGTGATGCAATGGATGCTCTTTATCTGTACTAATCTTCAGGTATGTTCGTGCTCTCCAGATCTTGATTCTATCATCCATGGTTGGAAAGTCAAGAAGATACCTCATTGCTACACAGGGAGTGTCCCTTGTACATCCCAAGATAATGCGCATGGCTTCATTTTGTATTTTCTCCAGCCTATCAATTTGAGTCGTACTGACAGTAAGAATTGCCAGGGCATACTCGATTGGTGCGAGGACTAATCCCTGGAACAGAAGAGTAAGTAGCCTCTGCTCGATGTTGGCAGCTGCCATGACCTTCAAGGCGTCATCATCATCGAGTGCGTCTCCGCATCGAAGATTGGCTACCATGGAGCACTATTCCACTGTCTCTTGCTTTAATGGTGCAGATTGTCATAGGTTGACTTGTCCATCTTTTGATGTTACTCGTCCATGTTAGTCTTGGTCTACTGCCTCTTTTACATTGTATTTTCCTTACCAATATTACTTGTAATAGGCTGTTGTGTCTTTTAACATGCCCCCAAAATTTCATTTGTCTTGTTCTAATTGTGTATAGTAGTTCTCTTTTCTTTTTAAAACTTCATCGTTTGTTTTCTTTTCTTTCCTTCCAATTCTACTTATTCTTCTATAAATCCACATTTCAAAGGCTTCAATTTTCTGTTCTGTTTTCTTGTCTAATGTCCATGTTACTGCACCATACAGGAATATTTGAGAAGATGTGACATTTTGCTATTCTTAGTTTTAGCCCTGGTGTTATTTGTTTTGATGTTAGTATATTTTTCATGGCATTAAAATTACTTTTTGTCATACCTATTCTTTTGCTTTTTTTTTCAGTTATATTTTCCATCACTGGTTATAGTATGTCTCAGGTAGTTGTAGTTCTGCACTGTCTCCAGCTGTATTCCTTCAACTTTGATATTTATTTGTAGGTCTTAAGAATTTTCTTTGTTTATGATCATAGTTTTAGTCTTTTTGATATTCATATCTAGTCCATATTTTTTGCTTGTCATGTTTATTACTTTAAGTAATTGTTTATGCACCAACAGCAGACAGTCTGGAGGAAACAATTGATACATTTTACGACGAGTTAAATGAGGCACTTCATAAATGAAACCACATGAAAACACCATAGTTCTAGGGGATTTTAACGCAAAAGTAGGAAAGGAAAGAGTTGAGGAAGTAGTTGGTCATTATGGCTTAGGCGAGAGGAATGAAAGAGGTGAGAAACTTATTGACTGGGCAAGAACACACAACATGATGATAGGAAACACCTGGTTTAAGCAACATCCAAGACGTCTGTGGACATGGAAAAGCCCAGGGGACAACGCACATAATCAAATTGATTATATAATGATAAGCAATAGATTTTAGAAACAGTCTGGTGTGTGTGAAAACTAGACCAGGGCAGATTGCAATAGTGATCATGTACCAGTTGTGGGAAAGCTTACAGTAAAATTAAAAGCAACAAAATGAGTCTCAGTTAACATCAAGTTACATTTAGATTTACTAAAATCAGACAAGAAGCTGCAAGACAAAGATAAAATCACAATTAAGAACCGGTACAATGCAATAGAGAAAATACAAAGCATTGATGAAAAGTGGGAAATGCTAAAAGAATCAATGCAATAAACATCAAAAGAGTTCATACCACCAGTCAGGACAAATTCAAGAAAGAAATGGATGACAGATGACATTTTGTAGCTAATGGATACAAGAAGAAGAAATAAAGAAAATAAAGATGAGTATAAGAGATCAAATAAAGAAATTGTAGTAAAATGCAATGAAGCAAAAGAAGCATGGCTAAAAGAGAGATGCAAAGAGATTGAAATGCAACAAAAAGGAGATGCTAAAGCTATATACAAACAAATTTAGGAATTAACAGGAAGAAAAACGCAATAAAAAACTGGATGTCTAAGATCAAAGGAAGGAGAACTGTTGATTGATCAAGAAAACATAAGGGAACAATGGACAGAATACATTAAAGATCTTTATAATGATGAACGAATTCGAAGTAAGTATTAAGGATAATGGAGAAGGACCAGAAATACTCAAAGAAGAAGTGGAAGACGCCTTGCGCAATATGAAAGCAGGCAAAGCCCCTGGACCAGATAATATAACTAAAGAAGCGATTGAAGCCATGGGTGATTTTGGAATAGAAATAATAACAAAAATATTGAATGATATCTACAACAGCGGATATACACCAGATGACATGCTCAAAACAATATTCATAGCCCTACCAAAGAAATCGGGTGTAATTGAAGGCGATGATTATTGCACAATAAGCCTTATGAGTCATATGACTAAGATACTACTAAGAATCATCATGCGAAGAGTGCGAAACAAAATCAGTCCAGAAATTAGCGATGAACAGTGTGATTTTGTTAGAGATAAAGGAACAAGCAATGCCATTTATATCATAAGATCTTAAGTAGAAAGAGCCATAGAGGTGAAAACAGATCTATACCTATGTTTCATAGATTACACCAAGGCATTTGACAAAGTAGAGCACCAATAAATAATCACAATTTTAGAAGGCATAAACGTAGACAGCAAAGGTCTAAGAATAATAAAGAACATGTACTGGCAAGAAAATGCGGCCATAAGAACTGGAAACCAATTGGGAATGTTTCAGCAAATAAAACGGGGTATTAGACAAGGTTGTGTGCTGTCACCAGATTTGTTTAATATTTATAGTGAGATTATTTTAAGATCCATAAGGGGCATGCCTGGAATAACAATTGGAGGTCATGATATAAATGATCTAAGGTATGCTGATGATACAGTCTTAATCGCTAAGAGTGAAAATGAGTTACAAGAAATGTTGGACATTATAGTGAAAGGAAGAAAAAATGAAGGACTCAGTCTTAATAGCAAAAAGACAGAGGTAATGGTAACAACAAAGAAAAAGACATCACCTCAGTGCAAAATAAAGAGAAGTGGAACAATATTAAAACAGGTAAATGAAATTAAATATTTGGGAACTTTGTTAACCTCTGACGGAAGATGTACAAAAGAGGTGAGATGTAGAATGGCTCAGGCAAAAGCAGCTTTCCAAAAAATGAGTAAGATACTATGCAATCCATTTTTGACAATAGAAACAAGAAAAAGAGTTCTTAAATGTTACGTAGATCCAGTCTTAACATATGGATGCGAATCACGGACAATAGGACAACAGACAAGAAAATCACTGGAGTCTGTAGAAATGTGGTTTTACAGAAGAATATTGAGAGTACCATGGACATCAAAGAAGAGTACTGAAGATGTTATCAGAGAGGTCAAAGCAAAAAGAGAGCTAATTTCCAATATTAAGAAGAAACAATCATCATTTTTTGGCCATGTAATGAGAAGAGAACTGGAATATATTGTAACAACTGGAAAAATTGAGGGACGAAGAGATAGAGGGAAGCAAAGAGAAAAAATAACAGATAGCTTAAGAGAATGGCTTGGCAGAAAGTCAACAACAGAAATGATAAATAGCTGCCGAGATAGAAAGTTGTGAAGATACATGGTCACCTACGCCAGCAGGCCTGGTACTTGACGATGATGGTATCATCTCTTCGTTGGATTTGTTCCTTCTGATGGTATGTAACTGGTGCATCTGGTCGTTTGCTTGCTGCACTTTCCTTTGCCAGCTTATCTTCATTCTCAGTATTACACTGTGAAATGAGATCCACTGTAAGGTGAACTTGTGATGTTAGCAGAATTAAGTCAATAAGGTTTGAAGATGTGGTAATTTTCTGGATTGTAGTGCCTGGAGTGTTGAACTTGCATCTGTCAGAAACACTACAGGCTGTGGACTAAGATTACTGTTCAACAGTTTTCTATTGTTAACTAAATTGCTTGGATTTCTACATCATAAATTGTGACATTGTAAAAGTTATTTAAGTATTCTATGTATGTTCTTGCTCCCCATGTTTTTTTTTTTTTTACAGCATTCTGTGCTGATCCATCTGTGTATACACAAACCCAGAGATCTTGTGGGCATTCTTCATCCAAGAAAATGAGTGTGATTGTTTTACGCTATACTGTTCTTTTCCAATGTATGTCACTGTTATAATGGCAAGAATATACTCTAAATAATTTGTAAAAAAAGAAATCATACGTTTTAGTTATGTTATGGAAACAGTAAGGCAGGTGAAACATTAAACTGGGCTCCAGTCTCAGTGAGATCTGAGAAAGAAAATTACATCCACTGCATTTGGCTGATATTGTATGTTAATGTCCCAGATGTTTCATCTCTGCCCACCTGTTTCTATAATGTCCCTTTCAGTTTTCAATAAACAAATGTGAACATTTATAAACAACATAAGAGCAACTATCACTATATAGAACTTTTATTGTGTGTTTTAATTATTAAAGATGACATCACAACATATGAGAATATGAACCATTAGGAGTAAGTCATGCAAACTATAACACATGTGAACCAATAATACTTAATGTCTGACCTATAAACTGAAAACAATTCAAGTGTTGTACCAGGTTTAAGAAAAAGGGAACACGATATTTGAAATCATCAATGGTGTGCACTCTGACTAAAATAATTACAATAATAATATATAATAACACTGATTTAATGCATAGGCAATGTATATTGAAATAAGAGAAATGACCATGCAACCAAAGATTTCATCTACAATTAGGAAGAGAAGGTAGACTTGTCAGCCATGTGCTGAGAAGAGGGAGGCAACAAGAGAATTCCAAAACAGGCTCTTCAATGGGAAAATCCTGGTTACAGAAAAAGAGGAAGACCTAAAGTGACACTAAAAAGAACACTTATCAGAGAAGCGAAATTGGCAGGCATGGACTTATTTGATAAGGTAGAACATCTCGCCTAGAATAGATATTAAAAAAAAATCTTTATTTCATCTTCAAATACAAATCATTACAATACACAATGACGATTACATTTATATGTCAAAGATGATAAGCTTTACATACATTTTTGGTGTAGTCAAGAGGTATGTCAATAAGACATTACATCACTCAATCTGTTGGTCTGGTCATGCGATTAGTGTGATTAGAAAGAATTTATTTGTAAATACTGGAGCGCCAGTGGCAACACTACAGACAAAAGGACCCTGACATCTGAGTTTATTTTGAGAGGTCTCTTTACCAAAATCTTTAGTAAATTTGTTTTCTTCTTCTTTTTATTTGGGTATGTTCATTAATTCATTCTCAGGATAAATCATGTTGCTTTAAAGATAGATATTGATTTTTCATTATATATCTGTAAAAATAGGTAAGGGTTAAATGTTTTAAATTGGAATATGGCAGCATTTCGACAGGTCCACACTAAATGCCTGTATTCAGATATTAGAATGAGCAATTTTGTGAAGTATTCTTGTGTTTTCTTTTTTTTAAATAATAAAGCAATAACTACGGAAGCAAAAAGGGCAATATACAAATAAATTTTTCTACCAACTCTGTGCTATCAGTGCCAGAATTAGACGCTGGACTCTAGAACAATAAGAAAGATAACGACCACCGAAATGAAATCTGTCAGAAGAATGAGAGGGAAAACAGCTTAAGGGACAGAGTAAGAAACACCAACCTCAGGAAGAAACTCAAAATTGAACCAGCCATCAAATACATAAACAAACAACAGATAAATTGGATTGGCCTCATAACAAGACAAAAATGAACAAACAATGACTCAAAGAGCCATAAACAAACGCTACAAAAACGCCAGATTAAGAGGAAGACCGAGAAAGAGATGGACAAAGGGAATACTAGAGTCACTAGGAGGGATGACACCAGAAGAGGCCAACAGAAGAGCAAAGAATCGCAGATTGTATCTCCCCTTGACGCCAACGGCAATAGAGGAAGGATAGAAGTAGAAGAAGATTCTTGTGTTGTTTTTGGCAATGTGTTGAGCATAATAGATCTGCATATGTCTACCTTTTGTGTGATGTGTGTTTCTAGTGTGTTTTGTAATGCCCTTCTTGCTGGTATGATTGTGCTGCATTTGTCGAATATGTGCTCTTCTATTTCTTGTAGGTTCTGTCTGCAAAGTTGGCACTTGGCTGTCTGTCCTGATATGTGAGGTTGTCTTTCTGTTGTGGGTGTCAAGCTGTATATGAGTCTGTATAATTTCCTTGCTTTGGGAACAAATGTGTAGATTGTGGAGGTTTAAGGTGTTGGTGTGTTTTGTGAGAGTGTAATTTTGGCCTCTCTTGATTCTGAGTGGTAGTGGAGGTACTTGCTATTTAATAAGTTGTCGTGTCCTTGGATAGCTTGAATGCAAGTTTTGTAGAATATGAGTGTGGGACTGAAGTAACAAGGTATTGAATTGTTAAATGTTCTGAATTTGAATAATCTCAGTCCCATGTAGTAGAGTGCAAATCTATGATTGTCTGGTTGTTGGATGATGCGGCTTAAGTGACTTATTCTGAGAGATTTCAATTTTGTGTGAATGTCCTGTAGTGAAATCCGTCCTTGTTTATTATGCTGTATCAGTGTTTTTTGTTGTATGCTATGTATAGTGTGTCCAAAAACAAAATGTCTAATCAGTTTATTTCTATTATTGTTGATTGTGGTGGGTTAAAGACTGTAGCCATGTATGTTAGTTTTGGGATGATGAGATGTTTATCAATGATGCTCCTACCAAAAATTGTGGGTGTTTTGTATTTGTATCTCTGCAGCATGTCTGTTATCTTTGTTACTAGGTTCTGTCTGGGTTGCAAGGATATGTTATTCCATACAATTCAATGTTAGTGACCAGTGTTAAAGCAGAGGGAAAGTCCTCTTTGTTCTTCCACCTCCCTATGCCCATTATGAATGATTTCTATATGATTATCTGGGCCCCGCTGTCCTTCCCAAATTCTGTGAATGTATTGAGGATGTTGTCTATTAATCTAGTGTTTGATGGAAAGAAGACAGTATCGTCAGCATAGGCTAACAATTTCTGCTCTCCTTTCCTTGGTGTGAATGTGCCCTTTAAGGAACTTTCATGTCTGATGCTCTCAAGGAGCGGTTCTATGGTCAGAATGTAAAGTAGAGGAGAGAGGGAATACCCTTGTCGACCCAATCTAGTTAGCCTGAAGGTCTCTGTGAATGAATGGTTCACTAGGACTTTACTTTCAGGTCTAGAATAAAGGATCTGTATTCACTGTCTGAAGTGTTCTCCTAAATTCAGTAGTGTCTTATGGAGGTAGGAATGAGCTACTCTGTCAAAGGCTTTTTCTTGGTCAAGAGATAGGATGGAAGACTGGCTGTCTATGTCATGAGTGTACTTTATAATGTCTCATATAAAGTGTGTGTGTGCTGGTGGATTTTTCTGTTCTGTTCTGTACACTACACTGTTGGTCTTTATGAATGAATATTATCATGAAAGGTATGAGTTTGTTTGTTAGTGCTTTTATTAGAATCTTGTAGTCTATGTTAAGTAGTGAAATGGGTCTGTAGTTTCTAAGAAGTGATTTGTCTGTGTTGTCTAAGCGAAGTAATGTTATGTAAGACATGTGTTAGGCTTGGAGGTAGTTGTTTCTTTGTAAATGAATTTGTGTACATTCTGAAAGAAGAGGACCTAGGATAGGAAAGAAATGTTGGAAGAATTCTATTGTGAAGCCATCAGGCTCTGGAGATTTGTTCTTCTCCATTGCTTGTACTGTGTGTGTTATATCAGCTAATGTGAGTTCTATGTCTATCTATCTATTTTTCGTTAGCCTGAAGTATTGTCTATATCTACAATGTCATTTCCTGTATAAATTTTACTGTCTTTTGTAATTCTTGCAGTGGCCCATATAGTTTTTTCTGTAGTGTTGTATCTATGGGCCATTGGATTTTCCTCAGTCTACTACATTCAGTGTAGTCTTGGAGTTTGTGTTCAGCAGTCTGTCCACATGTACATGTAGTTGAGGTGCCAATCTTGAATTTTGTATACATGTGACTGTGGAGTCGATTGTGTCTTGTTCTGAGGCGTGTAATGATAACTTGTTCATATCTATTCATATTGTGAAAGACATCCTGATTTGGGGCTTGCTGTGCTCTGAATGATTTTATTATCTGTTTATTAAGAGGGAAAGTAACCGGTGCATCTGGTTGTGTTCCTGTTGTTGCACCATCCTTTGCCAAGTGATCTGCTTTTTTTGTTTCCTGGTATGGCACAGTGAGATGGGATCCACTGCAGAGCAACCCTGTGGTTCTTGTAAAGTTCAGTCAATAAGGTCTGCAGATGTGGCAATTTTCTGGACTGTAGTGCCTGGAGTACTGATCTTGCATCTGTCAAAAAACCACAGGCTGTGGGCTATTATTACTGTTCAGCAGGTTTTCTATTGCCAACTTTATTGCTTGGATTTCTGCATTGCAATTGTGACAATATTTCCCTGTTGCTATTTTATTCATATCCCTAGTGTTATTTGGGTACTCTATAGATGCGCCTGCTCCTCCATTCTTTACTGCATTCTGTGGTGATCCATCTGAGTATACACTAATCTATAGGTCTTGTGGGTATTCTTCATCCAAGAATCAGAGTATTTTTTTTACACTGTATACTATTCTGCTCCTTTGTCAAGTATTCCTTTCACTTCTGTCTGTATTTGTATTGACAATCCTGATTCCTCTGTCCAGGGAGTCTGTTCTGGTATGGGTAGTATGGAGTTAACAACTCTTGGTATGTCTGGTGTTTGTCTACAAATTTGCTTGGCTTGGTGGATAAAACTGCATCTCAAGTTGCCGTCCTGATAAAACTGCCGTCCCAATGCAAGATTTTGGAATCGGTCCTTCATTGGATGTCTCGGCATGCATTAACATTTTTCAGCCTGTATCAGCACCTTTGTGTCCCTCCGTTCTATCAGTGCTGGTATCCTCCACAATTTCTCCATCTCCAATATTGGTGTGATTTAATTGCTCCTGTGATGACCCTAAGTGCCTGGTTTTGTACTTTATCCAGCTCTTGCAGTATGGTGTTTCATGCTGAGCACCATGCAGATGATCCATATTCTAAATGTGGGCGTATACTCTATTGGTAAACTTTATTGAGTATTTTCCCACTCGCACCCCACGTGGTTCTACACAGCTTTCTTAGAACAGCCGACTTCCTTCTTGCATGGCCTTATTTATCTGCTGCTTCCAAGATAGTTTCAAATTTAACTCAGAGATACGTAACTTGTATGTCTTCTTTCACAGGCTCATTGTTTATGTAGATGACTCCTGCTTTTTGTCTTGGAGAGAGAGTGAAAAGTGTAGTTCTGCATTTGACTGTATTGATGCTGATACACCATCTATTTGTTCATGAATTCAGTGCATTCATGGCTCTTTGCAACAAATTGGAGGCCACTGTCATATACTCCTCTGTGCACCACATTACTAAATCATCTGCATACATGGCCACTTTGATACCATGTGGTATTTCAGTAACTGAGTTCTATGTAAAGTTGTTCACTGTCTGTGTCTGATATAGTTTTCTTACGTAACACATGAATTTGTCTTGTTTGCATAAATGTGTGTTACCTTCTGTACAAATGCTTCTGTTTATATTTGGAGTGTCTGTCTGTGTGTTGCCATCTACGTCTAATATTTTCCCTATTTGTCCATTGTGCTGAATATATTCTGTTCTATTACCATGTACTGTTTGCTTGGAGTTTTCTGTGTGATTGTCTTTAAGCTTCAGCGAAGCAGTGCTCTGTGGAATTTGTGATGTCTGTGCTGTTTCAACTCTTCCTTTAGTGTGGGGATGTTGAGTGCATGTCCCTCTATTTGTTTTGTTAATTTGATGGCTTCTTCCAGCAATTTATCTTGTCTTAGTCTGTGTTTGTTGAATAGAGACTAGTGGTGAAAAACACAAGTCCTATGTGACATCTAACAGTGCAATAAGGATTAAGAATTAAGAGTGTATATTTATGTATAATGTATATTTAATGTATAGGTTCTGTCAATTTAAAAAAAAAATCAAATAAAATGACAACTGTACACTGAACCTTGATTTTAGTCCATGACAAATAAATGAGTTGTCAGGCTGTAGTAAGTCAGGTGAATGTGTTAAAACTAGTAATAAAAATACCTGTTACTTTCTACATACACTAACTATTTCAATAGGCTCAGTTTCCCTCCCTTCGTACTTAAAGAAATTTACATCTCTAGACTAAAAGGTGCAATGTGAGATTAATTGTAGAATGCATGGATTATGTTTTCATTGTCAATTTTCTTTATTGTTCCATGAAGCAAATTTGAAATGACTGATAGTAACAGAACTGTGGAATTGATAGGCTGAATCTTTGATGCCAACTTCAGCTTAAATTAGGACTATAATCTCATTTATTACAAATGTAGAAATTGTTACATTTCTCTCATGAAAAGTGTGACAAAAGAGAATCATCATCAAGTACCAAACCTGCTGGCATAGGTGATCATGTCTCTCTACAACTTTCTATCCTGACAGTTATTTATCATTTCTGTTGTTGACCTTCTGCCAAGTCATTTTCTTTAGCTGTCTGGTATCTTTTCTCTTTGCTACTCTGTCTCTTTGTCTCTCAATTTTCCCAGTTGTTACAATATATTCCAGCTGTTCCCTTTTCATTACATGGCCAAAAAAATGATGATTGTTTCTTCCTAATATTGGATATTAGCTCTCTTTTTGCTTTGGCCTCGTTCAGAACGTTTTCATTACTCTTGTTAGCCGTCCATGGTATTCTCAATATTCTTCTGTAAAACCACATTTCTACAGCCTCCAGTGATTTTCTTTTCTGTTTCATATTGTCCATGATTCACATCAATATGTTAGGACTTGCGCTACATAACATTTAAAAACTCTTTTTCTTGTTTTTATTGTCAAAAATGGATTGCACAGTATCTTCCTCATTTGTTGAAAAGTGCTTTTGCCTAAGCTATTTTTCATCTTACCTCTGTTGTACGTCTACCTTCTGAGGTTAACATTGTTCCAGATATTTAAATTCATTTACCTGTTTTAATATTGTTCATTTGTCTTTATTGTGCATTGCGGGAAGTCTTTTTCTTTGTTGCTACCATTACTTCTGTCTTTTTACTATTAAGGCTGAGTCCTTTATTTTTGCTTTCCCTCACTATAATGTCTAACATTTTCTATAAACTCATTTTCATTCTTAGCGATTAAGACTATCATCAGCATACCTTAGATTATTTTTACAGAAGAAAATACTAAAGGAATATAGAGAATGAGGTGGAATTTTAACAAGAGATATGATTAAAAAGAGAAGAGAGGGAGGAAAAACATGAAAAATAGTAAAGACATTTAAAGCATTATTAAACAAATCTTGAGTGAAATTTAACATAACTCCACATGCTTTGAGATGAGTAATATAGCTTAACCTTTACCATATATAAGCTTTAAATTTGAGACCTACCACTAACATTATCTAAGATAAATGATTAATCATACATATAC
Organism: Megaustenia siamemsis; assembly: GCA_032433765.1. Classification (NCBI taxonomy): domain Eukaryota; kingdom Metazoa; phylum Mollusca; class Gastropoda; order Stylommatophora; family Ariophantidae; genus Megaustenia; species Megaustenia siamemsis. Next base: position 49,573,058 of record JAVIAB010000047.1, read on the forward strand.
TACAGAAATAAATTATGCTTGATTTAAAAATAAAGAATCATTAGCTTGATCTGAAATCTAATTCAACATGAATGAAACAAATGTGTCTTAATTTTCTCTAGCATTCTAAAATACAACATGAAAATCAACATCAACAAAACAGAAGTCATGAATGTCGCCAAAAATAAACATAACTATAGAAGGCAGACAACTAAAACAAGTAGAGGAATTCAAATACCTAGGAAGTCTAATGACAAACGATAATTCTCAAACAGCAGAGATAGAATCAAGATGCAACAAAGCTTGTCAAATCATCGGACAGTTATCACCACTATTGTCCAACAAGGAAATAACTCTGGAGGCAAAACGAGCACTATACAATACAATCTTCATCCCAAAGTTGTGCTACCAATGCCAGACCTGGACCCTAGATGCAAGAACAATAAGAAAAATAACCTCTACAGAGATGAAATGTGTTAGACGAATGACAGGAAACAGTCTGAGAGATAAGATCAGAAATGAAGAACTGAGAAAAAAGCTAGGAATAGCCCCCGCCATAGAATATATAAGGAATCAACAGATAAAATGGTTTGGCCACGTGACAAGGCAGAAAGAACAAAACACAACACAACGAGCCTTCAACAAACGTTGTGAGAACACCAGACCCATGGGTCGACCACGAAAAAGATGGGTCGACGGAATATTAGAAGCACTAGGAAACATAACAGCAGCAGAGGCGAACAGAAGAGCAAAAGACCGCAAATTATATCTCCCCTCGACGCTGAAAGGCAGATGAGGGAGAAAGAAGAAGAAGAAGATTCTAAAACTAAAAGGGAAACACTTTTCCTTATTTAAAAATAGAAATGACAAAACACTCACTCTGCAAGTTAGACCTCAAAGTGATGTTGAAAGAAAGACAAAAATATTGAAAGTATATTAGATGAACACAAAGGTACATAGACATTTACATGTTACTACAGCAAATACTTTCACCATAAAAAATATACAAAAGTTACATTTTCAATTGTCACTGGTATTAACAGACATTACTATATATTGCATATTGTTAATATAAATTGAAACAATGAGCTAATATATGAAATTAGTTTTAAATCAATGAAGGTGTGACTTTCAAATGGGGCAATGCAAATAATACCATGGGCATAATAATACAAATAAAATATAAAATGTCCTTTAACATGAAACAACTACAGGTTTAGTGAAAGTGCAATTAGATGAGTGGGGCATTGGGTTTTATGAGTATAGCACTGTTGGATTTCTTGTGAAAAGCCTGTACCAAAGCATTTATTTGGTTTTGTAATTGTGGCCTCTTTACAGTTCTTGACAAAGTTGCTAACATCATGTTAATATTAATGGTCTTAAGTGACATGCTTGTAAAGTGCAATGGTTGTACTCTTGTTTTCTTATATAGCACACCAATATCTAAATACAGAAATAACTACCACAAATTACACATTTTTGTTATTGCACATTTTGTACATTAACATTTACAAAAGATGTTACTTATTAACATCTTATTCAGGCCAAGGAACACTCAACACTTCTTTAAAAATCAATATCTCTGGAGTTTGGATACTCTAATAAACACATTCTTGCTATGCTATTGCAGCTACTAGAGAAGGAGTCTCAAACCTTAGTATGAAAAAGGTATGCTGTCCTTACAGATCATAAAAGAATTTTTTTTATTGTAGCCTGTACTTTAAATGCATTTTTAAGGCAACTTTGTTGTGTAGACTGGTAAAAAAAAGAGGTAAAAAGCAGACAGCTTTATTATGTACAGTCTGATGCTAGAGTAAGAGGGAACATGATGTCTGTTATTAAGCAACGTTTTAATTTAAAAAAAAATTAAATAATTTAATTAATATAATAATTTTATAGTTATTAGTAATATAAATCTGTCCAGTAGACTACCATTTTAAGTGAAAGTGTTATATACTATAGGTATTGGTGCACACTTCAAGTGTAATTGTTATATACCACAGATATTGTGGAACACTTAAGAATATCATTGTTCTAAACTAAATGTATTGTTGGACACAAAATTTCCTATACTACAGGTATTGTTTTAATGTAAGGACAGTCTTTTGGTGAGATGCACCTGCCATCATGTAAGACCTTGTCTGCTGTGCACTGACAACTGGCAACACATGGCTTGAAACATGTCTCTGTGATGTTTGATCCAGCTGCCTGTACGCTCTCACAGGTTCGAGGACATACTGGGCCACATTCATCAAACATTAGTCCCTTGCTGGTTTCACAGTCATAGGCTAGAAAAAAAATATGATTGAAAAAAAATGATATTGTGATATACAATTTGTGATACCATAGATAATGAAAAAGAGCAACAAAGGTATATTAGAGGACCTAAGTATTTAAAAGAACTTATTCGTTACTAATTTATTAATTTAATATTAATTAATTTTAGAATTATAAACAATATCTTAAAGAGGAAATTAAAAATGCTGTGGCCTTGTCAAAAGTTACAGTGGAATGAAAAGAACAATAATGGAAGGCATGGTTCCTGGAAGATAAGGACAGAGGCAGATGAAGAAGAAGGTACCAAGACATCAACATTTTTGAACATGACAATAAAAAGGTGGAAAATCTGGCTAGACTGAAATTGTTTCCAGTAGACTGTAATGTGTGCAACATTCTGCAAAAGACATGCAAAGTGATGGTTATTAGGAGAACAAATGAATGTTAATGAACAAGTACTTTGATCAGTGTGAAACAGGGAATTTTCTTAGATGTTTAGACCTCACTACCACTGGACAGGCATAAGGGTGCCAATCTGTTTCTACAGATAATGAAAACATATATATGTTGATGGTTGACATAGCTGATTGCCGAGTCTGATGACAGTGTCTAAATCTTTGTAAATTTATGGCAAACTCATGAAGACTCAGAAATGCTACTTCATTTATCGTCAAGATGCAGGACAGTGTACTGGCTGGAGGCAGTCAGAGACTCATAAATAATTTTCTGGCATCAGAATCAATGAACTAGAACTGATCAAGATCCCACTGTACTTTTCCATGGTAGTTTTGGAAAAAGTGAGTAAGCGTCACTGAGAAATGGCAAACCCAGTAGCTTAATGTCGTGTCAATAACTAAAATGTACTGGAATGAAAGGTATCGATATCACAGTTTGCTGTAAGCCATGACACAACAGACCTATTGCCATATAATACCATTATAGAGGGAAACAAAGACACATAATAATTAGATGAAGAACAGAAGCCATGTCACCATCATATTAGATTCCAAAAGATAGTTTATTTGTTATGATGTAAATCTAGGAGAGCAGGAGGCTGGGTGGATTACAAATATGTCATTCTCCAAACTAACTTGAGTGTAGGTTTGAATCATGGTAGGGTGAAACTAGTTGCTTTCTATTATTGAGTTAAAATTATAAACTCTGATTCGAACACCTCGAGGTGACTGCACTGAACCCACTATTTTTATCACTTCAGCCTCTGTAGAGAACCCCTGTTACACCTTAGAAATGGGAAAAGCCTGTTAATTGGTAAATCATCCTCACTGCACAAGAGACAACTCCATAAATGCTCATGTCCTGTCCTTCATATATCCCACAATATGAAGTGACTAACAATTCAAGTTCTGTGTTCATTTATCAGTCTTTTTTTAGCTCCCTGCATAGCACTCTTGTCTGGCATCACTCTCTTTGATATGATGCTCCAGCAGTCTATTCAAGGTTGTAGATTCACATACACTATCTGAATCACTTACTCATCCTCCTTTCTTGACGGTACTAAGAATGTCAGCCTGGTCCATTCCACACAGACTCTAACTTAGCCCCTCTTACGCCTGAATATCATGGTACAAAAAATAAAACAGATTTTAATCAGTCTTGACTTCTTCAGAGACTTCAACCACTGCCTTTAAACAAAGCCCATTTCTAAGTTCTTGGATTCACTGAGTTAAGTGATTCCAAAGTGAAAGCATATGCACTTTATATCTACACAGTCCAAGCCAATTTATTCTCCTTCTTTAGCAGAAAATGTGCAGGTGATGTTATTTTTTCTTCTGTAACTCTTCCCACAGTTTTCAGCTGAAACCAAAGAATGTCTTCATATAATAAACAGCAGTCTACACATAAACCTCATCTTTACAAAGGCAAAATAGGAAGACTGTTTCTAGTATAGCACAAACTTTCTTCATTCTATCATCCTGGATATATATTTTAGGGTTCCTTCACTTGTTGGACTACAACACATAATAATGACTTCAGTAATAGAATTACTACACTACACTTACCACACAGACTACTTGATCTCCATTCCATTCTGACTCCATATCTTGCACATTCATGGGCATAAGTGACCAGTACATCACACAGGCAGCTGGTGTTGTCCATGCACACACACAGATCATACACACAAGATGCAAAGAATGGCTCTGGAGACACAACTCTATGGCATGGAGCAAAGGTTTCACTCTGGAAATGATTTCAATGATCAGGCATAAAAAGCAGAAAGTTTAGGACAAAAAAATATGGAAGAACTTGAATAAACTATACTTTAATGTGAACAAAATATTTATTTAAGAACTTCAGTAAAATGTTTCTCTTTTTAAAACATAAATGAAGTTAAAAGCCTTAAACTGTCACCTATAACCTGGATGACCAGAATTCCCTTTATTCCTGACTTCTACCTGTGTAACAAACCAGTCCAGTCATACCTGCCAAGAGTAAATTTTTCAGTGCATTTGGGTTTTTTTTTCCTTTTGTGTCTATCTTGTCCTGTGTGTGTGTCTATACACCACTTAAGCTGCAAACTCTCATTAAAAAAGTATTGGCAGTATTTATATTAAGTATTGACCTGGTGAGTTAAACATCTTTATGTAGTCCTTTCGTGTTCAGTTTATTCCAACCTAACAATCTTCTAACAACTAAGATTATTAATGTGAAATGAACTCTTCATCTTTACATTTCCTAATTTAATCAGCCAACGGCTAAAGAAATATACGCCATCTATTCTTTATACTTCATTACCATCTATCAAACTCGAACCTCTGGTACTTTACCTTCAAGATAGCACATTTACTTGTAGCAAGCTTGCGAATTCTGATATCTGCTGCTAAGCATGGATCATTGTCTTTGGCCTCTTTACACCAGTCTCCAGATTGAACGTTTGCCTAATGGATCATCGTTTTAGGGTAGGAAATGATAATTATTACAAAAATAATGTAGTTATTTTGCACCATGCAATTTTAAGAATATTGTTCACATAACTTTTGTTATCTGTGTTCACCTGATGATTACTCCTTTTCATTGTCTGACCTTAAAAAGATGTTAAATAAGAAATTGACGTTTTGTACTGTTTACAGAAAACTTTTATATTTGCACTTTTGACTCAACACCTCTGACTTCTTTATAGTATTTTTGGATACTGGGTTGCCTCCCAATTCAATTCATATTTGCTTGACTAGACTTGTTGGTTTGTTACCTTACCAAGTCCACCATAGAAAAGTAGAGTAGTACCTTAGCTATCAGTTGCTGATCACTTTTAGCCTAGGTGCTGTTGGATATTTTAGACCATCACAGAATTTTAAAAGGAAAAACCAAAACGTTTATTCAATACATATCATCATCATCAAGTACCATGCCAGCTGGCATAGGTGATCATGTCTCTCAACAATCTTTGATCTCGACAGTTATTTATCATTTCTGTTGTTGACCTTTAACAAAGCCATTATCTTAGGTTGTCTGGTATCTTTTCTCTTTGTTTCCCACTCTCTCTTAATCCCTTATTTTCTCCAGTTGTCACAATATAAAAATATTCCAGCTGGTCCCTTCTCTGCATGGCCAAAAAATAATGATTGTTTCTTCCTAATATTGGAAATTAGCTCTCTCTTTGCTCTGGCCTCTTTCAGAACATTTTCATTACTCTTCTTAGCTGTCCATGGTATTCTCAACATTCTTCATTGGTCATGTACAACATGTGACTGCCCTGCAGGTATGCTCGGGAGAGTAAATGGCTAAGGGAGGGTACCCTGAAGTAAAACAACCCCACTGCCTTGTGGGTGAGACTTTTTAGTCAAAGGCTAGCAGAGTCAACCGTTAAGAAACTTATGGAAGGCAACAGAAAACCACCATCATAACTTCTTTGTACAATCATGAATTGCCACAATTATAGAATTCTCAACAACAACATTAATGGGGTTTCCAATGGAATACCCTCATTTGGTAGGGGACATCATGTGCTATAGATGATACCCGAATACACTTATATAAAAAAAAAAAAAAAAAAGTAAAGAGTCTCTTCACGCCAAGAGGCGTACAGGGAATATGGTGTTAGTGACCATAATTTTTGGGGTAATGTGGTCAGTATTACGCCTGTGCCGCTTTACTTTCCCAGAAAAAATTCAGTGCCGATTAAAGGCTGGGTGAACTTGAAACCCTTTGTAATGCAGTTCACTAACCACTGAGCTATTGCGGCTCCCTGAATACATATATGACTTACATTAAATCAGTATCTGTATTTTTAGATGTAGTTTATACTCTTGTCACACTATCTTCAGAATCTTCATTGTTTTAAAGACGTTATTTTATTTGCTTTCATGACTTCCTGTAAGTTCTACTATTCTAAGAGTGAGCTTAGTGAAAGTGAACTCTTTTCTGATCTTCACTGTGTCATTCCTATATACATGAATGCCTACTACTGTATGAAGTTGACAATACTTCCAACATCTGCCCTGTAGTCATGCTCTGGAGAGCATAATGTTAAAAGAGGACCCCCTGACAGAAAAAAAAGCTTCACTGCCATGTGGTGAGACTATTAAACATTTTTTCATAATATATTGGAACAATTACTGACTTCATATTTGCTAAGAGATTTAGTTCTACTGATGTTGAGATAATTATAAGCCGGGTAAGTAGGCAGTTCCTGTGTGTTACTGGGGCCTCATTATGAGTAAAGAATAGTGACACTGTGTCCTTCCAAGCATGTCGTAAGAGGCGACTAAGAAGGTTGATCGATGGCTTGACAAGCTGTCATTGTAAAAAGTATTGTTATGGAAACAGAACCATAGATTCTAGAAGCAGTGATCTCTGCAATATGTGCCATTTTGGCACACAAGGTTTCTGTTTTTGAGATTGTGGTTCTGCCCTATGTGCTGTCTTCGGCTCGATAGGACAATAGATAGATAGAAGTAGGCAGTGATACATGCTAACAGTAGTCAATTACAAAGGAACCTTACTTATTAGAAAAAAGCAAATAAAGCATTCTTATAACACTTTATTACACACTTTTGACAACAAATGAAAAGTGAGGATAAAGAAAGTGAAATTAGTAAAAAAGATAGCAGACAGCATGTTAAAACTTCTGCTATAACTATAAATAACATAAAAGTCCAAGAGTTACACACCTTCCAACTGTTTCCAAACGTGGCTGGTGAGTTAGTTATTTGACCCGATCGAGTTCGCATATCATCCTGAGGAAACCCATTAAAATTTCCACACAGTCCACAGAGTTGACGCTTAAATGAACCTGGAGTAGATATACCCATACAATTTCAGAGATTAAAATGGCAAGGTGTAATACACACAGGTATGTATAAAGATATCAAACTGAGATTTTCTGAACATGTTCTTAGTAGGCATAAGTTTGGAGCACTTGGTCATGACTGGAAAAATATTGGCACTGAGAAGAAGAAGATGAAAGGAGGAATAATTTACTGGGTGAGTTATCGAGAAGGTACAACGAATAAACCAAGTGGGCCCTATCTAAAAGATAAGAGAAAGAGAGAGATGTGAGAGAAAAATGCCATGTGGCACAACACTGAATAATTAATTGATTACACGTAGCAATTAGGAATAAAGATTTTGCAACATGGAAAGAGGTATGGAATCCAGTGATCACTGGCTAAGCAACTAAATGACTTAGACTTTGCTGATGACATTGCTCTCCTATCACATATTCATCAACAGTGTAACAGTGGATGTAAGGATATAGGGAAATAATGGATTTGGGGACAGTGTAAGGAGAATTAAGAGAACCATTGTGTGTTTAGGGAAAGTGAAATTTACTGAATAGTTATGAGCTAGTTGTTTAGGTGAGTAGAGATATGAAAATTTCATGATTATGAGAAAAGGGTTAGAATCACGAAGGGGTGATTCCAGTTAAGGGGAGTGTTAAGTTAAGAGTCTAAGACATGGCAAGATTTCATTGACTGGGGAAATAATGTAGGTAATTTTCCATTGGTTGAGACATGAGATACTTAAGGGCCTGTGCAGAGAGAAAAAACAAGAGAGATGACATGTAAGCTTAGTAGGTAGGAAGATGCAGTTGATCTAAGTTAGTAGAGAAGTAGATATATTTTAGTGGTAACAAGGCGAATGCCCATATCAGCTAGCCGTGTGTAGGGACAACCATAAGTTGGACATTTCGTTTAAGTAGTTGAATGTAGTTAAAGGAACGAGTGAGACTGAATTCTTTAGTAGAGAAGGCTGGATATTTTGTAATCATACTGTGGAGTGACAGTGAGCAGACTAGTGTGGAAGTGTCTGTAATGATATGTTCCATGAGACGGATTTATGATGTGGACATTATGCTGGTTGTTAAGTTCTGTACACTGTTCAGGGAATGTAGACAGAGATAAGTGATTCAATGTGTGATGTGAGAGCCTTGAGATTAATTACAAGAGTTTGGAGGTAACTGGAACCTCCTTAGCATTTACTTTGATACCCAAACGGTGATTCCACGCCACTGAGCTGTTTATATTGATAACCTCTGTTAAGTGGATTATGTAAATAAAGTATTGCTATTATTTTATACAGGAGACGTGTATACAGTCAATTTCATTTAGACAGGGTGACATAATTCAACACAACAGTTGAACCAGAACACAGCGCTAAGTATGAAGTTTGACAGTTTGCACTAACGACCGAGCACATTTTAAGAAAGGAGCAAGCGGTCACAGTTAAAGTAACTCTCAAGGCATATCATTGCACAACAGATGTAAAATAAAATGAGCATACTTGATGGGAGATTACAACACCTGAGACTGAAAATAAATAGAAATATGACCAAATTATGAGAATTAATGCAGTTGGCAATAACAAAATAACAATAGAAGAAATACCTCTACTAGACATACAATCTTACATATATCTGGACAGTAATATAGACAAAGAGGGAGGAACAAAGAATGATACCAAAATCAGGATATGAAAAGCAAGAGAAGTATTCGTTGCACTGGGAAACATATGGAAATCCAAAGATATTAGGTTAAATACAAAAATTAAAATTTTAAACTACAATGTTAAGTCAGTCCTATTATATGGCTGTATGGTTGTGAGAACAACAAAAATGACATTCATGAAGATACAGACCTTCATTAATGTATGCTTGCACAGAATAAAAGGATGGCAGGAGAAAATTACAAACATAGAATTATGAAAAAGTACCAGTCAAATAAAGAGATACAGCTAGTTTATGGCAAGCTGTAAAATCTGCACCTTTTGGCCAGACACATCAGTCTTCAGGATGGGTGAAATTTAATAATTAATTGAAGTTTTGCACAGGCAGTGGCAATTTTAGACTGCTCTTTTTGATATGTCAATGCCAAGGGTTCTTTAAAATGCATAGAGTACATACAGAACCTCCTGCTTTTCCTCATTATCTAGGAGAGCTAGATATGGGATATCACTGCATAAAAAATGTGGGAGAATGAAAGCCGCACAAAAAGTTATGGATTCTAAGAATTCAAACTCTAGGTCTTCTAGTCACACCACCTAACACCTCCTCCCACCCTCCATATGACTAAATTGCTTAAAATATTTTTATAAAAAATTCTGAACTGTTTTATTTTACTAAAAGATTAACCTATTATACAATTTGACACAAAAGACTCAAATTTAAACATCACCTGGAACAGTGAGTTCTCCATAACTGGAACCATCCCATAATACCCTCAGACCAATCTCAGTAGATAGCAACACTGATTTGCCAGATTCCTCTATCAATATATGAGGTTCATACAAGAATGGTAAGTCCACAAGTTTTCCATTCACCTGAAATGCACAAGAACTTACAAATGTTCATATCAGTGTGGTATATTTTAAAGGATTACAGTCTGATACATTCATTACTTATATATAATGTTGCCAACAACAAAATACATTCACTACATAATGACATTAGTGATGTAAAATCCTTGAAAATTAAGCACATTATGCCACTAGTGTTTTTATATTCTCTAAGAGAATTTAATGCATTAGCAGTGGATAGAGAATGGCAGTTACCAAATTGTCATAACTGCCCTTGCCAGTGTAAATGTGTAGTGTAAAAAGAAAGTGAAAAACTAGACAGATATAATCTCTCTCTCTCTGCGCTCAGGACTCAATCAGAGTAGGATTCCAGACTCTCACATGAAGTCAGCTGTCAGGTTAAGTGTGTTGATCGCCCCCACAGACAGAACATCACAATTAGAGTCTGCCAGATCCACTCTGATTGAACACCTGTTAAAACGTTGCACTGTGTTCTGCGCCAGTGGCCCAGTGCATCTGATTTCAGCCAGCATTTTATTCAGGTTTGCTTTCCTTAGCCTTTGATTGTCCCCAATCATCCTGCAAGGCAGCAGATTGTCTTTTCTGTAGGGGGATTCTGCCCTTAGATGGTCGGCCCTCCCAGGTTTACGAGCACCATCTGCCTGAGTCGAGAGATGACTAACACAGACATGCACACACAAAGATATGAGATGTGACTAACACAGACATGCACACAGCGATATGAGGCATGACTAACACTGACACACATCAAGATATGAGATATGACTAACACAGACATACATCAAGATATGAGGCATGACTAACACTGACACACATCAAGATATGAGGCATGACTAACACTGACACACATCAAGATATGAGATATGACTAACATAGACATGCACACAAAGATATGAGATATGACTGACATAGATATGCACAAAGATATGACACATGACTAACATAGACATGCACACAAAGATATGAGATATGACTGACATAGATATGCACGGACAAAGATATGACACATGCTTAACATGGACATGCACACAAAGATATGAGATATGACTAACATAGACATGCACACACAAAGATATGAGATATGACTGACATAGATATGCACGGACAAAGATATGACACATGCTTAACATGGACATGCACACAAAGATATGAGATATGACTAACATAGACATGCACACACAAAGATATGAGATATGACTGACATAGATATGCACAAACAAAGATATGACACATGACTAACATAGACATGCACACAAAGATATGAGATATGACTGACATAGACATGCACGGACAAAGATATGACACATGCTTAACATGGACATGCACACAAAGATATGAGATATGACTAACATAGACATGCACACACAAAGATATGAGATGTGACTAACATAGCCATGCACGGACAAAGATATGACACATGCTTAACATGGACATGCACACAAAGATATGAGATATCACTAACCCAGACATGCACACACAAAGCCTACCACCTTGCTCAATGAACAAAGATGTAATCTGATGACGTTGATGATATTGGTACTGTTATGGCATAATAATGCACATGTGCAATATGCAAAGAAAATAAAAGTTAGAAGGAAATTCTCTGCTAGAATGAAAGCAAAAATCTTTCCAGAAGATTTTAAAGATAACAACCTTCAGAATGAAAAAAGAGACAACGGAAGTTACTGCTGTAAAAAAAAAAATGAAAAGCTTTCAAGAACAAGTGTAAACAGAACATATGATATAAATCCCCAATCAATGTTGGGTGGTTGACACTTGAGTAGATGGAATAATTAGAGACTCATGTGAATCTACTGTCCTGTATATGAAGAACAACATAGCAGCTGACAAGATCTACATTTAGCAGCAAGTAACATTACGTACAATACAATGAATGTATATGACCCAAGCTCTGTTGAAATCAATAGCATCAGAGCACCAATGAGACTATCTGAAATGTATTATATTGATTCCTATTTCTATAACCCATAACATCAAAACCTCTTTGTATTAGTCTTTAAGGCAGTCCACTTTACAATTATTTTATTGTCAATGAAAACATGTGTCTGTTCATTATTTCACCATTACTTTCTTTTGTTTCTACATTTATTTAACAACTACTTTTCATTATCCACCCTTAAAGATATGTTAAATGGGCATAGATGCATCCTGTGGCTGGTTTCTGACAAGCCATAATAGCTGCATCTTTTGGTCTGATACATCCATCTTTGGCAAGGCATTTTTTTTTTATTGTGGTTAGCCTTTATTCTTTGATCCCTTAGTGTTTGGTGAGATTGTTTAGTTTGTTTACAGGAGCACCAATGGGAAGTGGAGTATGATCTGGATTAACTTCACTATTCACCGATCCTGATGCACGAAGTCAGCTGTTGGTCATTGACCAATTTCAGCCAGGTTTCTTGGCACTCTTTTGGTTTCAATGACACAATTCTTTTCATTAATTCTCATGGTAACAGTACTTTAGAATAGAAAAGAAGTGAGAAAGAGAGTTCATAGGTGCTATATAGAACCAATTCTGACCTACGGAAGTGATTCATGGACAGTAAATAAACAAATGAAAAGACAATTAAAGGCAACAGAGATGGGATTTCTCAGTAGAATGTTGAAAGTTCCCTGGAAAACTAAAAAGAGCAATGAGGAAATTCTCAAAGAGGTCAACACAAAAAGGGAGTTCCTAAAAAGCATCAGAAAGAAACAATCAACATTTTTCGGGCACTTCATGAGAAGAGAAAAGTTGGAATACTTGGTTACATCTAGCAAAATACAGGGAAAGAGAGATCACAGACGATAGAGAGAGAAAATACTAGATAGCTTGGTGTCATGGCATGGAAAACAGTCAACAACAGACTTGATATGATGCATGGTGGATAGAAGATTGTGGAAGGACATGATTGCCTATGCCAGCCGGTATGGTACATGATGATAATGAACAGTAGGTCAGTTATAAATAGTTGCTTAAGGCTGCTTTATTTTGTAATATAGTACATCAATGAAAGTTAGTCATCAGATCTTAGAATACTGGGAAAATAATCTACTAATGAACCAAGAAGGTTAAAAAGTATAGCTGGAGAAAAGTTGAACTTAATGATATGGAAAACAAAATTGGCTGTTTTAACAAAATTGAGCAAGACATCTGCTTAAATAGTTTCAAGTTATTTTTTTCCAGATGGTCAAGCCAAAGAGTGATTAATTTAACACATGAAATTACAGACCCAAACAACTCTATCCTGAAGCAAGTCTATGACTGAGCCAGCTACTGTCACGGTTAAGTTTTGAGCCCAAGACACCTCCCCTTGAGCACCTCTACTGTCATGGTGAACTTCTACCCTAATTGACAAATACAAAATAGCAATAATTTACAAATGAACTCCACGAGTAAAAACAATATTTTTTTATATCATTAAGACAAGAACTTATGGTCAAAGCATAAAATATATGAAAAAAAAAATGTTTCTAATTATTTTTAGATAATACAAAATAGGTCTATTTATTAGTAAACATAACACAAATTATTGTGTACAACAATTAAAATACCAAGTATCCCCTAAAGATCACAGTAATCGACATATTAAAAGTATCATGTTTTAATCCCAAATGCATGAAATTAATATAAAACTAAATAAGATGAAATTAAAATCAACCTGAAGAGATCTGTGTCACAGTCTGAAGCCATTATGTATCTACATGTGCCTTGGAAGTGAAGAGTGGCTCCATCAAAAGTTCTGTAGTGAGGGTCTCCAAAAACAAGACAGGTACCAGGTCCTAAGCATTTAAGTGATTTTAAAAATAAATATTTATACGGCAAAAACTCATCATGAAAGAACAAAGTATTAGTTATTAAGTATTTCTCACACAAGCAATAAAATATATATATATATATACACACATCTATATTAGCTTTATCCGTACTCCCCATTTTTTCCCACTGTATTCAAATAACTGCACACATTCTTAAAAGTAGATTCAATATGTCAGTGGTTATAATAAATCTACACAACTTCTAAAATTGTTTGTAATTTTTAACAGAAATATTCTTTTTAATCATTTTTTTCTCCTTTACCAGGAACCCGGAGCTTGCATCGAAGAATAGTTACACACTTGGGAATCAAATAAGGAAGCCAACAAAGATATAGAAACAATATTAAATAAGGCCAGAGTTAAAAGATTGCCAACATATAGAAAGTTTGGATCCATTACTACACAGTAGTCAAACAATGATTAAAGGATATAAATAGTGGTTGATGCATAATTTCATTTAGACAATGGATGAGAACAGATAAATGGTTTGCAGAATCATTGTATTACGGACACTCCAAAAATGGCTCACTTCTTTCCATAAAACAGTATACAAGTTGGTGATTTCTCTAGCACTCTGTTCCAGCATACTCCTCCTTCTTTCTCATTATTTGTCATTCCTATTCTAGATATGCCAAATTCCTGTATCTCCATATTGCTATGTGTGCCCTCCTCATCTAAATGCTGTTTGTTCATTGAGTGAACTCAACATGTCTCTAATTCTTACACTTTAGTTTTTTTTTAAGCTAACCCACTGAATGGCTAAACTACATTTCTTATCTTTAGTTATTATCTTGGCTAAACTCGTCAGTTTTCTATCTGTACAATTATTGAATCCCATTATTCTATCTGTACAATTATTCAATACCAGTATTCTATCTGTACAATTATTCAATACCAGTCTTCTAACTGTACAATTACTGAATCCAAGTATTCTATCTACAATTATTCAATACCAGTCTTCTAACTGTACAATTACTGAATCCAAGTATTCTATCTACAATTATTCAATACCAGTCTTCTAACTGTACAATTACTAAATCCAAGTATTCTATCTGTACAATTACTCAGTACCAGTATTTTTTAACAGTCACTCATAACAGAATGTTATATTTATTAAGATACTAATCCTAATTTATTCGAAAAGGAAATATGTAAGACTATAAAAAATGCTGTTTTAAGATACTGTTGGAGGAAAAGATAGAAAGTCAAGTTTAATATTATCCAACCAGTTTTAAGAAACAAGAAATATTTTTTACAGAATCATACAATTAATAACAAATGACCAAACAAACCTGTATCAATATTGGGAGAACAAACAAATAGCAGTATCTGTTGTTAATTCATGAAAGAAGTCAAGCATTGATATGATCCTTCCCCATCCATCTGAGTGACAAGCTTTATTGTGATGAAACAATCCACCAACTTGAGAGAAAATAATGTGGATATAAGAGAAAGGCTGAGACAAACCCCCCAACTTAATGAGAGAAAATAATGTTGTTTTAAGAGAAAGCCTGAGACAAACCACCAACTTAATGAGAGAAAATGATGTGGTTATAAGAGGAAGCCTGACACAAACCACCAACTTAATGAGAGAAAATGATGTGGGTAAAGAGAAAGCCTGACACAAACCACCAACTTAATGAGAGAAAATGATGTGGTTATAAGAGGAAGCCTGACACAAACCACCAACTTAATGCGAGAAAATGATGTGGGTAAAGAGAAAGCCTGACACAAACCACCAACTTAATGAGAGAAAGTGATGTGGTTATAAGAGGAAGCTTGACACAAACCACCAACTTAATGAGAGAAAATGATGTGGATAAAGAGAAAGCCTGACACAAACCACCAACTTAATGAGAGAAAATGATGTGGTTATAAGAGAAAGCCTGACGCAAACCACCAACTTAATGAGAGAAAATGATGTGGTTATAAGAGAAAGCCTGAGACAGACCACCAACTTAATGAGAGAAAATGATGTGGTTATAAGAGAAAGCCTGAGACAGACCACCAACTTAATGAGAGAAAATGCTGTGGTTATAAGAGAAAGCCTGAGACAGACCACTAACTTAATGAGAGAAAATGATGTGGTTATAAGAGAAATCCTGAGACAGACCACCAACTTAATGAGAGAAAATTATGTGGTTTAAAGATAATGCTTGAGATAAACCACTAACTTAATGAGAGAAAATGATGTGGGTAAAGAGAAAGCCTAAGACAGACCACCAACTTAATGAGAGAAAATGCTGTGGTTATAAGAGAAAGCCTGAGATAGACCACCAACTTAATGAGAGAAAACGATGTGGTTATAAGAGAATGCTTGAAACAAACCACCAACTTAATGAGAGAAAATGATGTGCTCATAAGAGAAATCCTGAGACAGACTACCAACCAACTTCATGAGAAAAATCTTAAACAAATCACTACCTTTGGAATGAATCTGTGATGTTATGTGAGCGAAAGATGAAGGGTTGCTTCCATTAACAACACAAAAATAAATTTATTATACAAACAATTACAATAAAGACAAGTTAATATTGATGGAGGAGTCTACTCACCTACTGATGAAACACTAACATTTCCTATAGGATGTAATTAATATAAAATACATTGAAAAAGTATAATAGAAACATATCATGCATGCCACAACCTCACTTTAATATTGCTACTGACGTTTTTGACACACTGGACAACAATTGCCAGGTGTTGTAACAGGTGACTCATCACTCCCACACTGTGATAGCGGACACTGCTGGACATTACACGTCACTCTTCCATGCTGGCATTGACATGATATACACTCATCAACTGTCCAACCTGTCCCAGGCTGTGAATCAAATGGCAGATGAACATTAACCTTGTTACACACTAAACAATATAATGAAAAACACTATTGGGTTTGAAACTGAACAGAATAATAAACAGCCATTTAGGTTCTTCTTTCCTTCCTCACTTGCCTTTCAGCATTGAGGAGAGATGTAGTTTGTAATCTTTAGTTCTTATGTTGGCTTCTCCTGCTGTTATGTTTCCTACGGTTTCTAATATTCCATCTATCCATTTTTTTTTCTTGGTCAGCCCTTGGGTCTGGTGTTCTTACAATGTTTACTGAAGGCTTGTTGTATTATATTTTGATCTTTTTGCTCTATCATGAAGTCAAACAATTTTGTCTACTATTAATTTGGTTAAACACTAGAAAAAAAAATAATGAAAATACTATCTGGAATAAATCAAATTATGTGTTTACAGTTTGTTTTCCAATCAATTCTTGATTTTTTTGCAGTAACTTCAAAAAGTTATAGTAACCACCTTCATATTATCAACATAAAGTACCAGTTTACAAGGGTTATGTAATAGCAGATACCTTTAAGAACGTAAAAACATACAGGATTTGTCACACCTTAGATTGCATGATTTCACATTGATTCCATCAATCTTTGTTGTCATTAGTTTTGTATATCTTCCAACTAGAGCAAATTTCAAGATTGTCTTGCATGGGAAGAAATCTACTCATAAATATTTGAGAGAAAAAAAAGATAAATAGTACACAAATACTTATGAAGATTTAAAAGGTATGTTTTCGAGTATGTTATTATATATATCACATGGAGGGACAGGATGGTCTTGAGACAGAGAGGTTGTGAGTTCAAATCCTGGCTGCACCAGTTGGGATTTTTATTTATGATTTCTGAGGCAACCACCCCTGGTCTTAGCAGCGAGACTGAGCTTGAAACATTGATTACTTATCAACGAAAAAAATATGAGTACCTCCGAAGACGGAGTTATCTGCCTTTGCAGCGAGGGACCTCTGTGCGTTTAACTGCCATGGATAAACGGATTAATATGCAAATTTTAGTTACTAGTCGCTAGGGACTTCGCCAGAGGTAAAAGCTGGTGAACGAAAAAAAAAAAAAATATATATATATATATATTGATATATATCACATTTCCCATCTAGACCATTAGAGTGATCATCATTTACTTTTCATGCAGTTGGAATTGGTTAGATACTGAACACATTAATGGGTATACTTACTCTTTGGTTAGTTATTGAAGAAAAAGATGAACAGATTTACAACTTGATTAGAAACTGAAAGAAAAAACATGATGAACTGGTTGATTAATGATAAACATGCTGTTATTTGTTCGTATTAAATGCGATGTACTAAATGACGGGCATAATGACCACTTGATCGGCAATAAACACACTGTTATTGCTTGCTTTAATAGTGCAAACAATATGATCACAAGATTAATTGATTAAATGACAAACAGACTATTACAATATGGGCAGAAAGTGCAAACAATAAACTTTCATCAATTCATGCAATTTCTATACAACAATTCTTGGCAATAATTTTTACAAAGTATTAAAGAAACAAAGTAAATGACTTGCATTTCAACACAAAAAGCTTGCCATAAACAGGTTTAAAAACTTTTCAAAACTCATTTTAAATAATGATTTTACCAATGAACAGAAGAAAGCAAATGTAAGCCAAAGTTTGTCATGAAATGTTAATTTTGACAAACAATCATGGCATATTTATTTCTTGCATTTGATTATCTTATATCAGTGATTCAATAACATACATTCTTCCCTTTTTGTGGTTTTAACTAAGGAAGCGATAACAACTGTACAGTATAAGTGTTAAAGAAAAAAATTTTTTTTTTTAAATATGGACAGTTACCGTAACATTTGTTTTAACATAACGATGATCAAATTATTCATTGAACTGGACAATTCTGTTTGTCCTTCAGTGAAATATTTCACTTTACATACCTGGTATGTTTTACCCTGGTAATAGCAATTGGGATCTGGAACTGGTTGACACATCTCACAACAGTGACCCTCTGGTTTTACAACCCACTCATTGCTGGAACATCTTGTAGGTTCACATTCAAGCATGGAACATTTGATCTCGGCATTCTAGGCAACACAAAATAACAAATATTAAAGAGGTTTGATCAAGAGACCACAAACAATAGTCTGTCTAAATGTTATGCTAAGGGAAAAACAGAATACATTGGTGATCTATTGTAACTTTTGTGATAAACTGGCAATGTGTGTAATGACATAAATATAAGCCATTAATTTTACATCTTATGCTATCAACATAATATTTGCCAGTGCCTCAAATGTGTTCATACATGAAAAATACAATATTTTTAAATTATGAAACATAATTTACATGTTTGCAGCTTCCTTGTAAAGACATATAGAATCAGCTTCTTCATTTAAAATGTAGTCATGTTAATACAGCTTATGTCTGGTTTATGCACATAATTACACTCTGAATGTGCAGGTTTTGGTGGTCAGGTGTCGGCCACTGGACAAGAATGTCCCTGTTCAAATTCCAAAATAGATAGTGGGGAATTTTTCTCTTTAAATCCATACTTTTTTGCAGATTTACTCTCCATTGAATTATGAAAACCAAGATATGATGTCTAGCCAACTCATATAACAGAGAAAAACAGAAGGTGTCCTATGTACACTTTGCACACATTATAGACTGATTGGCGTTTAACAGTTAAAAAGAAGTGACTAAACAGCTACTGATAAGGCAAAATTGTTGCAAAATATATCTATAAAAATATCAGGCTCTTGATGGTAAAAATATGAATACCTCTGAAGTCAGGTATATGTTTGCCTGTGTGGTGAGGGATGCCTGCTTACATTGAAGACACTTTTACCTGAGTGCCAAGGATGTCAGTGTGTACAGGACACAAAATAGACATTTACAAAAAAAATTCAATCCCTGAAAAAGCTGACAGGACTACAGGAGTTTTGTCAGTGCTAGTGAACACAAACACTGAAAATCAATGAATTTGATATAAATATTTATATAAACAATTTTCAAGGCTCAGGAAGCTACATACCTTTTCTTTAATAGAATGAAAAAAATGTACACAACGGAATAAAATGTCTTGCAAAGAATAATTTAAAAAAAAACTACATTCCCATTTTTAAAAGAGTATTGGCATTAAATAACTGTCGAAATCGAAAGTTGTGGAGAGACATGATCACCTACGTTAGAATGCCCGGTACTTGATGATGATTGGCATTCTAGTTGTAGCTTAACAATAAAACAATAACAAATGTCTTTCATACAATACACGATTTTCACTACAATTATTTAATGCTTCCATCAATTTCCCTCAAAACAATGAACAGGTATTTAACTTGATAACTTAGTTTTACATGTAATTTAAAGCTTATATTTTAAGCTAATAAAAGCAAGGAACTTAAAGAACACAATTTGAGATATAGAAGAAGGTCAGAACAATCTGGACAACAAAATAAAACAATCCAAGTTAGGAACCAGCACACAGTAACATTGACATGTTTGATATGTTGCAAGATGTCTTAGCCAAGCCATGATATACTAATCCTAAATGTTGTTTCTATTGCTTTGTTAACCCTAGATTATGATTCATATACCTGTGACCCATGTTGTCACGGCTCTGTAGTAAAAATGACTACAAATTAGATGTAACACTTTGAGTTTTCAAAAACCAAACTTTCTTTGAACTTTTGCTACTCAGCAGTGTATTTACACAAGACGAGAAATGGGGATCATATGCGCTAATCATTTCCTGATTTGTGGTTAATTTTTAGCCTGAAACTTGAGCCACATGCTTGAAGCAATTCTAACAATACACAGTCTCAACAAATAACATTTACACAATTTTGTAAAGATATTTGAATAAAATGAATATAAGAATAGTATATAAATATTTGAATATGTGGGTTAATGAGGATATTGAGCTTCGCTACAAACAAAAGAAGAACTGAAGACTATTCAGATAAACTTTGACAAATGCATTAAACCAATGTCCTAAAAATGTTTGTTAAAAAAACCTGCATAAAATTAAATGACTTTTTTTTCTTAGTCACTGATCAACAATTGGTGAGATTTGATAAAATATCTTTAAAAGAATTGAAAACTGCTAGAACAAAAATTCAGATAAGGGAAGGAGTATCTTGGTCTATGCCCTATGGGCCGGCTACGGCTCGAAAGGTCAATAGATAGATAGATAGACTGATCAACAAAGCAGTCAGAACCAGGTATACCTTGTTTCTCTATTTCATTTAGTTTTAAGTTTCACAGGTTGCCCTTTGTCTGGTTCATGCTATTCATATCTGCTTCTAGTCTCTTCATCAGGTTATTAGACTGCCTCTCGTTTGCCTTCTCTCAGAAGTTCAATGGATGATAATTCTTATAATTGTTTCTGAAATTCTGATAAGTGTATGTGTAGTAATGATGATTTGGTGGTTTGGCATCTCATTCAAAAGGGGCCAAAAGGGTCACACACGTTAAATGTAATGCTCCCAGGTTCAAAGGCATCACAAGGTAATGCAGTAGCCATAAACTGGACGTTTTTACGATGATAGGCCTTTGTAACCTATTGTCTTTAATGTAGTACAGTTAATGCCTTAACATCGAGCTCTACGGCGTCTACCTGTTGATAGAATACATGATAATTTTTTTTGGTGATTTCCTTTCACTATCACCGCTCACTCTTCCTTTAAGATCTGTACTCAATTGTTGGTGTCAAATGTCTAATTTCTGTACTTCACACTGTGTTTCTCTCAATTCTCCTCACACCGTCCCTACTCCAATTATTCCCCTATGTTCCTACTTCCCTGGCTACATATGATCTATCCATGAATGAACAAGTTATATCAATTAGCAAACACATGAAACAGAAACGATCTCTCAAAGTAATGCTCAGTTAACAGTTATACTGACCTCACAGACACACACAAAGCAGGGATCATTATAACTTGACCATTTTGATCCTTCATGATGGTATTTGGCATCAGACATATCATAGCATGCTAGAACAGAGAGAAAGGCATCATACCACAGAAAACATGCAATGGTTCAATTTAAATTATTACATGTCAGCTAAAACTTTTTGTTCAACAAATTCAAATAACATTAATTTAAGTTCAAAATAAACCATCTTTACAACTCTTCTTAAGAAATAGATACAGTAATTGGTTATATAATAAACAATCATAAATATTATTAAAGACATGTATGATGGTTACACATGTGTAGTTCGAAAAGAGGAAGGATTGAGCGAATGTTTCCCAATTGAAACTGGGGTTAAACAAGAATGTATTTTATCGCCCTTTTTATTTGGAGTGGTTATGGACTTCATAATGAAGAAATGCTGCACTGGTAATAAAGGCATCGAATGGACTCAAGGAGACCATTTGGAGGACCTCGACTTTGCTGATGACATAGTTCTCATCAGCAGTCAGATAAAAACGATGCAGGAAAACACAAATGAATTATCATCAATAGCCAGCAAAATTGGGCTTGAGATCAATCATGAAAAGGCTAAAGTCATGAAAAGCTTAATTCCAACAGACAACAAAATATACATGGAAAACAAACCAGTGGAAGAGATCGATCACTTTATCTATCTTGGAAGTCACATTGATCGAGAAGGGGATACAAGCAAAGAAATTAGAATCAGAATAGCTAAAGCAGCAATGTCTTTCAGAAGCCTTGAAAAGTTGTGCAAATCAAAACTCATCAGCACAAACACAAAACTTAGACTATTCAAAACAAATGTACTATCAACCCTTACGTATGCATGTGAAAGCTGGAAAACTACAAGAGATATAGAAACAAAGTTGAACGCATTCGAAAATAAATGTTTAAGGAAAATACTTGGTATAGTGTGGAACGAATTCAAAACAAACGAGGAAATTAGAGAAATTGCCAATCAACCACTAATATCTTCAATAATAAAGAAAAGACGATGGTCATATGTTGGACACGTGATGAGAAGAGATAATAACCGAATAGCAAAGCAAGCCCTCATGTGAGAAAAAACAGGTAAGAGAAAAAGAGGAAGACCCAGAAAGAGACACTGAGAAGAGCATTGATGAGAGAGGCAAAAGCAGCAGGAATCAGCTCCCTCAATGAGATAGAGCTGCTTGCACAGAACAGAGACAGATGGCGAGATTTGATAAAATATCTTTAAAAGAATTGAAAACTGCTAGAACAAAAATTCAGATAAGAGAAGGAGTATCTTGGTCTAAGTCCTATGGGCCGGCTACAGCTCGAAAGGTCAATAGATAGATAGACAGGTAAAATGTACAACATTTAATTATATTATTGCATAAAATGAAAAAGATGTGATGGAATTTTTATAAACTGAAAATTAATCTGGTCTAAACCTAAAGAAAACCTAAAAACAATTAAAGTCCAGAAATAGTTAAACATCAGGTGACATGACAATAGCGGTCTACTGTTTATTTATTAACTGACTACTTAATTTTCACTTTTAAGTCATTTATTAAACTAATGGAAAGAAATGACTAGAAAAAAAAACCAGGTGATATGAGTGGGGTGAAGGGAGCATAATTATGTACAGCTGCACTAAAGCCATTGAAAACGACAAAAAAAAAAGAAAGAAAAAAAAAAAAAGAAAAGAAAAAAAAAAGAAAAGAATAGGACAAAGCATTTGGTTACAGTGATAAAAGATAACACAAAACTGGATATTCTCAGTGACACTTGGTAATTGTGAACAGTTTATTTTTTCTTGGCATAGGTGATGAAAGCCAGTAGATGATGAGTTAATTTGTCTGGAACTACTAGGACAAATGTTATTTGCTGTCATCTACAACTGCTTATAGTAGGCTCATTTTGCTTGTGAAAAAAATGTAATAAAATTATACAATACATTATACATATCTATTTAGTCGGCACCCTACAATACTAAATAACTTTCTCAGTAATTTGTAACATCAAATTTTGATTTATAACATCAAATTTAGATTTGTCACATCAAATTTTGAGCTTGTAGAATTCAACAAAGGAAAATGCTTATAAACTGATCAAGTTAGTTGACAATAAATAAAAAAACCTATAGTTTCTTGTCCTTTGGTTCAGTGCCATACAGTATGATGTTTTATATTTGGGTGACTGTGGTTTTCTATCCACTCTGATCTGCAGCCACAATAAGTATTGCCACGTGAATGTTGAGATATGCTCTGCTCCAAGATACAGTATCCAAAGCTAGCTCACTCCTTGCCATAAATTGCCTACAGGTTGCACCAGTTTCACTAAAGCTTCAGGTATATAATGATAACTTTAAAGTAATAAAATCGTTGTGTCCTCAACCAATGTGCCCCTGCTATTGATTTCAGTCATAAGAGAAAACAATACAACTTTCCCATCTGTCACCATTTCTGAGCAGTACTGACCTGCTTCCTTCCAAACCACAGAAAGAACTTGCATATTAATTAAGAGGACATATAATTTGTACTGATACATTAGTGATCAGATTTTAAAGCACAAAACCTCAATTTAGCAAAACATTTACTGAGATATAATACAGGATAGTGTCTGATGTAAGAGTTCAAGAGAGAGGACACCAGAGCTGGCTCATATGATTTAATATGACATAACTTGTATTACCTGGGCATGATGGACAGCACTGAGAAGGAGAGTACACTTGAACATCAGGAGGACAGTTAAGAAGAGGGCAATCCTCCTTCATGCAAACTCTCATAAAATCCTCCTGACAAAATTAAAATACAAACAAAAATATAACTCTTGTCTAGACTAAATTAATTGTATTTAAATTATGATGAAATGATTTAGAGAATGAAACTTTCAATAATATTTAATACTGTTTTTTTTTTTTTTTTTGCACTGTTATGTTGAACAGAGATGATCCATTAGTATTAGCATAATTTAAAGAATCAAAATGGCTTAGGCAGCAACAATGTCAAAGCAGTTCTGACAGCAATAGAAATAAGCACCCAGAAGGTGAAAAATTATTTATACTATCTTGAGAGATCAAGATAATGTTATTGTTATTACTAAAAGACTGAATTCAGACAATACTTAACCCCAGATTACGATACTGTTGTAAAAATTACCGCACTAAAACACAAATTCTTTAAAATTTGACATTTTGCAGTGTGCAAACAATACCCCCTGGGAGCCGCAATAGTTCAGTGGTTAGTGTACTGGACTACAAAGGACAAGGGGTAGGGTTCGATCCCAACTGATGGCTTCCGGGTTCACCCAGCCTTTAATGGGTACCAGATTTTTTTCTGGGAAAGTGAAGCGGCACGGGCGTAATACCGACCACAATACCCCAAAAATCATGTGCAGAAGGTCTGTAAAATATATGGTCACTAACACCATATTCCCTATACGCTACTTGGCGTGACAGGGGTACTTACTTTTTTTTTTAAACAATACCTCCCTTTATGTACCATCCTAATTACAACTTCAGTGACCCCTGAGTGTTTGATTTGTTTCCATTGTTGTTGTATTTTATTTGATGTTGTGAGTTATAATCTCATAAAATGCAAAAAAAAAAGCAAATTAAAATCAAAGTCAAATTATCAAAAGTAATTAATAACAATCGATTAACAAATGTCTCACCTTGCATTCACAGACAAAGCAAGGATCCTCAGGTCTTGGTCTAGTTTTCTTGCCTATATCAGTCTCATTACAGCTGGTTGAAACTGTCCGGTTATAACAAATCATAAAGAATCAATATTTATGTTACTTAAAGATGAAATTTCAGAGATCATTACAAAATATTTGCAAATTTATCACACTCAAAACATTTACACGCTTTATAAGAACAGTTAAAGAATCACAAATAATACATATTAGGGAGTTTTTTGTTTTTTTTTGGTGGTGGTGGGGGGGGGGGGCTTATTTATCTTTTCAAATATATTATTATTCATTGATCTTATTTGCCTATATGTATTTTGACACATTTAAAACATAATTTACACTTCTTTATGTAACATGTCTAAAATTTGTAGGAAGCAAAATTTGTAAAATTGGTCATGACAAATGAAGTTACAGGAAAAATATACATTTTTCTTTAACTGGTAGAAAAAAAGAGATTTATGAAGTTCTGAAACAGTACAAGTCATTATACTTTGTTTTTATGCAAATTTGTGAAATATTACAACGGTAAATACTTACAGCTTTCACTGCAAGTGGGACAACATTCACCAGATGCTGGCTGTCTTAAGTTTTCTGCTAGGCAGTTAGCCACACTTGGACACAGGTTGTGCAAACATCTAAGATATCCACCTACACACTGACAACGGTCACAAGGATCACCATTTGGTGTAAAGTCTTCTCCATCTGCATACTGGTGCCCATCATAGTTACATGCTGTTGATGTACAATATTTAATTGTATCATTGGTAGCTGAGCAAAGCATCTCATCTCAGAATTTATCATTTTTATCTTTCAGTTTTATTTTTTTTTTAAATCTAAAATAGTATATAAGCAGTCATTTAAATGTTTTCTTTTTCTTTTTTTTCCCTCTTCTTTTTGCTTTAACAATGAAGAGAAAAATAAGTATCATGTGAAAAATAAGATAGAATCACAAAATGAATGAAGAACACAACTTCTGCTTTTGTAGCCTTAGAAAAACTTACATGGACACACAGCACAACACTGGCCTGGTAATGTAACAGAATTGGAACATGGAACGTAGCAATCTGACTCCATACAGGTAACTAATCCACCATCACATGTGCATGATACGCATGGATTTTCTGGCATCACCCACGTGGCATTGTCTTGGTACAAGATTCCACGGAAAGTGCAGCCTAAAATGGGAAACGATGAGATCTATTTTGAATAACTGCACTTACTAGTTGTGTTATAAAGAGTGAATTGGTTTGTCCCAAAGAGTGCTTCAGACACTATTATAAACGTTTGATTGCAAAGACAATTCCAAGACAGCTTCTGTTATATAAATCTATAAAAAAGGCCTGAATATGTCATAGTACTCATAGGATATGAAATTTTTCTACATTATTTTACCTCACAATGTGTCAACATCAAATATGAATTCCACTATTATATTCAGCACTCGGAATGGGATATTCCACTAGCAAAGAAATAAATGAATATAATAAACAAAAAAATAATACATAGAATAAAATTTGGACCTGATTTTATTGGAAATTGATCTGGACTCATAATCTGGTAACATTTTAAATTTTGCAACTTTCATTTTTCCTTTCTTCACTTTTTAAAAACTTACTCCAATGATATTATAAAATAAAAAAAATATAATTTCCATGTTGTGCAATATTGCTTCTTTAATTTGATGTATAATATAAGTTTTATTTTAAAAAAAAATTATACAGAATTGTTCAATTGCTGACATTTGTTAGTCCACAAATCTAATCTGATAATTCTAAACAATAAATAATTTAAATCAATGGCAAAGTTCTCGAGAAAGTTGTATTGAAGATTAATTGCAGGTGCCAAGTATTTTCTCGAAGGGACGAAGTAAAATGGCAATCTATACTAAACAGAAGAACTGCACATTACTCAAAGAAAATAAATTGGGGAAAAAATGAAAGCTGGCATTCAAGAAAAGAAAGGAATCATATACAAAAAAAGTTATTCGTGGAAAAATAAAATGTACATATAAAACATAATATTGCAAAAGATATAATGCTAATTTCTGCAGATTAAAATAAAAATAATATTAATAATTTTTTTTAAATTATGTGCTTTGACAAAATAACTAGTTCAAGATCAAGAAAAAACAATGAAACTGCAAGATCAGAAAAACACACAAGATAAATATTTAAGTATTTTATTAAAAAGATAACACACTAGTTTGACCATAGAGGCCAAGCCTTGGTAAAGAACCCAGTGGAATACATATAGATGGAGCTTGAATGTTTTGATAGACATTCTAACTAAAGTAAAAAAAATCTTACACAAATCTGTGTAGGAAAAAACCTAGTAGTTAGTGACTGTTTTTGTAGACAAGACAACAAATGTTGACCTTGCAAAAATGTCAAGGAAAACCCAAGGCTAAGAAGCAGTCCTAAACAAAAGAGTGCTCAATGTGGATGTAGTGAACAGCATCTTTTGTCATCTTTGCATTGAAAGAAGGTTACCATGGATTGTCATTTAACTCTGTCTCTTGCCTTGATGTCACAACGTAGGTTCTCTTGTCCATCTCTTGACGCTGCCAGCTCACTTTAGTCTTTGTCTGCTTTTACCTAATTTAACTTGTATTTTTTCCTCCAAGATAACTTTAATCATGTTATTGTGGCACTTTATGTATTAAAAAAAAAAATTTGTCTTGTTAGAATTGTTTTAGTTCCTTCATTTTCACCTGTTTCACAACTTTATTATTTATTTTCTCCCATATTCACCCAATTCTTCTATAAATCCATTTTTCAAAGGCTTCAGTTTTATTATTTAAGTGTCCATGTTTCTGCATCAAACAAGAGTGTTGAGCTGTATCACTTTATAATTCTTACTTTTAGTCTTGATGACATTTTCTGAAATATAAGCATTATATATATATATTTTTAATGCAAAAACTAAGAAACTGCTATTTTTTTAAACCTTATTTTGCTGACATTTTTTTCTGGTTATAAATTAGATAAGGAGCCACTACACCACTGTGTACACATAAAATGTAGGGCAAACCTATAATAATGAAAAAACTCTACCTCACAAACATAAAAAAAGTGTAAGACTTTTATGCCAGAGATGAGAACAAGTATTGAATGTAGTTAGATTTGGAATAATTTAAGACCTTGCCAACAAATCTTAATCTTGATCTTTTCCACGTCATTAGATGCTGCAAAGGGCTTCTAATGTTTTTTTGCCATCCATCTCTATTCTGGGCGAGATGTTCAATATTATCTAATGAGTCTATTCCTGCAAACTTTGCTTCTCTTATAAGTGTTCTTTTCACTTTTGGTCTTCCTCTTTTTCTGTATCATGATGTTTCTCATAGTAATAACCTGTTTTGGAATTCTCTTGTTGTCTCTTCTCAGCACATGTCCAAAATATGTCCATCTTCATTTCCTAATTATAGATGAGATTATTGACTGCATGGCCATTTCTCTTATCTCAAAATTAGTCTTGAATTAATTTAAGCAGGTTTTTTGGCCTGACACCACAAGATTCTACAACCATGGATGGTTTCCCTGCCTAGGATTGTCCCTAAGCAAGTCAAGTCTCAAGGTAAGGTTGTCAGTCCCACATACAATAGTCTACTCAAGACAGAAAGTAAACACAGGCTCCATTTTGGGATGTACTGGTATGGTCTTTTTTTTTTATGTGGGAGGTTGGATGGTTTGCTACTTTTTAGAGAATAAAATTATAGCTCTTATGATATCTATCTATCTATCTATCGTCCTTTGGAGCCGAAGACTGCACATAGGGCAGAACCACAATCTCAAAAACAGAAACCTTGCATGCCAAAGTAGCACACATTGCAGAGATCACTGCTCTAAAATATATGGCGCTGTTTCCATAACAATACTTTTTACAATGACAGCTTGTCAAGCCATCGATCAACCTCCTTAGTCGCCTCTTACGACATGCTTGGAAGGTCACAGTGTCACTATTCTTTACTTCCCTCATAATGAGGCCCCGGTAACACACAGGAAACTTATGATATACACAATGAAAAAGAAAGTAGATAAAGAAGAGAATAAAATCATGTAACAGAAATAACCAATAAAACTAAATGCTAATTCTATTTATCCATACCTCGACACACTTCACAACACTGTCCCTCAATATGAATTGTTGCAGCACAAGGCAAAGTAGAACAGATTATTTCTTCACAGTGGACATTCCCTTTCTAAAAAGAATATTTTATGCATAAATACATAAATGACTGATTACAGAAAGAACAAAAATCAGCTTAACTGCAATCTGGACTAAATCCTAGATGCTCAGTTCCTCCTGAACAGTCACAAAAAGTGTACATACTAAGGATACTCTCACACTATCTATCATGCATGTTTTTTTTTTTTAAGTTCATTCCACATTCAATTTTAAGCTTCTACAATCTAAAAGCAATATACTCATCAATCACATTCTCTAACAGAGTAGAAAGAGAAACAAAATTCACTTATGTGTGAAAATAACATGAATATTACATAAGTATTGTTTTTTTTTCTCCCAGAAAAATCAGACACTTAAGACTTGGTGAACCTAGGAGCTAGCTATTAATTAGAATCAAGCTCAACCTTTTGTCCTCATTGGTCCAATTCAGTAACCAATGCTCTAGGTCCATTCTCCAAAAGGAATGCATTTAATGTCTCCCTAATTTCTCCCCTTGCTATACTTAGGGTTTGCACCACTCATGCCTTTAGGGCTTTCATCTTTCATTATCATAAACCTCTATGTGACCACAGGAACAAAACAACAGTTCTTGAAGTTTCAAGACTTACACTTAACCCAATCATTATATATACAGCAGTAGCCATCTATATGGAATCATCCTCAGTGTTAGCAGAGGTTAGGACACCATTACAACACTGATTACTGGAACATTAGCTAACCATCTCAGAGGTGGAATTATTGTCTCAGCCTCAATTCTTTTTTCTTGCGGTAGTATAGATCCAAGTTTCCTAGCAACAGTTCTTCCTCCCACTGTCATCAAGACTCCATCCTGATTCTTTTGTTTTTCATTGCTGACTCATTTGTGAACATTAATGTACCATTTAAAGCAGCACTTTCACATGTCAAATGTTTTACTTCTAGGTCTGCTCTTCAACTGCATTAGTTTCTACATTTTCTATCAATGATAATAATAACTCACTGGTAATGATCTATTTCATTTCAATTGATAATAGGCTCTATCTAATGCAGAAAACATAAATTTATAAACAACTTTTAATAAAACTTACTTAAATAACATTATTTATAGTTAATGTCTTCTAAATAAATTGTTGGTTTCAATCATCCATATTTGTACACACAAAGAATCCATTATTTCATCATCATCATCATCAAGTATCGGGCCTGCTGGCGTAGGTGTCATGTCTCTCCACAACTTTCGATCTCGACAGTTATTTATCATTTCTGTTGTTGACCTTCTGCCAAGTCATTCTCTTAAGCTGTCTGGTATCTTTTCTCTTTGCTTCCCTCTGTCTCTTCGTCCCTCAATTTTCCCAGTTGTTACAATATATTCCAGCTGTTTTCTCATTATGTGGCAAAAAAATGATGATTGTTTCTTCCTAATATTGGAAATTAGCTATCTTTTTGATTTGGCCTCTTTTAGAACGTTTTCATTACTCTTCTTAGATGTCCATGGTAATCTCAACATTCTTCTGTAAAACCAAATTTCTACAGACTCCAGTGCTTTTGTTGTCTGTTGTCCTATTGTCCACGATTCACATCCATATGTTAAGACTGGCTCTACATAACGTTTAAGAACTCTTTTTCTTGTTTCTATTGTCAAAAATGGATTGCATAGCATCTTCCTCATTTTTTGGAAAGGGGCTTTGGAAAGCCCCCCCCCCCCCCCCATGTACCTTCCTAATTATTACTTCCAGTGACCTCTGAGTGTGGATTTGTTTCTATTGATGTAGGATTGGAGATAGATCCTATAATGTGAAAATAAATTCACTAGTTTTCAAGAAATTAGTCGTTTTACCTTTTTGTAGATGTTGCAAAAATCAGAGTCCCTGTGTTTCTCCTAGCTGTGTGTCAGAAGTTCAAAGAATACTATTTTTAGAGCTCCTGATGTTACATTTAAGTGATTGTAATTTTAATATGGTACCATAAACACGTCAGTCGCAGATAGGTATTGTAAAGAAGGGTTAACTGCCAAGTAAAGTTTATATTATAAATGCAGGAGTAGGAGAAAAATACAAATGATAAAATAAAGAAATTTTAACAAAACTCCAAAAGGAAATATAAAGTAACCCTTAATTGTGAATATTGTTATATTAACTAGGTACCGATCAGTAAGCACTAACTTGCCAAGATTATTGCTGGGAATTCTTATTCCACGTGAGTTTAACATTAGAAGAAAAATGTTATCTTACTCTGCATTGACATGTACGACATGCATCTAATTGGAAGGTTGCTCCATCCTTATAAAGATTATTCTCAATGGAACATGCATCACACTGAGGGCAGCAACGATCAGGCCGTGGGTGTGTGCACTGAACATCACACTGCTCCCTGTCACATTTAACTCGCCCCATCTGAAAACAAATAAGTGAACTACATCAAATGAAAGATATATATGTTTGAATGCTCCTGGTTAACTGTAATGAACCTACCTACAGAGAAGTCAAAACTATAATATACAACAAATTCCATTCGAAGTGGGAAAGAAAGTTGAACATCAACAACGATGACCCCACACAGTTACTACAGTAATTCCAGCAGATCATCATCTTTCGCCTGAGAACCGGTCACCGTAGACTCCTAAGTTACCTCTAACATCTCAAAGTGTCTCACACAAATGATGTCTATGTGGAACCTGGTATCCAGGACTCAGAGCATATCCGTATTCAGCCCACAAGGAACCGCAGTGTCAAACAGGGTGTGGAACTAAGGCAGAAACTATGGGACAGTCGTCATGACCTGGAGAGAACTGTCAGATTAGTCACAGAAATGGGACTACAGATCTGACCTCATGAACCAAAGACCAAATGGAAGGCCTTTTCTACCAGGATATGGGTGGGGACAACAGGTGGAACTGTTGCACCAACTAAAAGATGCCCCCATAAGTCCAATGACAGGACAGGCTGTGCGAGTAAGAGCCTCATCCATAGTTGTATCCATGAGGAAGAACATCCCGGAAAAAAAACCACTGCTGCCTAGCAGTTACCGTCAGGAAAAAGATAGGCTATGGGAGAACATCCAGACACATGAGGCAGAGAGGGGCTCAACAGCCCTGGATGACACACACCCTACGAGAAGGAAAACTCCTACATCAAACCTAGATTCAGCCTGCCAGACAAAATGTCAGCCACGGCACAGGATTAGGGGAAAAATCAGGACACAAATGCATATACTAGTACTGACCATGTGACCAGCTCTTCGTGTGTCAAGGTCATGTCCTTACCCCTGCATCATGAAACAGGTCAAGTTCGCATGATCACAACACTTGAACGCTGAAGAAGTAGTATTGAAGAAATGACAAAACATCAATGTAAAGAGAGAAAATGTCACAAGACTATAAGTGGCGAATAAAGGAAATTTTTTAATGACTTATTAAACCATAAAAAAGTAAAGTACCCCCGTCACGCCAAGTGGCGTATAGGGAAATATGGTGTTAGTGACCCTATATTTTACAGACCTTTAGCACATAATTTTGGGGTAATGTGGTCGGTATTACGCCCGTGCCGCTTTACTTTCCCAGAAAAAATCCGGTACCCATTTAAGGCTGGGTGAACCCGGAAGCCGTCGGTTGGGATAAAACCCTACCCCTTGACCTTTGTAGTCCAGTTCACTAACCACTGAGCTATCGTGGCTCCCTTTATTAAACCATGCTGATTGAAAAAAAAAAAATTTTTTTTTAATGAAATTGAGAATGATCTATAGAAAATTAACACATGAAATTTCTGAAGTACAGAGAATTTAACAATGGAAAAAAATTGACTTATAAAAGCATGCTGTGTCAATAATAATTAATATACAAGCACTCTAATGGATAGGGGAGCCACAATAGCTCAGTGGTTAGTGAACTGGACTAAAAAGGACAAGAGGTAGGGTTCGATCTCAACCGACGGCTTCTGGGTTCACCCAGCCTTAAATGGGTACCGGATTTTTTCTGGGAAAGTGAAGCGGCATGGGTGTCATATCGATCACATTACCCCAAAAATCATGTGCTGAAGGTGTGTTAAATTTATGGTCACTAAAACCATATTCCCTAATACGCCACTTGGTGTGACGGGGACTCATTACTTTTTTAAAAAATTACTTTAATGGATGAGAACGATGCAGGACAAACATAATTGATACAGTAACACAGTTACCTGAAGAGAATTTGGGCATATTAACAGAACAACAGTTTGTGCTGCATATTGTTTTCTGCCTGTGTTTGTGCACTTTTGAAAGTGTTGTTTGAACATCTGTGGTTCAATGAAGCTCTTTATTTAGATTACATATATTTATGGATTAAAGAAAACTTTATCCAATTTCAAAATAACAAATACAGTCATTACAAATCTTCAGCTGACTTCATGAGAGAGAGTCTGGAATCCTACTCTGATTGAGTCTTGATCGCAGAGAGAGAGAGAGAGAGAGAGAGAGAGAGGAGATTACCAATCTAAATAAAAATTTACCTAACATTCAATGCTAAACTTGTTAAAATGGTTACACTAATACAAAATGATAAATTTGATGCTTATTAAGTTGACATAAGAGCAAACTCTTCAAAGTTTCTCAGTCAATACCTGTTTTAGTTATTTTCTGGACTTTTGGGGAAAAAAATATGATGGCATGTTTGCCAAGTCTTTACAGATTGTGCAGTAATTATTACTGTTTTTTTGACATTACTAAATTTTTATGTTTTTCTATTTACTGGAGAAAACTTTGAAAATGAAGCAGTTGTATGTATTTTCTTTTCAGCGAAGTCTTTTGAAATGGTCTATACAACCAATATATGATTTCCATGAGTTTCCGCACAGTGACAATGGTGGTACATATTATTGAGTTTTTGCAGCGTGTAGGTCCTTAAACTGTTTCGGTTGCTTTGTTTGTTTTGTTATTATTATTATTATTTTTTTTTTAAATTGTGAAAAGTGAAAGTAGAAATACTCATTTTGATGGAAGTCATTTGGAATCATATCCTGTACAAATGAGCTATGGGAGATGTAGTTATGGGAGGTGAAATGGATATAGGAACATCAGGGCAGCAATAAAATTGATTCCAGGGAAAGGAGAGAATTTATTATTTCCTAGTCCTGGATATATTATGGTGACTGTTCAGACATTCCTTACCTAATGGTACTGCAGTATTCAGTTGTTGCATTGTTGATAATAATGTTGATCTCATCATATGACTATTCCTGTTCAGTGAAACTGAATCATTTGTTGTTTATCCTACAGTTGGCATTTTTGGTTACAATTAAAGGTACTGCTGAACCACTAAAAAGAACAGGGAGATGAGAAGCAACAAGAGCAGCATCAGTTTCCAAGTTTGTGAAGCTCACCTAGAACAAGGACATCTGGGGAGATACAATAATAGTCCTGTGCAAGGTCTGACCCTTCATAGCAAAGATTGATGGATATGGAGTCTAGAAATTTCTGTCCTATATGTCATCTTCAGCTCAATCAAAATGACATAATAACATTGAACGTATGATTGTTTAGTGCATTGCAGATTTTAAATTTAATTTAACACTTGAATATTTAGAAAAGCAGAGTTGTTCATCAGATGGGGGCTAATGCCAAGTCCACAGACATGTACAAATGTACTATTCCCCTGGAGACTTTGCCCAAAGAGCACACAGGACACTATAAACTTTTGCTGTTTTTTTGGGTAAACTCGGAGTGAACAAGAACAATGTCAACAAGACACCATTAACTTCCCCCTCTGTAAATGTGTCAGCCTGATTGGCTAAGGTACTCAGTAAAGGTAATTTGTGACTAAGGCATTCAACTGGTTAGAGTCACAAGACTACACCCACGCCTGTATACTGAGTGATTCGATGAGCATGATAAAAAAAGTGAAGGCGGGCTCTGTACGTATGCAATGGCAAGAGTCATTGCAGAAGTCAGAAATACGTAAGGTCACATTTGTTTATGTCCCTGGACATACGGGAGTACGGGGAAATGAAAGAGCGGCCAGGTTGGCTAGCTGCGCTGTCGTTAAGGACGGTCAACCAATGGATCGGGCGGGCATCAACAATGCCCTCCAAGATGTGGGAAGAGCACAGGACTTCGACAATTACAAATTCACGTCACTTCTTCGGATGATAGAGATGAGTGTTAAGATGGGCACAGCCAGAAATGAGAAACTTAGTGGGCGTGTAAGAAGACTTATCAACCAACACAGAACTGGAGCCGTAGGTCGCTGGACCCTGCGGGACTTGCTGAGGAGGGGATCTGAGCACCTATGGACATGTTTAAATGCAATGATGATGACCCGCAAATAACTCAAATAACCCAGTAATGGAAATGGAATACACACATACTATCAACATCATCATCATCACTGAGTTCTGTCTCCGCATCGAAGGTTGGCTACCGTAGTGTCATTCCTCTCTCTCTTGCTTTGATAGTGCAGATTGTCATAGGTTGCCTTGTCCATCTTTTGATGTTACTTGTCCATGTTAGTCTTGGTCTGCCTCTTATATTTTCCCTTCCAAGATTACTTTTAGTAGGTTTTTGTGTCTTTTAACAAGCACCAAAAATCTCATGTCTTGTTTGAATTGTGTTTCTAGTAGTTCTCTTTTCATTTTTAGTTGTTTGAATACTTCATCATTGTTTCCTTTTCTTTCCATCTAATTTTTCCTATTCTTCTATAAATCCACATTTCAAAGGCTTCAATTTTCAGTTCTGTTTTCTTGTCTAATGTCCATGTTTCTGCACCATACAGGAATGTTGAGAAGATATAACATTTTGCTATTCTTAGTTTTAGCCCTGGTATTATTTGTTTAGATGTTAGCATATTTTTCATGGCATTAAAATTACTTTTTGCCATTCCTATTCTTTTGTTTATTTCAGTTTTACATTTTCTATCACTGATTATAGTATGTTCAAGGTAGTTGTAGCTCTGAACTGTCGCCATATACTATATACCACATATACCCTGGTGAATATGCTTAGCAGTACAACACAGAATGGGGCTGACCTTGTGAGTCATCACCATGCAGATGCAGTACATGATATCTAACCTTGAAGGGGGTACACATACAACTATTCATGATGACTGTATATTAAGGACTCAGGTTTAAGCAATGTATACTAAATTACCAACTTATAGTGTACATATCAGTCTAGTTTGTGGACTCCAGAATTTGTTTTTGAAACTTGTGTACTATATAGAGAACTATGAGGTAAAATTCTGCCCACAAGAAAATGTGCAAACTATGGGGTTGCTTATGAATTTCTCCTGCTAATGATGAAATTCAAGGTCGTAAGTCATCTTTCTGTACAATCCACTGAGCATAGGAAATTGAATGCAGATTATTTTCATGCAACAGGTTCTTGCTTAATACAACAAAATTGTTATTATTATCTTTCCATTTTTATCATTGGATAACTCTGTTAACAATTGTGTGCTATTTTTCTACTTTTTAAAAATAATAAAAAATAAAAAAATATTCACTATTATTTTTTCCTGTTATTCTGTTTTACTCATGTGTGTGTTATTGAAGTGAATAAGGTCTCCAACATGCCAAGTACACAATCTTTACATCTGTGATATAAGTTTTAAAAAATGAATATGAAATTTAAAATGTATCTTCACACCAGATGTGCAGTAACTCAAAGCGAAATTTATGAGAAAAAATTAACCTCGCATGAACAAGTCTGACATGGATCTTCTGGGTGTCTGAATTGTGCGTTGTCTTGATATGTCTGACCCAGAAACACACACACTGTGAAAAAAAAAAGTAATAATTTTTACTTTGCTTTGTACTTACTATATTCACTGCAGCTTGTTAATTCTAAATAACTTATATATAAAATATATTGATTCAGTTATGAATACAGAAGTGCTCATAAAGTTTCAGGACAATTTTTATCTCATCATGTGCCAAACCGGTTGGCGTAGGCGATCATGTCCCTCCACAACCTTCTATCTACAGTGCATCGTATCAGTTCTGTTGTTGACTGTTTTCCATGCCATGACACCAAGCTATCCAGTATTTTCTCTCTTTGTCGTCCACGATCTCTCTTTCCTTTTATTTTGCCAGTTGTAACCAAGTATTCCAACTTTCCTCTTCTCATGATGTGCCCGAAAAATGTTGATTGCTTCTTTCTGATGTTTTTTAAGAGCTCCCTTTTTGTGTTGGCCTCTTTGAGAACTTCCTCATTGGTCTTTTTAGCTGTCCAGGAAACTTTCAACATTCTTCTGAGAAATCCCATCTCTAATTTGTATCTAGAAAACTATAAAATGCAGTGAAATTGTGCTATGGTATGAGTTGTAGTAACTATTCCTGAGTGTATATACACAATTTTAACAGATATTCATTAATGTGTACTGCACAAGCCTTCAAGTGAATGCACACTTGCAGGTTCTGGTGGATTTAAATGTGGAAGAAAAATTCAACAGCACGTGTGAATTGATTTCTGCGTTTGCTTCAGTAAAGCTGCTGCTTAAACTTACAAAATGCTACAATCAGCTTTCTGTGAGTTCTGCCTAAGTTGACCAAAGATTTTGAATGGTTTTCCTGCTTCAAAAGTGCTCAACAATTGTTTGAAGATGACCACCAGCAAACCAACTCCCCTCTCACACTGATGAGACTTTTTATGCGAGCAGAAAATTATTTATGCTAACCAAAGTCTAACAGTCAGTGAGAATAGCAGAGGATATAGGAATAGCAGGTGCTATTTGTCATAAAGTTCTATGCAAAGATTTGGGTATAAGATGCGTGCCAGCTAAATTAGTGTTCTGTATCTTGACTGCAGAGCAAAAAGAAAATTAAGTGTCACTTCATGCCAATCTCCATGAGTGAGCCCAGGATAATCCCAACTTCAAGTCATCAATAATTACTGGTGATGAAACCTTGGTGTACAGGTATAACCTAGGAACAAAGCTAATATCATTCCAATGGACAACGACATCATCTCCTTGACCAAAGAAGACACGGCAGAGATCATGTTGATTGTGTCCTTCAACATTAAAGGACTAATTCATCAAGAATATGTCCCTAAAGAAGCTGCAATAGCTCAGTGGTTAGTGAACTGGACTACAAAGAACAAGAGGTAAGTGTTCGATCCTGATTGATGGCTTCCAGGTTCACCCAGCCTTAAATGGGCAATGGATTTTTTTTTCAGGGAAAGTAAAACGTCACAGGCATAATATTGACATTACCCCAAAAATCATGCACGGAAGGTCTGTAAAATTTATGGTCACTAACACCATATTCCCTATACGTCACTTGGCATGATGGGGCACTTTATTTTTTTTACTTTATGCCCCTAAAGAGCAGGCTAATACAGAATTCTACACAGTTGTCTTACAATACCTTCATGATACTGTGTGAAGACTTTTGCTGAGAAGTGGCATAATGGTAATTGGATCCTTTACTATGATAATGCCCTTACACATGTCTGTCAAACTGAATTATTTTTTTTTCTTTCTTTCTTTTTTTTTTTTTTTGTGTGAGCATCACAATCCTGTATTTCCTGTAATTCATATTCACATGACTTTGCTCCCTGCAACTTATTCTTGTTCTCACCTATAAAGAAAATAGTGAAAGATCACTGATCCAATAAGTTGAGAAGATTCAAGTGAATGTGATACAGTAGATGAGTCTTTTCACATTGTGACTTTCTGAGATGTTTTCATAAATAGTAGGATTGCTGGAATAGATGCATTTAATCACATTTGGAGAGTGGGTGGCTGAATTGATGACTCATTGTGCTCCAAAAAAGGAGAACACAGATTTCAATCAAGAGTTTTTTCTTTGGAGGGTGAATTAAAAACTAGGATGTGAACACCTAGTGGCGACTGGACTGGACAAGCAGACTTTATTCTTTGATCCTACAAGTACCCATGGCAGACCCCAGAAACAGGATAATGCCATAAAGATAGTTTTTCAAATCATACTTTAAATAAAATCTAGACAAAAAAGCTGGTAAGTAAACTCATTTTGTCTAAAATACATTTATTCCTGGAACTTTAACCCTTAATTACAAAGCCTATCTGTGGCTGACGTGTTTACGATACCGTAGTAGAAATTTATCTGAAATTTTGACTCACAGCCATGTGTTCACACTAAGTGAGACACTGGGACTCAGAATTCCTGGCTCAGGTTGATTTGTGACCCGAGTTTGACCTCATGGTCCAGATGTGTTACAATGTCTATTGGTAAGGTCACTGTAAGTCCATCAGTATGTTCAGCTACCTCATAGTGTTATTCACTGCACTTCTCAAGTTACGAAGGATTTTTAAAATGCCAATGATGGCTGAGAAAATTTCCCTGGTCACAACGGGAGGTGAGGAGAGAACAAAAAAAAATGTCTTGAAAATTGGCGATTTTTTGTATTTCACGAATTGGGGGAAAAAAAATGTCTACGTTTATAGAAACAAATCCAACACTCAGGAGTCACTGGAAGTAGTAATTAGGAAGGTACACAGTAGGAAAAAGGGGGGGGGGGGGAAGAGAAAGAATGTTTGACACAGCAAACTGTCAAATTTGGAAGAATTTGTGTTTTGATGTGGTGATTTTATGACAATATTGTAATCTAGGGTTAAGAACAATCATAATAATTGTACACGAGATAACAATTACTAAAACAAAACTGTTACACTTACAGAAATAAATGTACACTGAGAGTGGCATATGTTAAAAACTTATCACAAATGGGGCCTTTCTGCGATTACATTTTTTGTTTTAACAAATATTAACTCTTTCCGGACTAGCATCCGAGACTTCGGATCTATGAAATCCATCCATCTAACTACCCACCGATACGTCGGATATTTAGGGTGTAGCTAAATATTTGATTCGTTTTCACCGATTTTCGTTTTTATTTTAACCAATACTTGATTTCCGGAAGTAGGAGAGTTCTCTCACTTTCACTACCTGCTAATATCGGCGTGGTCGCAGTTTTGTACGATGGAAAATTTTTAATTTATATTCATTGTTTATTATTTCTCAAATTTTTGCCACATAATGGCCATGCCCACTGTTGATACTTCTTGGTGTCGACCAAAACAATATAGTGCAGAACAAGCTAGATCTATGTTCGAAACCTTGTTATTGTGTGACTCAGAAATAGAGTATACAACAATATACGGACAATAATTTTGTTGTTGTGATATTCGGTCGGAATATTGGTAAAAGTTATGATAAAAAGGTAAGATGACTTGGCTTAGGTTTAGCTAGTGGATGCCTTCTATTCTAGCACTATCAATGTCTCAGAGGATTCAAGTGGTAGTTATTCTGATAACGAAACTGGTACTTTAGTGACATATAACACAAAATAAGTCCATTTGTGTAAATAAAAATAATAAATAAACTTGACTTGTAAATATTAT
Organism: Megaustenia siamemsis; assembly: GCA_032433765.1. Taxonomy (NCBI): domain Eukaryota; kingdom Metazoa; phylum Mollusca; class Gastropoda; order Stylommatophora; family Ariophantidae; genus Megaustenia; species Megaustenia siamemsis. The sequence goes on from JAVIAB010000047.1 coordinate 49,613,864, forward strand.
TGTTCTGACGTCACATAAATTTATAATATTTTTCATTCTGGGATCATTTACAAAAATTTACATAATTTCATTATTTGTGGACATAAATTAAAAAAATAAACTGTATTTTGGAGGAATTTGGATTATCATTGATTATGTTGTGTAATATTTCAAGACAAATGGATAGCAACATAAATAAAGATGGAAAAGGGTAAGTGAATTACAATATTTTAAATTAAAAATTATATTTTATATTTTAAAAAATATATTTATTCCTTTAAATAATCACATATCATAGATATATTGCTATTTTCATTTTCTGTATCCATTTCCCTTTCCGGTGATGTATAACATATGCCACATTTATCTAAATTATTGTGTGAAGTAAATGAAAAAGGTATATGGTACAATTTCTGGAAACAGGAAAATTAATCTGGTCCAAATCTTAAAATTCCTGTTTCCTGTTCTGGTCCTGAAAGAGTTAATGTATGCTTTCGGTTAGCAATTATAAAATACTTTTTGTAGCTTTGTTCTGTAACTACATAAAATTACCAAAAATGTCATCACTCTAAATTCCTTTTAACTTTACAACCTGTCTTAACAATTTGTCTTACCTATTTATGTTAGCAAAACTACATAGTCCTCTGGTTAACATCAGACTTAGAAGTGAACAAATTATACAAAAACAACTTAAAAAAACTGTTTTTTTTCTCAAACATACATGGGCATGATGGGCAGCATTCTCCCTTTACTTGAATTGGATTACGGCAGGTCAGCTCTTCACATTCCATGGTCTGACAAATGACTGACCCTTGCTGAAAGATTAGTAACTTTAATTAATTAATTATATTCATTTTTACACAGAGTTGGACAAAAAAAATGAACTACTAATGCCAGAAATGAAAATACTAGAATGTATAGAATAAAACTGTCCAAATTGGCCATTTTAACTAATTAAAATTTAAAAAATCACAACAAATAGAAATAGTATCATATTATAAAGAGACAACTCATTTATAACAGTACAACATATTACAGGCATGCAGCTTCATACTAAAATTATTAACAAGTTATAATTTTATAATAAAGTAGAAACTGATGCAGTGTCAATATTGGTCTTCTTCTTCATTCTTCTCTTTTCTCCTACTGCTTGTACCATGAGATGTTCAATAGTGGTGTGCACAACTTCCTGGACATTGTTATTTATGTAGCATGAATTGTAAACCTGAATTTATATAGTGATACAATTCCACCCTTTTCTCCTCTTTCTGCATCAGCTTTGAATGCTGGTGTTGGTTAACTTTAATCTCCATCTTCATGTGTTGATGTTGTGAGCTGTGATTTAAATTCTTATGCTCACTAGTTACTCATTACATTACAAGGGTAAGAGGAAATGAACAAGCAGATAGACATGAATGGACAAACTATGGACCAGACTGACATACCTAAATGATCTCAAGGAAGAAGGATAAGCAAATGATTCAGGCAATGAATGTGAGTATAGAAGTCTACGATCTTGACTGAAAAATGCACCAAAATGGATGACACCACACACAAGTGCTACACAGAAATATAAAGAAAACTGGTAAACAAACACAGAAGTAGGATCATCACTACACATTGGGAGAGCAGCTGGGGTGTTACACTGAGGAGAGAATCTGAGTACTTTTGGAGTTTGATGTGCAGTGAGGTTGATCTGCTGACTATCTGACATGAAATGAAATATGCAAACATATTTTCTTCATATTTTCTACAGTGAGGCCTATTCTCATTTTTTCAAAAAAGGAAGTAAGCACCTAATGGATAAAGTGAAGATGATTTATTTTTCTTGACATTCTTGCAAGGCATCAGTTGTTTGTATTCAGAATCGTCCCTTCTAGGATTGAGGTCTTACCCAGAGTAAGCATATTTCCTAACCAGTACCATCATGCTCCATCTAAATATATTTTCTTATTGGATTTACTGACTTCCCTGCCTTTGCTTTGATATGTATGCTCCTTATGCATGCTCTTTGTGTGTTTCAGAACTTGAGTTGAATATACATCTGTGCATTAAACAATTATACAACCACAACACACATATAACCAAACATACAATAGTGCTGTTGTGGAAAATTCATCCTTCTGGCAATGGCTCATGAGCTCATTCTGGTCTCCAACATACCAATGGCTTGGTAGCGGGTGTTTTCAGATAGTCGTGGCATTTCAACCAAATGTACTGAGTGTTTTGTCTCAACTGCTTTTATTATAACGAGTATACAGCCACAACGGGAGTTGTGATAGCTCAGTGGTTAATGAACTGATCTACAAAGGTCAAGAAGTTGGGTTCAATCCTGATCGACTGCTTCTGAGTTCACCCAGACTTAAATGGATACCATATTTTTTCTGGGAAAGTAAAGTGGCACTGACGTAATAAAAAACCACATTACCCCAAAAATCATGTGCCGAAGGTCTATACAAATTATGGTCACTAACACCGAATTCCTTATTTCTTCCCACACTTATATTTACATTTGACACTATTCCTGGATCTGTAAAGTGATGTGTTATTAATGTGCTTCAGTATATATGCACAAACTCAGCTGTTCTGAAACTCTGCTGCAAAATAACAGTGAAATTTATGGTGTCATTATTTCATTAATGCTTTACAACTCTAAATTAAGAAAGAGGGGCAAGGCGGGTTCCCTCCATGTCTTAAGGCAGAGTGATCCAACCTTTTATTACCCAAGGGTCAAACAAAATGACCAGCATGCATGCATGTGTGTAGGTGTATATACAAACACTTATAAAGACAAACATAAAGATAGGTAACAGCACAAGCTTACTAGCAGACAAGTAATTTATTAGTAGAGAATTAGAACGTTAAAGAATCTACTCACTGTGCTCCTAAACTCCTTCAGCCCTGAACTTTAAAACCAAAACCAGGATCAAACCAATTCGCATGTCTTAGTAGTTTCTATAAACACTGGGCTTTTGCAGTTCAATTCTAAAGAAGTGATCAAATAATGTTAACAAAGAACTTACTTGACAGTGGCACTTCTGACATGGATTCAAATCTGACACAAACTGTTGACCATTGAGCCTGACTCGACCCTCATACAAGCAGTCACCACATTGTGGACAACAACCTGTGCTGACTGTTGGATGAGAACAGCTGACATTGCACTGCCTTGCACTACAGATAACTGTTCCACTCTGTTAATTTAAAAAACAATTTCAGGATTATCAACTGCTACTTTTTAATCCCACATTACAATATCTTCATAAAAATTACCACCTCAAAATACAAATTCTGGATATTGGACAGTTTGCCTTGTGCAAACATTTTCCACCTTCCTAATTACTACTTCCTGTGACCCCTGAGTGTTGCATTTGTTTCCTTTGATGTTGGATCAGACACAAATGTGTGCACCTTAAAAAGTAATAGGCTATTGTACAAAAGGGGGCTGTTTTAAAAAAAAATTTGCTAATTTTTCAATGGACTCTTTTTTTTTTCTTCTCTAATGACATGGAAAATCACAATGGTTGTTGGCAAGACATCAAACAAACCAAATATACGGTTGCATTGGTGGACTGACTGCCACCATGTGAATAGACAACATAACACTTCCGGTCAACAAGTCACCCATGACAATCTGCACCATCAAAGCAAGTGACAGAGCAGAATGGCACTCCACGGTAGCCAACCTTAGATGCGGAGATGGCCCTCAATGAATGAATGAACACCTCCAGGTAGCCACGGTGTGATAGGGTTGAATTTCAGGCCATAAATCTGTTAGCCAGGAAATGATTACAACATCTGAAGGAAGCTGATTGTTTGCCTGCAGCAAACTGCCAGATTTCAAGAATTTGTATTTTGAGACGGTAATTTTTATGACATCATAATCCAGTGTTAATGTACACAAATATATATAATTTGTTTTTATTAATACAACAGACTATAAGTATATGAGTTCTCTTCAGACATTAATATGAAAAACTATATTACTCTGAGTTTACAAATGGGACAGACTATAATCAGCATTCAAGCTGTCTAGTCACAAAACAATATTTTTTGTCCACCTTGGTAGCTTGTGGCACCCTTGAAGACACAGTTTTGTGATGTTTCAAAATGAATATGAAATATCACTATCAAATTATGAATATTTGTGTTATATGCCTTCTGTCAAATTATAACAATAGAATTTACTAAATAAAAATCCAAGTTCTGTTACCTCTACACAACAATACACAACAAATCGTTTAAAATCCACATACCTTACATAGGCACTCTTGGCATGGGTCAGTAAGGCTAGTAAAGAATTGTCTGTCTGTCACCTGACGGCCTTGGTAGCTGCATCCACTACAGACAGGGCATCCACATTCATCATTTATTGGATTGAGACATGCTATGGGTTGGCATGGTAGGCTAGAACAGCTGACATTACCATGCTGATTGAATAAATTACTCAATTACAAAGTGAATAATTCATGAAGCAAAAACAAAAATTTAGAACAAAAATATAAAAGACTTCAGAACATGTAAAAAAGTTTAATATTTAAAACAGCAGTCTCTTTATGTAGATGACACAACTGATTGATGAAAGAACTCAGCTTAGCTGTCAACGAAAAGCCAAAACTAATCCATTTATACAAAATTAAGGTTACTCTCATCCATTACACAACAATATTGGTTTTCAATATTTATAAAAGATCCCTATATTATTGATAATCTTTCACCAGAAAATGAAGGTAAAACAAATAATACCTCACAAACACATGTTGAACATTTGTCTAACCGGTCAGCAAATTGTTGTCCATTGGCCAGTGAGTGGCCACTATAGAGACATCTATCACACTCTGGGCAACAATGTCCTTGAACTGGATGTGTACATCTCACAGGTGGACAGGGCTGTCTTTCACAGAGGACTGAACCCTCCTGATTACAAGATAAAAATGATCTATAAATTAGTTAGGTATTTACTTTGTCTCATTTTGAAAAAAAAAAAAAAAACTTCTATAAATGCTTAACTGCAACAAAACAATCTTTATTTTACTCAGATGTCTCATTGATTACATACTTTTCTTTTGTATCTAATTTGAATGCCTGTAATAACTCAAAAGACTTTTAAAATGTTTTTCAGGACAAATTATTCAAACAATATTAATCTCCTTCCTTAACGTTAATACAGTTAGAGTGATGTAATTAATCAGAGATAATCAGTATGAACCAGACCTAGGATACACTTTAAAATATGGTTACAGGCCACATGTGATGGAAAAACTTTGTTGTTGATCTATGAGAAATTACAAGTGCACTGGCAAAGGACTGCTTTGTTGATTTGTGACCAAGGAAAGAAAAAGGGAGTAAAGGCATTAACAAAGCTAAGCTGCTGTAAAGTTTATGATAAGATTGATGAGAAAAAAAAAAGTAAAATGGTATGGTTATTGAGTTATTGGCGGGTCATCATCATTGCACTCCAAACATGTCCATAGGTGCTCAGATCTCCTCCTCAGCAAGTCCTGCAGTGTCCAGAAACTGACAACTCTAGTTCTGTGCTGGTATGATTACAACTTTACATAGGTGAGGGACAACCAAAATAAAAAAAGACTTAGCAGGCCTTAAACTAAAACAATGGACAAAACACACAAAATAGAATAAACATAAGAAACCATTTAGACTAATACATTTTTGTAACAAATTATAGAATAATCACTTCCTGAAGAAGAAAAAATTAACTTAGGAAAAAAACTATTGATTGTTATTCACAGCTGCAAGATTTGACAAGATATTGTTGTACCAGTATTTTAATAGTTTCCTGATGAAATCAGGTTACTTAATTTGATTTCAAGAAAGTGAACATGTACAGGTATGATTTATAACATAAACTATAGTTTATTTTTTATAGTTAAAGCTTTTATCTCAATTCAAAATGTACCAGAGATCTATGGGGCTGGAGAATAAAGGCTGCATGCCTGGTGCAGTTGCCATGAGATGTTCAGGTCAGTTTTTTTATTTCAATCTTGATAGAAAAAAAAAATTACTTTTGACTTACAGCGATCCAAACCCACATCCACCTTATTTAGAGAATGACAGAAGTCAAAATGTAATACTTGATTAAATAAATACTGCCTCAAAAAGATATGACAAACATTTTAATTATGACAAAATATCAAGTCTGTGGTAGTTCACTTACAAGACTTTTAATAAAGTGGCAGAATCTAAGACAATTAAGCCTGCAATAATTTCCTACCTTACATGTGCACTTTGCACAATGATCAGTCACATCTTGAAAAACTTGATTATTCTGGTATCTTTTGCCATTGAGCGAGCATTCAATACATGACTGGCAACATCCTATCATTGCTGGGTTAGTGCAATTTATAGGCTGACATTTCTGAGGGATGCAATGAATATTCCCACCCTGGCAAGTGCACTCCTAATTGAGAATTGAAAGAATTCTAAAATGATCAATCCTTGCGTAGTTATATATTACTGGTGCCAAGTATTACCTACATGGGGAAACATTTCTCTTGTATCTTATGCCAACATAATATTACACCTATATGAAATAAATTAAATGAATGCAAATGAACTTTATCGAATACTAATATAATAATAGGGTAGAAGAAAGGTGGCGTGCATACAGTTGCCAAAGATTGATGTTATGTGCCATACATAAATTCTTGAGACCTTCTGTAATGTATATATTTATATATTTGATAGTTGAACCTCCCATTCAGAATGTTCAATATGAAAGTAGAATATACATTTGTTAGGCGCAGGGTAAAGACAAAAAGATGTGGAAAATCTAATTTCAATTCTTTTGTTGTACCTTAGACACTCATAATGTATTATGATGATACACAAACTATGCTTATTATATACTTCATAAAATATATTTACATATGAAAATGTCATGTTTAAGCCATGTAATATTTCATAGTGTTTTTATGAGTTACACCTATCTTCTATTGTTATTATAGAAATAATAACACAAAAAGACACCTGCTTTGTTTCAACGAAATACTCCAAATCCATGTAGTAGAATTTAAATAGGATAGAGGTTATAGGATATGGGAAATCACCCTAAAATATTTGAATAAATAAAAAGTAAAGTACCCCCGTCACGCCAAGTGGCGTATAGGGAATATGGTGTTAGTTAACATAAATTTTACAGACCTTCAGCACATGATTTTTGGGGTAATGTGGTCGGTATTACACCTGTGCTGCTTTACTTTCCCAGAAAAAAATCCAGTACCCATTTAAGGCTGGGTGAACCGGAAGCCGTTGGTAGGGATCGAACCCTACCTCTTATTCTTTGTAGTCCAGTTCACTAACCACTGAGTATGGTTCGCTGGCCCCCGAGAGGTATGAATGTATCACACTCATACGCATAGTTTCCTTTTGGTTGCTCCTTCCCTTTTGCATAGCCTTCTCTACTGCACATATTTGGGTTCTTTGGTCTACTTACTATGCCATGCTATTTATAGTTCTTCTCCTCTAGTCCCTTATGAGACACTTCGGTGTTCTCCTCTATACCTTTTTTTTCTGTGCTCCTTACCCCTCATTTGTTTTTATTGTACCCCACTCTCAGACATCTCACTCTTACCGCCTTTTGAACACCTGTTAGTCTACTATTCGATTCTTTCTCCTTTGTGTTTGCACACTGACCCCTGTGTGAACTCCTCTGGTTCTGTGTGCATTTGCGCACATTTCTGCACGTTTCTCTACGTTCATGACACTTGGTTGCTATTTCCTTTTGTTTTGACAGGATAGTTAATTTTGTTTTCTTTAACACATTTCGATTGTTTTTGTTTTGGTTGTTTCGTTATTAGTTTTGTTTGTGTGTTTTTTTGTTTGTTCCTGATGTAGGCCTATTGGGACGAAACGTTGTTTAGTCTGTGTCGTCCACTTATCACGTAAAGCTTCTTACATACCATTTTTAAAATTTTTAAAAATTTTTCCTCACATTCAGCTTTATTGCAGCTTCGCATTTTTATGATTTAACCCTATACCAGGGCCTTCCTTAACCATAACCTATTCAACAGATCTATGAAGGCAGTGATCATTTAGAGATGATAATCACTTTGATATTGTGTATAGGGTTAATGACTTAACCAGTACAAAAGTCTCTTTTTAGGAATATCTATCTGAACATTGAATTCATACTAACAGCCTGACTAAAAGGAATTTTTCACAACTGAAACCTCTTAATGAAAATCAGACAATTGAAGTCAGATTAATCTGGGTTTCCTTTAAACACACTCTCTACAAATATTTATTTAGCTATTGTTGTTATGATTTTTCTTTCTTGCATTGACATTATCAACAAGTGCTCTTTGGTTTTCCTTACTCTTCTGTTGCTCAGAGAAAGCCAGTCAAAAACATGCAAAGTTAAACTGCTGGATACTCAGCTCTCTATAATCAAATTAAAATGTTGGTTGTATTAGTCTCTCTCATAACTGCTATTTCTTAGATATTATGCAATCCATTATCAAAGGAAGTTAAAAAACAGGTTCCCAGTGCTACACGAAGTCAGTCTTGACATATGGATATGAATCCTGAAAAATTGGACCTCAGGCAAGGAAATCATTGAAGGTTAGAATGCAGAGAATACCACAGAAAGTTAAAAATGAGCATTGAGGACATTTTAAAGGAGGCCAAATATAAAAGGCAGCTGATTTCCAACATTCCAGAGAAGAGAATAACTGGAATATATTATTCTAACTGTAAAAAAAATTGAGAGAAAAAGAGAAAGGGAAGCAAAAAAGAAAAGACACAAATCAGTTAACAGAGTGGTTTAGCAAGAAGTCAACAAGAGAACTGATAAACAAATGAAGGAACAGCTGATTGTAAAGAGAAACAATTACCTACGTCAACAAACATGGTTCTATTGTAGCCGTGAGTAGAGGGAGACCACGAGAAATGAGTGTGAGTAGAGGAAAGCGTGAGGGTGATAAGGTAGCTGGAAGTGGGAAGTCCATGAGAAATTAGGAAAATATGTGAAGGGTGAATCTCGAAATAAGTGAGAGGTTCTGGTAGACAAATAAATAGACACGTGGGTTGAGTTGCTTGGAAGAAAGCGGAGGAAGTAGTTTTTTTATTGGATGATACGAAGAGTATTTGAAGACGGGACACAAAGAAACGAGAGGAAAGCTAGCTCTGACGGCAGAGATGTCACACACCTAGGATTAAGTAGGGGTAGCTATGCTGTGTGGTTAGCCCATAGGGGCTGACAATAGCCCTAACTAGTAAGTAGTGCTTAAGTTTTAGTTTTGACCTAGAGAGCTCTGACGAGACAGATGTCAAACCCTAGGATTAGATAGGGGCTGACAATGGCACAAGGTAGCCAGTAGTGTTCAAGAAAATTAGAGTCAAGCGACACAAGTATATAGAATAGAGTAGAAATAGATTGGGGAATTGTTCAGTGGGGAAGTTCCCAAATATTAAGTTCGCATAGTTAAGTGTGTGAGAGCTAGGCCTGGTGGTGAGTAATATTGCTACTGGGCAGTGTGATTAACCATACGGCGCAGACAGTTGGTCATGTAAATTATTTGTACATAAGTTGGAATAAGGCGCCCATGTGTTGTGTCAATGAATAAAGACTTGTTCACCTCAAAATGGTCTGGTGTTGTGTGTTCTAACATTCAGCTGATCACGCCAGGCGGAGTGAGACTTAGGAAAAGAAAAAAAGTCACGGGCACAACTCAACGAAGTACTATACTTAACCACAGGACACGGTTATAGACATGTCGATTTCCAAGCAAGCGGTCTCGTGCATAACCGAGCATCCAGGTGTTACGAGATCAGGGCTATAGGCAACATGTGAGGGTGAGTTGCCATTCATCAAATTGCACTACCAGAGACCGGGGAATTAAACATGTCCAGCGGTCCCATTCAGAAATAGCTCTACCACCAGTGCAACGTTAACAGAAGGGGTAGGCTGCCGGTCGCAGTTGGTGATGGGTCAGTCAGCTGATGACAGTGTTACCAGGGTAGTCATCCATCAACAAGTTCTCGGTAACAATATCACTTTCTAAGAATTGAATGTCATCGAGTTACACCATTTCTAACAGAAGAAATAAACCTTTCGGGGACAATATGATTATTTTTCATAACATGACACACAGTATGTGACTGCAAAAATATTTGCAGTGCTTGACAATATTTATGTGTCAAACCACCTGTGTGGGGCTGAGTTAAAGGTAAGAAGTTGGCTTCTGGACAAGAAGGTCTTGTGTTCAATTCCAACCACAAGCAGTGGGAATATTTCAAAAATTGAATCAACGGTTTCTTCATGGCTTTACCTTCCCCTGGTCTCTTAGTTGTGAGAATTGACATCTAGCCCTCTCAAAAATGGAGGTCCTGTTTGCACTCATGCAGGCACAATAAAGAACCCTTGGCAAATAAAAGTTGAAAAGAGTGGGTTAAAAATTGTAGAAGTACAGCCAATAATTGTTAAGCAAATCTACACATCCATGCGAAAGACAGATGTATTGGACTGAAAGGTGGTTTGCTGTAAACTAAAGACACAATGCACCAATGCTCACCTAACACATGAACACTAAGAAGAGGAAGAAACCTACTTCATTGAACATCATTGTTTGTCATCTTTGTGAATGTAGCTTTCCAAAAAGTGTATCTGTGCACTCTGTCTCTTCTTCTTCTGTGTTCACCAGATGAACATTCTTCACTGTCCACCTACAGATTGACATTGAGTGAGCAAGGGGGTCTGGTCAATCTGGAATGCTTAGTGGGAAAAACAGATGTCTCTACAATCAACACCTTACAGGAAAAGTCTGTATACAACTAGAGAAATGCTGGGACGAACGGAGGAGGGGGTAATGGGATGCCCTGGCAGAAAAGAAACTTATTCCATGAATGGAAAAGAATTGAGAGAGTATAGATTTACATGGTGTCATGGTTTAGCAAGCTGTAACACCTGCTCTTTTCAACTAAAATACTCAGCTTCAGTAAGGCTTACTCTGAGTATTTGGTATGCTTTCCCTTGCCAACCCCAACTCACCAGGTGAGACTATTTTTACCACTGAAAGGAGTAACATTTTTATCATTCTAGTACATTTATCCTGATGTGCCAGCAATAAGTTATACACCTTTAATTACAATCAGCGTGAGTGCTGTCTGGCATTGAGAACCCTATTTTTGTTTAATTACAGATTAACCTTCATGAAGAAACATCAATACTGTCACAATCTTATATAACCTTACTGAGTTTCATCCTCATCATGTGCCATACTGGTTGGCGTAGGCGATCATGTCCTTCACAATTTTCTAACTATAGTGCATCATGTCAATTCTGTTGTTGACCATTTTCCATGCCATGACACAAAGCTATCCAGTATTTTCTCTCTTTGTCGTCTGTGTTCTCTCTTTCCTTTTATTTTGCCAGTTGTAACCAAGTATTCTAACTTTTCTCTTCTCATGATGTGCCTGAAAAATGTTGATTGTTCATTTACTGAGTTTACCTGAAAAAAAATTATTATAATTAAATACTTTATGAAACAAAATCAACATATTCCTGGAAACAATGAGGCATACAGCTTGGCAAAGGAAGATGGCAAACTAAACCTGCCAAATACAAATACAATATATGAAGAATCAAAGAGGTTTGCCATGAACAATTACACAAACAAATGGAATACAGAACACCAGGGCTACAATAAAATGATGCCTACTACCAGCTCAACATTAAAGAATAATAAAAAATTTTAGACTCCAAATAGGCCACAACAGATTGTAGTAATACCACCTTTTCAACATCCAACGGATAGGAACTTCTAATGAATGTGACAGAGGCACAGACAAAATGACTGCTGAAGATCTGCTACAATCGTGCCCAACATTAAGATAAACAGAGAAGGCTCTTGTGGCCATTACCAGTACCATATTGGGACATGTATCGTGATATCACTAGCATTGAGCTGATGAATCTTTCTTTGAGCTTATAAATATTGACATTTAAAGCCAGAAGAAGGAACAAAATAAACAACCAGGAAATGGTAAGCAGGTACAACCAAAAGGAACTACTCTGATAAGAGACAGAAGTTGCAGTCAGAGAGACCATGTACTTTGATAATATCTAAAAACTATCATATGATTTGCAATGCATTGGACACAGAAGAGAGAGCATAAGAGAGACAAACACACATCACTTGTGGCTGTTTCCCTAAGGTTTTGTTCAGTTTAAAATATTTGAACAGAAAATTATATACTGACAGTTATCTGTATTTGCAGCAATGATTTTTACTTTATACAGCTCATCCATCTTTTCAATATATTTACCTGGCAATTGAGGCTAAATTGATCACCATTCTTTACAACCTGACCCTCACTGAGACAATCTCTGCCACAAACAGGGCAACATTCCCCTGGGACAGAAATAGGATTTGTGCAAGATCTTTGACATGTTTTTTGCACGCAGTTGACATTCCCATTACTACATTCACAGTCCTGACATGGGTTGGTTGAGTGAGGGAAACGATGACCATTCCCATATGTTCGACTTTCATAACTGCATCCAGTACACTCCAGACAGCATTCACCTTGCACTGGATTGGAGCAAGTCACCCTTGGACATGTACGTTGTTGGCAAAAAACATCACCATTTGCACATCTATGAATTTAGTCAACATAAAAATGTAAATGAAATAATGACAAATATCAAATAGATAAAATATTAAATACTATTTGGGGCTGCAAGTAGACAGAGAACAAGTAAAATAAACATAAAATTGTACCTAGCAGCTAAACTATTAGAGAGATGAGACAAACAACAACATTTAGGTAAAAGCCGTCATTACGTACAAGTCAACAAATATATAAAGATCAACATGATAGTTATATACCAACTTATATTTCCTTTAATCATTTTTTAGATAAATATTTGGCATTTGTGTTGATATTTCTTTGTTTATTTTAGAAAAGTATTTCCCTATCGTGTTGATCTTGATATATTTGTTGTTTTGTACCTGATGAAAGCTTTTGCCAGGATGTCATCGTTTGTCTCATCTCTATAGTAGTTTAACTTCTAAGTCAATTTTATGTTTATCTTAAATGCAGTAACTCTGCTACTTATTAATATCCACCAATCTACAACATTTTTAAAGTCTGTAAGACATTTATTACAAAACATTGCTGCAAAAATGAAATAATGTAAATGCTCCTGTGAAAAACAAAACACACCTGGCATATATAAAAACATTTTCATTTATAATATTATTCTGCATTAGAATTTTGAGGTTCAAAAATAAATCTTACAAATCTGACCAATACTTAAGCAATTATTATTATTTTTTTTTTTCAAATTAGTGCAATTTAATAGTGAAATGTACTACTTGAAGCCTTTAGAATATTCAAACAATAAAATAGGGCATCTCCACAAAATACAGTCTTCTTTACAGACTGCAAGTCACTGTTTGAATCCCTAACATCATTTTAAAAAATGCTAAAACGTCACACAAAACATTTCAGAATTAAATCAACTGCCATTATCCATAAAAGTTGCCCCGCAAATAGATACCCTCACACTGTGGAATCACTGGAAATGAGATAGTTCATACTCTCTTCAAATCAGGTAGCAGAAAAAGCCCAATATATCCCTTCAGAGACTACAGACAGGTCAGGACCATCATACAAAACTAACACAAAAGAAAACACAGATTAATGACAAGTAACACCCAGGTGCCAAGGCATGCACACACTAATCATTTTCTATCTTAGAAAAAGTCAGTCGAGACAGAGAGGTTGTGGGTTCAAATCCTGGCTACACCGGTTGGGATTTTTATTTATGATTTCTCTCTGTGGCAACCACCCCTGGTCTCAGCAGCGAGGCCTGGCTTGAAACGTTAATTACTCATCGATGGAAAAAATATGAGTACCTCCGAAGTCGGAGTTATCTGCCTGTGTGGTGAGGGACCCCTGTGCACACGGCTGCCAGGGAAAAATGGATTAACACGCAAAATTCAGTTCCTAGTCTCTAGGGACTTCATCAGAGGTCAAAAAAAAAAAAAAAAGAACAGAGTGCAGGTTCCTGAGCTTCTTTCACCAACAATGAATAGAATAGTCACATTGATGAATTCCACTGCTAGACTCCAGGAAGTCTACTTTACTTGTGTAACATCCAAAACACTCCAAGCTTCAATATCAAATCAAATGGAAATGGCAGAACAAAATCACTAGCATAGAATTATGGGAAAGTACCAACCAAATACCAGTGGGGCAGTAATACACAAAAAAAAAAAAAAAAAAAAATGATGACGCTGGATAGGAACCACACTGTGAAGCCAATTGAGAGAATTACACAATAGACCCTTTTCTGGAATCCCCAGGGGAAGAAACAAAGAGGAAGACCAACATATTCTTGGAGAAGACAGAGATGAAGAGAATGGGGAAGGCATGGAATGATCTTAAACGAATGATAAGAAACAGAACAGCCTGCAAAGTATTTATTAAGGCCTATGCTCCACAGAGAGCTAAAAGGAAGAAGTATGTTGGACACCCAAGTAGAAGACGTTTGGCACTCATTTTACCAGTGTAAAAAATAAAGATGATTCCCTTTTCAATGTGCATTTAACTGTTCTGCTACTTTTGTTTCATTTGAACATCAATTTGATCACAAGCTGGTGTATACAAATAATTATGCAATCTAATTATTAAATATTTGTTGAAACAAGACTCAAAGATTTGACTTGAAAATTTATCATTAAAAAAAAGACGGTATACTCCAATTATGTATGATCTGTGAAGAAAAATGAAGAAAAACCCAGCAAAAATAAAGTTCGCCTATATGACTTGCCACAGGCAAGAAATCATCTGATTTTTATTAGAAGTGATTATGGTCAAATCTGAAAGGTTGAAACACAAAAGAATAATAAGGACAAAATTGTGAACAGACTAAGTATAAATACTTCAGGGTCAATGTACACAAACACAGACAACAACAGAGTTAGCTTTGAAGCAGATATAATTAACCTACCCACAAATGATACACTTTGAAGCTGGGTCATTGAAACGTTCTGCATTTCGGTACTCTTTGCCATTATACAAGCATCCTGTACACTCTTTACAACAGCTTCTTTCAATGGGGTGACGGCATGCACCTTGTGGTGGGCACATCTTACGATAACATTGGACACTACCCTGAGCAACACAAATGCCAACAATGGTAGATAAGCAAAGAAAGTGCTAATTCAAAGTAACTTGTCATCTATGTCTGCTATACAAAATAATCATGGAGCTAGAAAATAAGAAAAGCATGTACAGATGTATACATTACACTTATTTGTCCAAAGTGATGGTAACTCAAATTGATAGAGCAAGAGACTGACAGAAAGACAGTGCATGAGAAAGAGAGAGTGCAATGAAGGAGTGTGTAGGAGGGAATGAGAGAATGTAGGAGAAAGAAAGGACAGAAAATAATGTTGTGATTGTAAGTATAAATACTATAATTAATTTCTGAAATTCAGTCTATCAACAATCTTATATCTACATAATGAAATGAACAAATACATGACAAAGTTTTAGTGGAGTCTTATATTGCAACTCTATCAAGTGTAAACAAGAATGCAACTACAATTGTCGTGATATTGTAATAATTTAGAACTGAGTACAGAACAAGTGAAAAAACATACATGAAGGAAGCTTGAGATATATGTACAACCATGACTGTATCATGGATCTCATCAATATGCACTATCATCTTCTCTCTCTTTGTTACCACTTTGTATCTTGAGAGAGATACAAAGTTCTGATTTTTGCTTTTCTGGCAAGCTCAGTCACTGACACTTGATTCTGATATAAAGTTTCTCTGTTGTTACTCAAACATAGTCTGGTCTGCCTCAAGCTCTGTGCCCTTCTCCTCTTTATGAGTATGCTTTCTATTGCACGATATCACTAGGCATTCTCTTCCTGTAGGTAAGCTATTTTATTTGTTGACTTTGTGTATAACCAAAAAATTGGCTCCATGACAATTCTTTGTCTTAACTCTTTTTCTGGACAGTGTAGAAAAATTCCATCACCTTCCTTTTTCATTTTACAATTTCACGCAATAATATAATTAAATGTGGTACATGTTATACATCACAGGAAAGGATAATGGTTGCATATAATGAAAATAGTAATCTAATGATGATATCTGAAGGAAAAAATATTCTATTAACAATCATCATAAGGTCACATGTCCGTTGCAGAACATTGAATCCATCACAGCTCGTCTGAAAGAATCTCTGTCTCTCGTGAGATCTCCCACTTCTTCTGCTGTCATGTTCAAGGTCTTCTTGATGTCTTGAAACCACCTTCATTTTGGTCTACCCCTGATGCATTGCCCAGGAACTATGCCTTCCTAGCAGAACGGTGTTTAAAAGCCAGCTCTTTTTAATATTTAAATCTTTTAGTATGTCTTCATTGCTATTTTTCATTATCCAAAGTATCACCCCAAGAATTTTTCTGCAGTATTATTTCAACTGAATCACTTTTCTTCCTTGCTGTTTGCGAGATTGTCCATCATTTACAACCATATACTGCTATTGGTTAGATACAAGCCCTCAGTGATTTTAATGCTGTGCTGGTGTTGTGCCACATGTTTTTCTATGGCATTTAATTTTTGTGTTGCATACTATAAATAGATGACATTACCCCAAAAATCATGTGCTGAAGGACTGTAAAATATAGGGTCACTAACACCATATTTCCCTATACGCCACTTGGCGTGACAGGGGTACTTTACTTTATACTATAAATAGTATAAAATATTCAAAGGCAGATAATTTTCAATTTAAGATATTGTATTTCACTATCTCTATTTTCCAATGGCTAAAAGTGTTGTTTATTCTTCTTGAAAATTACACAAAAGTAATCCAAAGTTTTCCAAAATACAGTTTATTTTATGCATTTATGTACAAAAATAATGAAATTTTGCACAAGAAGTAGTGGGTGCTATTTATCAGAAATAAACACACATTTAATTTGCCAATTGTTGAAATTCAACGTGATAATACCATGCTTGGTATCCACAAGAAGTAATTACAACTTATTCTAGGTATCAAATATTATTATTGGTGGATATAAACACAAAATAAGCTCTTTACAAATAAAATATTTAACCATACCCATATGACGCAATGTGTGGGTTAATGGTCCAAAATTTTGTTTCATCAGGAAACTGATGTGGTGGATATTGGTCATCAGGGAACCGATGTGGTGGATATTGGTCTGGAATGTGCTAATGTCTATTCTAGTCACTCCTACAGTCTTTCTCAAACATTTCATTTCCATAGTGACTATCTTTCTTTTCTGACTTGTGATTGATCATATATGGCACTGATAATAAAAGTGAGGATAAATATGCTTTGTATAGATTGTTTCTTTGTGCTGATCTATGATCAGTAAGCACACCTTAAATTATCTGTTATAGATGAACTGGGCACCTATAGGTTTGTCTTGAGTGCAGAGATATTGCCACTTTATCATAACCAATAAATTAATAACTGTGTATTATACTAAGACAAAAATTAAAAAATTGTTCAAAATATTTGTCAATAATGACCTGTCTGCACTGGCATTCCTCACATGGGTTGTTGGGACTGGGAATTACTTCCCCTTCCCTAACAGGCTGGCCGGAGAGGAGACAGTTTCTGCATTCTAGACAACAGGAACCTTGAGACGGGTGTGTGCAGCTGGGAGGAGGACACACTTTCTTGGAGCACAACACATTACCTGTACAAATGTATTAAAACATATCATTTCATCTCTGAGCTCCAAGATTTTAAGTAATGAGAAGATGTTAGGTAACAATTACATTTTTACAATGTTCACTTTACTGTCACAGGTAGGAAAAGTGCAATGACAAAGTGGATTTTTACATGAAAAAGATGAGACTTACACATAGGGCATGTAATGAGAACCGTGGACAAACATTTAAAAAAACAAAACAAAGAGAGACTATACTTAACAGATAAGCTAAACATCTTAAAAAGAAAAGACTAGAGCCAAACAACTGATCATGCTTATCTTCACCATCTAGAATGACACATGAAGAAAAGTGTTATTATATTGTATATACCTTTCGGTACTCCAAGCTGTGTTTATGATATTTCAGGTAAAGAGATTAATATTGTTTTTAAAATATGAAATAAATGATTACATTGGAAAAGAAGAGACACAGAAACTACATTTCATATATTCATAAAGCAAAGTATCTGACATGGATACAATATTTATGAAACATGAAAGATATTTTTTTTAAAAAAAGACAAAAAGTGGACCAAAATGCTAAATAAACACAAATCAAATAATGAATAAAACAAACAAACAAACAAAAACAAACAAAAAAAAAAAACTGTAAAAGGGAAAATCTACTGTAGAGATATCAAGAACTGAAAAGTACTAAGAAAATTGTTTATAAAAGTAAAGTCTAACTGTTCATAAAAGAAGATATATATGGCCCTTTTCGTCTTGTCAGACGGTCTAGTGGAGGCTATTGCGTATTTTTTTGAGGTATTGTTTTTGCCGAACAGCTTCTC
Organism: Megaustenia siamemsis; assembly: GCA_032433765.1. NCBI lineage: Eukaryota > Metazoa > Mollusca > Gastropoda > Stylommatophora > Ariophantidae > Megaustenia > Megaustenia siamemsis. Next base: position 49,632,364 of record JAVIAB010000047.1, read on the forward strand.
TCGTGGCTAATTCTACCAATGTTTGACAAACACACGCGGTCACATAATGAACAGGTCAGGCTCGCTGGTCCACAGGGTTTACCATCCTTTTTCATGAGTCTCTTCTCTTCTAAGTCCTGTCTTAGAACAGTCTCAAATGTTGTTATACCGTTCCTTATACGTGCTCTCCATGATGTGCGATCACTTGCCAGATGTTGCCAGTCGTTTTCACAGATGGAGAAGTCTTTCAGAGATGATTTGCAGATATCTCTATATCGTAGTTTAGGTCTGCCGATTTGTCGTTTTTTTTTTTGTTTTAGCTCGCCATATAGTATTTGCCTAGGAATGCGTTTTTCTTCCATCCGTTGGACATGCCCCAGCCATCTTAGCCTTCGACTTCTGAGCATCGACATGATTGTTAGGGTCTTAGCACGTTGCAGGACAGTTAAGTTGGTTATTTTGTCCTGCCATTTGATGTGCATTATTTTGCGGAGACATCGCATGTGGAAGACATTTAGTCTTTTTTCCTGGTTCGAGTATGTTGTCCAAAAGAAGAATAAAATGTTTTAATAAGCAATAATTTTATTAAATCAATATTGCAAAGAATAAGAGAGCATTACAAATGCAGCTTCAGTTCAGATTGCTAATAATATAACTAATTTTGTACCTTTATTGCAGCGACACTCCTGGCATGATTGTGGGTTTAAGTCTGAGAAAATTTCTCCATCTCTATATCTAGAACCTTGATATAAACAATTAATACACTCATCACAGCAAAGGCCTCGGGATGGGTAACGACAGGTCATTGCTGGACAAGGGTTAGTCCAGCAGTTGACAGTTCCATTTTGACATTTACAAGTTCGGCATCTGCAAAACAGGATAGATATAACCACAATTGTATATTTTAAGAGAAAAATAGAAACTATGAGCTTACTAGCATGTGAGAAATACTTCCCCTTGAAGTAGTGAGATGGGGCATGAATCAAGTGAGGAAACCTTATTTATACTTGTGGACATTGAACTGAAAAAACAATGTCTACAGGTCTTGCAAGGAAGATTACTGAGATAATCATGGAGCTTTAGAGTTGGTTCTTTAGACTGAGATGAAAGCAATATTGGATCTACCTAATGATTGCCAAAAATTTGAAATTAGATTACCAAGAAAAGCTATAATAAGGCAACAAACAGAAAAATAGAAAAAAACTAAGAATGGAGATACATGTATAAAGCGCTAACCCTTGAAAACCAGTATAGGAAATCACAATATACAAAATTTACAAAATATATATACAAAGTTGGGAACCACGATAGCTCAGTGGTTAGTGAACTGGACTACAAAGGACAAGAGGTAGGGTTTAATCCCAACCGACGGCTTCTGGGTTCACCCAGCCTTTAATGGGTACCGGATGTTTTTACATTATACATTAGATAAAGCATTAAAGCAAAACCGACTGTTATTGAACATGTGAACATAAAGACCAGAAAAGATCAAAACAATTGAAAACTGCACATAGAGAAGATTAGCAACGTAGGTAATAAATTTATTTTTATACAAATTTCTGATCATTTTATTTTATATTGGGATTACAAATTCTTGAATCCATCCGCACTTTTGAATGGTCTTATGCTGTAGTTTACTTTGATTATCTTCTCCATCTGCTGCAATTTATACCATTCAATTATAATACAAATCCAAATTCTCTGATTCCTCAGCATTGTCTTTGTAGTATTACATAGTATTTTTCATAGTATTATAGTAGTAGGGGAATTTGGGGGGTGGGGGGAACAGTCTAAGCCAAGTGGCTGTCATCATAAACATTGACAGCAATTGCATCGCACATTTTTTAGAGAATCCATTTTATTTCAGATAACCTTAATATCTATCTTATAATGTCTGTCTTGTTGTTGTTTAGGTTGAGAAATGTCTTTTAACTTTTTTCAACCACAATGTTATCAACTATTGTAACTATCTGTTCAATTAGCATTATCAAATAACTGTTATAACAATATCTAGAGTTGGTAAACTTTTACAAAAAGTCCTATTTCTTTATGAATTAATGGTTTTCACTGTACAGATAGTAGTGCCTTTTTTTTTTTTTAATTCCCTATCTTTTTGTAGCATCCTCCACTACTTCTAATAGGTATTGGTGGTCATCACAGCTGTCTTAATTATTTATATGCAGTCTATAATTGTAATTAAGTTCTCCAATCTATTCTCCACTTATAGTCTATTATACTAGAGTTACAATAGACAGGATAAGTGCGTAAAAAGGGTAGCAAGAGGGTGCAAAAAGGATCACTATCTACTCATAGAAACTAACAAAAAACAAAAAAAAGCTTTCAGGATCAATTATGAAAGAACAGTTTTCATGTAAAATATTGTATATTTCAAAATAAAGCAGCCAGGAAGTCACAATTAATTTTAGAAATTAAAGATTATAATATTTTAAATTTTGTAAAGTGAACCAATGCAATGAAAGTTGATGTTTTTAATACATACCAAATGAACTAAAAACATCAACTTTCATTGCATTGCCTAAAAAGAATGGTGCAGTTGAATGCAGTGACTTTAGAACAATAAGCCTAATGAGCCATGTTACAAAAATCTTGCTAAAAGTTATACAAGGAAGGATTCAGAATAAAATCAATACTGAATTAGATGAGCAGCAATTTGGATTTAGGAAAAATAGCGGGACAAAAGAAGCCATATTCTGCATGAGAACATTAATCGAAAAATACACAGAAGTAAACAAACCAATATATGCCTGCTTCATAGACTACACCAAAGCTTTTGATAGAGTACACCACAAACAACTTATAGAATGCCTAAAAGAGATACATCTAGATGACATGGATATACGACTAATATGCAATCTAAACTGGGAGCAAACAGCAATAATAAAATATAACAAAGAGTTCTCTACACCCATTGATATAAAAAGAGGAGTAAGACAAGGATGCATCCTATCACCAAGCTTGTTCAATCTATACACTGAGCAAATCTTTAAAAACATCATAGAGATGCCAGGCCTACAAATTAATGGAAAGATAATCAATAACCTAAGATATGCTGACGATACTGTACTACTAGCAGAAAATCCTAAAGACCTACAACAATTACTTAATGAAATAAACACGACAAGCAAAAAATATGGTCTAGATATGAATATCAAAAAGACTAAAACTATGATCATAAACAAAGAAAATACTCAAAACCCACAAGTGGATATCAAAATTGAAGGAATAGACCTTGAGACAGTTCAGAACTATAACTACCTTGGACATACTATAACCAGTGATGGAAAATGTACAACTGAAATAAACAAAAGAATAGGAATGGCAAAAAGTAATTTTAATGTCATGAAGGACATACTAACATCAAAACAAATAACACCAGAGCTAAAACTAAGAATAGCAAAATGTTACATCTTCTCAATATTCCTATATGGTGCTGAAACATGGACATTAGACAAGAAAACAGAACAGAGAATTGAAGCCTTTGAAATGTGGATATATAGAAGAATAGGTAGAATTGGATGGAAGGAAAAGAAAACAAATGACAAAGTCTTAAAACAACTAAAAATGAAAAGAGAACTTCTGAACACAATTAGAACAAGACAAATGCGATTCTTAGGCCATGTTAAAAGACACAACAGCCTACTGAAAGTGATCCTGGAGGGAAAATACAAGGTAAAAGAGGCAGAGGCAGACCAAGATTAACATGGACGAGTAACATCAAAAGATGGACAAATCAACCGATGACAACCTGCACCATCAAAGCAAGAGATAGAGCAAAATGGCGCTCCATGGTAGCCAACCTTCGTTGCGGAGACGGCACTCAATGATGATGATGAAAGTGAACCAAAAAAATTCTTAACAATAATATTTTTCTCAGCTTGAAAACTAAAACTGTGTGTATAATATAATGACAAAACACAAGCGTTAATTTTCTACATCACACATCCAATAGAACTAACCTATCTGTTTCTGTGATGACTTCTGCACCATTTTGATAGTGGTGACCCCTGTAATCACAGTCCTGACAAACCGGACAACATCCCAGTTCGGCTGGGTTTGAGCAGGAAACAGGTGGGCAGGGAACACGGTGACACTGTACTGATGTCCTCATGCATCTACAGACCTGACAGGGGTGATTGGGATCAGGCACCTCCTCTCCTTCAACCATTAATAAGACTCCAAAAGTACAACCTGAAGAATGCAACAATTCTAGTTAACAACAGTTGTAATAGGAAAGACTACATAGATGTATCTGAGAGTATCATTAGCAGATCAAAGAAACAGTCAAGTAATCATTTTGATAACATCAAGCTTTGTAAAGGAGAATTTTTCAAAGAACCAAGAAAATGTTTCAGCTATCATTAACATAATAACAATTGAATCCCTTAAAAACTGTTCATATCATTTAGGGTTTTGCAAATGAAATGTAATATTGCACAATAATTTTAAGCCAATAGATTTATAATTTAGATATTTAATGCTCAAAAGTCAAGAAGGATTTGTATCTTTTGAAAATACATGAACACTTTCTCATTTTTTAATTGTTTTAACATGCAACAGAAATTTTTTTTTTGCCAAAATCATCATCAAGTACTGGGCCTGCTGGCGTAGGTGATCATGTCTCTCCACAACTTTCAATCTCGGCAGCTATTTATCATTTCTGTTGTTGACCTTCTGCCATGCCATTCTCTTAAGCTGTCTGTTATTTTTTCTCTTTGCTTACCACAATCTCTTCGTCCGTCAATTTTTCCAGTTGCTACAATATATTCCAGTTGTTCTCTTCTCGTTACGTGGCCAAAAAATGATGATTGTTTCTTCCTAATATTGGAAATTAGCTCTCTTTTTGCTTTGACCTCTCTCAGAACATCTTCATTACTCTTCTTAGCTGTCCATGGTACTCTCAACATTCTTCTGTAAAACCACATTTCTACAGACTCCAGTGATTTTCTTGTCTGTTGTCCTATTGTCCATGATTCGCATCCATATGTTAAGACTGGCTCTATGCTACATTTAAGAACTCTTTTTCTTGTTTCTATTGTCAAAAATGGATTGCATAGTATCTTCCTCATTTTTTGGAAATCTGCTTTTATCTGAGCCAAAATACTGAGCCTAAAAGATTGTACTACTTTATGGAGAATGGTAAAATGAGTATGTCAAAAAGATTTTAAAATAAGATAAGTGAGAAACCATTCTTCAAACTAACGTAAAAATAACTTTTAATAAACATGACTTACCACTACAAACAGGACAGCAGCCATCTTGAACTGGGTTTGTGCAGTCAACAGGAGGACACATTCTATGTTTACATTGAACTGTTCCCTGGAGGTGCAGAATAGAATGCATTAAAAAAACATAAATTATTCATAGTTTGTACTTGCAACATGCTGAGTCTGTATGTCACATAACACCATGATGTCTACACATGGTCAGCTTTTACATGCCATTTTCCAACCTTGGCCACTCAGTATCATCAGTAAGATGGTTGACAAATTTGAGAAATTCTAGTATTATGTTTGTATGATGCTTCTAAAATCTGCTTGAAATCCTTCTTCAGACCTTTGGTGAACATTCTTCAAGGTGAACACAAGTCTTTGGCTGGTATGTGTGTTTCATGGTTGGTCAAGTGTCTGTTCAAGGTGATAAACACTATAGGCATCTTATCAGTAGCAAAATATCAGAAAATGTGGAAAAAATTTATTTGTGAACTGATCCATGAAGACCATCATTGAGTACTTCATCAGCTCTCTCACATGGAATCAACTATGAAGTCTTTCAGAAGATTCTAACAGAAAGCCTGAAGAGGCATCATACTGCTTCAAGTTAGTCACCAGCTTCTGACACTATTAAAAACAGAACCGTCTTGACATGTGTCTTGAATTGTGAGAAACACCTAACGACGAATTTTCATCTCTAGGGTTAATCATGTGAAATGAAAGTTGGATTTACAGCTAAGATTCAGAGTCAAAACAGCAATTGTCACAGTGGAAAAGTCCACATTCATCAACACCAAAGAAGGCTTAGCAGGTCCAGAGTGCAGAATAATTCATATTCATTCATCAAGAGCATATTCAGTTAGAATTTGTGTCTTCTGGTACTAAAGTGAATTCTAAATTCCACTGCTTCATTTTCAGATGCTTGAGAGAAGATGTGATGAAAAAGACTGGAATGTGGTGCAAGAGCAATTGGCTGTTCCATCACAACAACATGTTAGCTCACATCTCACTCAGAATGATGCAGATTTTGACAGAAAACAACAAGTGGTGCACCCTCTGTTTTCACCTAACATATTTCCTTGTGACTTTGCATTATTCACTAAACTGAAAATGAAGCTAAAAGGGTGTTGCTTTGACACAGTAGATGACATCATAAGTGGGATAGCTGGTTGCTTTGGGTAGTCTTAAGGAAAAAGACTTCCATGTGCCTTTGAAGCAAGGAAGAGACAATGGGATTGCTGTAAAAGTTCACAAGGTGACTATTTTAAATGTGATGGGAAAAATTAAATAAGGTTAGTCTGCACATTTCTTTGAGGCATTGTTCGAGAATTTAGGAAATCCTCATACATGCTAGAATTCATTAAGTACACTTGTTAAAACCAAAACCTATAATTAAAAAGATGCCCAATTAACAACACTTCAAAAAAGATAATATATCAAAACAAATATATCTTGAATGGCATAAACAAACAGGTGCCTAAAAGTGAAATTACTTTTAAAGAAGTGATAATCTTTAAAAAAGTTATATCTTCCAGGAAGGAAGAGTGTGGTGTAATAAGGGAACAGATCTGAAAATTAAAATTGCAGATAATATTACTATTGCTTCAGTGATGGATCTTTAATGCATGTGAGAAGACTAGCAAGTAGCACCTCTGTTAGTGTGAAATATCAAGTAAGTGATAATCTGAATAGACATTATGAGATTACAACAGCTAATAAGAAAAAAGAGCATAGGACTATTACTATTACTCTAAAGCACTTTTCATGGATGTTACTAATCAGGTAAATTATTGTGTCAAATTTACAGTTAATTTTAAAAAATCCAATAAGTTTAAACATGTGGTTGAGACGTAAGCTGAGAGAATATATAGCTGCTTCTGGCACTGAAAACTTTGCAGAAGCATAAGGCAATGAGACACCTGACAGTTAAGCATTCTGGACTTCTTCAATGGCAACATCAGTTATGGAAAAAAAAGACACATATATGAATTATAAGAACTTGCATTTTGAGATCATAATTTTTACGACATTATTGAAACCTAAGGAGAACACAGGAAATAGGTGTTTAACGTAATGACCTATACAAGTCTTCCATTCATTATTTAAAAATTTTAAAAAATTGAGTATGAAGCTAAAAGACATTCTAGTCAAAAAAAAAAAAAAGTAACATTATTCATGTGAGTACATCTTACCTGTCTACATAAACAGTCCTCACATTTGTTTCTGGAGTTGACAAATGTTCCTCCATCATCATAGCTAAGACCATTGAAGATGCACTGCTTGGGACAGACTGGACAGCAAGATCCAGGTAATGATGTAGGGAAAGGACAAGTAAGATTCTCACATTTTGTCTGCTGGCATGTAACTGTACCATACTGCAAGTGTAGAAACAAGTTCATTTAATTGTTTATTCTTAAAGTCTGTGCCCAGACTTTAAGAACATTGTATGTCTATTATTTAATGTTCCTATCAAGCTAAAAAAAACATGTACTGGCAACAAACAGCAGCTATACGAATTAGCAACCAAACAGGACAATTACAATATATAAAACAAGGAGTCAGACAGGGCTGTGTTCTGTCGCCATATTTGTTTTCACTTTACAGAGAACATATTATATGAGATCAATCTTCTTCTTCTACCTTTTTAGCTCCCAGTGGAGCATAGGTCTTCAACAAACACTTTCCAAGTCATTCTGTTTTTTGCCATTCTTTTAAGATCATTCCATGTCTTCCCCATCATCTTCATCTCTGCTTCTATCTGTCTTCTCCAAGAATTCCTTGGTCTTCCTCTTTGTCTTTTCCCCTGGGGATTCCAAAAAAGAGCCTGTTGTGTAATACTCTCAGTTGGCTTCCGTAGTGTGTGTCCTATCCAGCGCCATTGTCTTCGCTGTATCTCATTATCCACTGGTATTTGACTGGTACATTTCCATAATTCTATGTTAGCGATTTTGTCCTGCCATTTCCATCCTTTTATTCTTTGACTTCTCATGTTTGTGAAGTTTTTTTGCCTTTTATTTTACAGTATGGGATAGCCACCATGCCCAACTCTCCTTTCTCGCCTCTTACGGACATGCCTGGTAGGGTACAGCGCCACTATTCTTTACTCCCCTTTCGGGCCCCGGCAGCGCACGGGCGATGAGATCAATAGTAAACAAAAAACAAATTGAAGTCAACGGTCACAATATAAATAATTTCTGATATGCGGATGACACAGTCTTAATAGCAGAGACATCGAATGAACTTCAAGTAATGATAGACATAGTAATAGGAAGCAACAAAAAAGGTCTCAGTCTGAATAGTAAGAAAACAGAAGTAATGGTCATATCAAAGAAACAATCACCACCATCATGCAGCATAAAAGTAAACAGGACAAATTTGAAACAAGTGCAATGTGTCAAATACTTGGGCACAATAATAACATCAGATGGAAGATGCACCACAGAAATAAAAAGCAGAATAACTCAGGCCAAAATAGAATTTCAGAAAATGAAAAATATCTTATGCAACAAATCTATGTCAATAGAAGTGAGAAAGAGAGTTCATTGGTGCTATATAGAACCAATTCTGACCTATGGAAGCAAAGCATGGACAGTAGACAAACAAATGAAAAGATGATTAGAGGGCACAGAGATGGGATTTCTCAGAAGAATGTTGAAAGTTCCCTGGACAGCCAGAAAGAGCAATGAGGAAATTCTCAAAGAGGCCAACACAAAAAGGGAACTCCTAAAAAACATTAGAAAGAAACAACACTTTTCGGGCACAACATGAGAAGAGGAAAATTGGAATACTTGGTTACAACTGGCAAAATAAAAGGAAAGAGAGATTGTGGACGAGAATGAGAGAAAATACTGGATAGCTTAGTGTCATGGCATGGAAAACAGTCAACAACAGAACTGATATGATGCACTGTGAATAGAACATTGTGGAAGGACATGATCGCTTACGTCAATTGATGTGGCACATGATGATGATCAAGCTCAGCTAAAGATGAATAAAGCTCTAGAGGATTGTTATCTTCAAATTCACAACTAAGAACTTGTAAATTTTAATTACATGGTTATTTAAGTTTCGTAAACTATACTACATCATGTTTATTTAGCTGATTTATTAGTTTATTTTTATATCTTTCTATCTATTAAATTTTCCTGTGCCCTAAAGCCAAGTTTTTGATTGTTGTAAATGCTAGTGGTAATAACTTAGGCTCTACTCTTATGTGAGAACCAAAGCATTTAAATTTATGTCTTTCTGTGTGCATGACACGAGGTATAATAGTTCAAACATATGTCTGGAGATAAATTTTTTCTCTTTGTCTCTTCTGGTAACATTAATCCCTATTAGATGTGCCGACCATACTACATGGGTGGTCACTGATTTACATGGGTCCACTAAGCATTGATGCCAATTTTTCCATTAAAAAATAATAATTATCTTGTTAACCATTTAACCTGTTTTGTTTAAGTCAGAGGACATTTCCAGGAACTCTTCTTAGTTACTTGGCTAGAAAGAAGCCATCTTGGAGAGGCCAAATATCTTAAAATTTAATGTGAAACATTTTTTTAAAACCAATATACACACAAATGACACTAAAAATAATTATAAAAGTGATATTTGTTATTCATTTGTGATGAAATTCACTTGAATTGTATAAATATGGATACACTGTGCATGAAAAGTTATCATTCAGTGTTTTGATGTATAATTCAATTGGATCAGCTTGATGAAACAGGTTGAAACATTTGTTTTCATTTTTTTCCCCTTCATTCCAGCACATACTGCTTGCCACTTTCTTTTACAGACATTTTACATTATTGTAATCACAAAATTTTACTTATAAAGTCAGTTCTGATTTTTGGAAGCGAATAATGGACAGTTGACAAATAAATGAAAACATGATTAGAGGCCACAGGGATGAGATTTCTTAGAAGAATGTTGAAAGTTCCCTGGACAGCTAAAAAGATGAATGAGGACAAAAAAGGCCAACAAAAAAAAAGGGAGCTCCTAAAAATATTAGAAAGAAGCAATCAAAATGAGTAGAGACAATTTGGAATGTGTGGTTACAATTGGTAAAATACAGAGAAAGAGAGATTACAGATGACAAAGAGAGGAGATACTAGATATCTTAGTGTCATGGCACGGAAAACAGTCAACAACATAATTGATACTATGAAACGTGGATACAAAATTGTGGAAAGAAATGTTACCCTAAGCTAACTGTTATGACACATAAAGATGATGAAACACAAAAAGCAGTCATTCATGAACATTCCGATATACAATTTGTGATTGGCAAGTGTAAAATAGCAGATATTTAATTAAATTTGTGCAACTATCATTATACAAAATATTCTGTTGAAAAATGGAGCTGTGCCATATTTGCATTAATGATTTTTGTAGCCTGGTGTCCAACCATATGCCACTGCAGATGAGAGGAGTCCAGACACCAGAACACCTTATTCTAATTTGTAAAAACCTGGTCAAACAAAAGAGACTTAAAATAAAAACTGCAGGGACACATGGTGACCTGGAGAAACCAAAAACCTCTCAGATTAGAAGAGGCAAGTGGTAACAAAATATACAATATAATAACTGAAACAGACAGCTGCCTTCATAAGAGTGTCTAGAATCCTAGTCTGAATGAGCCATGATCGCAGAAGAACAAGAAATATAAATCACACACATATATAATATTACAATGAGAATGATTACACTTTTCGCAGCAAAACATATTAGCAATGATACTTAGGTGAATACTCACTGACCTATTGCTTTACACCTGAGACATGTGGTACAAACTGATAAGCTGATGTAAATTTGCTGGTAAAAAAAAATTAAGCCGGATCAAGTAAAAACATACTACACATAAATCGTACTTCACAAGAACACTCCTGGCACAATGAACTTGGGTGGATAAATCTTTGCTGGTTTCTAAAGATGCGTCGATCATACAGACAGAAGTTGCATTTGGGACAACATTCCCCTGGTAGAGTTGCAGCATGACTGCAGGCGGGAGGGTCACATTTCACCTCACTGCATTTAATTTGTCCTTGCTATTGAACAATATGACACAGATGTATTTGATATTTATATAATAATATTTATTTAAAAATAAAATCTTTAAATTCTGTACATTATTTTACAATTCATTAATTATTAGCATTTTTAGATGGATGTTCTTAACTCACAGCATCATGAATTGTTTTGAATAATAATGATTTTTTTTTTACAAGAATCCACAGCATAGTTCATGCAAAGCTGCATATTTTTAAATCTCTGTGACAATTATTAAGATAGCTTGCTTGAGGATTTCAGAGACACAGAGTGATCTCTTTATTTTGTCCAGTGTTGATGTTGTAAATGTGAACTAAATTCATTCTAGTAGCTTTCCTTTTGGAAAATTATGGTCTTACATGCATGCCAAAAATTGTGACAAAACTTGTTAATGTAAGAACTTTTAGAACAACTGATTCCATGAGTGGAGGTGATGAGAAAGTAATTAATGCTCTTAACAGATGATATAGACCACAATAACACTCCAGTAACACTTTTTTTTTTTAGTAAAGAAATATATTATTTAAATATGATGTACTTATCCTCCTTATACTTAGCTTTAGTTAACAGACATGAATTCCAAGAATCTTAACTAGAACTTGATCCCCGCCACAATAATTATAACAAATTGTGAAACAAATTTTCTAAAAAATATTGTAAAGAAATTGTATTTAAAAAAAAAAAGCGAGTGATTATTAATGAGCTTTAACCTCACAAAGACATGTAGAGCATGCATCTCCAGGTCGTGTGAATGATTCCCCATCATTGTATTCTTTTCCACCTATGGAACAAACTCCATTACAATCAGGGCAGCAACGCCCTGGCACTATGGTTGGTTTACTGCATCTGACAGGTGGGCATTCATGGGAAGTGCAGCTAATTGATCCATTCTGTAAATATAGATGAGGCATTTAAGACACAGCAGACATTGTTTATGTTGATTATATTGTGTTTTACCAATTGTTATAACAATATACTAGCTTATTTACATCAATTATATCCATTTTTGTTTATGCAATAAAAAATTAATTGCACACATTACAAATTAGAAATGTCCATTATTTTACCAGTGGCCACCTACATAAGCATTGATCATCACATCCTGTAGCATTTTGTATAGCAGTAACAGTCTTTAAGTCCTATATAAAATAGGCTGTATCATTTTTGTCATTCTAAACAGTTCTCCTATTTACTATGTTACAAATGCCACAGCAGATAAAGTATATGTTAGGTACATGCATGATCCATTACTACTTTCAGGATCATGAAAACAGTCATAGCTCATGTTCTTAGGTTAAAATAAAACTGAAACAAATGTTGTCTCGTATAGGTACGTGCTATCTTCTTTCTTTCTTCTTCTACCTTTCAGCTCCCTGTGGAGCATAGGTCTTCAACAAACACATTCAAAGCAGTTCTGTTTCCTGGCATTCTTTTAATATCATTCCATGTCTTCCCCATCATCTTCATCTTTGCTTCCATCTGTCTTTTCCAAGAATATTTTGGTCTTCCTCTTTGTCTTTTTACTTGGGGATTCCAAAAAGGGCCTGTTGTGTAATACTCTCAGTTGGCTTCCGCAGTGTGTGTCCTATCCAGCGCCAATGTCTTTGTTCTATCTCTTTATCCACATGTATTTGACTGGTACATTTCCATAATTCTATGTTAGTGATTTTGTCCTGCCATTTCCATCCTTTTATTCTGCGTAAGCATCCATTAATGAAGGTATGTGCTATAGACTCTCTAAAATTACTGATTTTTTGCTTTTAAATTTGCTGAATAGATAAATGAAATAATGTTGGTACCTATTTTACCTGACAAACACAAATCTGACAACTATCACTGCCACTGAATCTTTGTCCATTGCGAACAGGTCTTCCCTGATACAGGCAAGAATCACAGTGGAGGCAACACTGGTCTCTTCGTCTACCTGGATGTGTGCAGGCTAATGGGGGACACTCCTCCATGACAGTTGAACAGGACACTCGACCATTCTGAATAAATAATAATGCATTGTTATGTAATGTAAAAAATGTTTAAGTGACTCTTCTCAAAAGTTCATTTTGAAACAACAGAAAATCAAATGAGCTACTATTTTATAATGTTAATTATACCTGCATATGCAACTTAAACTTTTATAATTTATTACTCATTGTAAAATAAAAAAAATTATTCTCCTCAGGGAAATGCCACTAATGACATTAACCAATGGGGAAATATGTTGCTAAGTGTGAAAACAACTCTTAGAACAAGAATCCTGCATAATAAGTCTACTAATATGGCTGTCATAGATAAACTTATTATTTCTGCTATTTGTTTTTTTTTGGCGTTCGCCAGCTTTTACCTCCGGCGAAGTCCCTAGAGACTAGGAAGTAAATTTTGCACGTTAATCTGTTTTTCCATGGCAGCCATGTGCACAGGAATCCCATGCAGCACAAGCAGATAACTCGGTTATCAGAGGTGCTCATATTTTTTATGTCGATGAGTAATTGACATTTCAAGCTGGCCTTCTCAGCTGAGACCAGGAGTCGCTGCCACGTAGAGAAATCATTTGAACTCACAACCTCTCTGTCTTGAAAGCTTTTTGTCTCGAGACCAAACAGTCCCCCATGTCGGAAATTGAATTTGGAACGCAAAGAGAATGTTCTCTAACATACCGAAACAAGTAAATAGCATTAGAGACATGCATCATTTGGCTGTCTTGCAAAACTGGGTAATTTATTTATCATATGTTTATTATGATGGTCAAGTCGGATAATTTTACCTGCTACTGTATGCAGTAAACAGTACAACCTGCGGCTGCCATGCTGCCTTGCAGGTATGTTCAGGAAAGTGAAAGGCTAAGGGAGGGTACCTTGAAGTAAAACAACCCCACTGCCTTGTGGGTGAGACTTTTTAGTCAAAGGCTAACAGAGCCAAACAAAAGAAGGCAACAGAAAATCACTGTCGTAATTTCTTTGTACAATCATTAATCGCCACAAGAACAGAAATCATGACAACAACGTTAAGGGGGATTCCATTGGAAAACCTTCGTTCGGTAGGGGACATCATGTGCTACAGGTGATACCAAATTGTCATCAAGCTACTGTAAGCAAAATAAAGATAAAACAGACTCTAAAGATAGGTACTTGGAATGTGAGAACACTCATGCAGAACGGTAAACTGGAAAACATCAAACAGGAAATAAAAAGAATGGGTTTACATTTATTGGGATGTTACGAAATGAAATACACTGGATCAGGGGAGATTTATTCTGATGAACATAAAATAATCTATTTTGGAGGTACTGAACACCAAAGAGGAGTAGGTATCATCTTGGATGCAGAAAGAGCAAGAACAGTAAAAGGCTTTTACCCAATATCTGACAGTCCATTATAAGCCTTATACAAGTTTATACACCAACAGCAGACAGTCTAGAGGAAACGATAAATTTTACGACCAGTTAAATAAGGCACTTCGTGAATGCAAACCACATGAAAACACCATAGTTCTAGGGGATCTATGCAAAAGTAGGAAAGGAAAGAGTTGAGGAAGTAGTTGGTCATCATGGCTTAGATGAGAGGAATGAAAGAGGTGAAAAACTTATTGACTTGGCAAGAACACACAACATGATGATAGAAAACACCTGGTTTAAGCGACATCCAAGATGTCTGTGGACATGGAAAAGCCCAGGAGACAACGCACGTAATCAAATTGATTACATAATGATAAGCAATAGATTTAGAAACAGTCTGGTGTGTGTGAAAACTAGGCCAGGGGCAAATTGCAATAGTGATCCTGTACCAGTTGTGGGAAAGCTTACAGTAAAATTAAAAGCAACAAAACAAGCCTCAGTTAACATCAAATTAAATTTAGATTTACTCAAATCAGACAAGAAGTTGCAGGACAAATTTAAAATCACAACTCAGAACCGGTACAATTCAATAGAGAAGATACAAAGCATTGATGAACAGTGTGAAATGCTAAAAGAATCAATGCAACAAACATTAAAAGAGTTCATACCACCAGTGAGGACAAATTCAAGAAAGAAATGGAAGACATTTTGCAGCTAATGGATATAAGAAGAAGAAATTAAAAAAATAAAGATGAGTATAAGAGATTAAATAAAGAAATTGTAATAAAATGCAATGAAGCAAAAGAAGCATGGCTAAAAGAGAAATGCAAAGAGATTGAAATGCAACAAAAAGGAAATGCCAAAGTTATCTATTGACCTTTTGAGCAGTAGCTGGGTCCATTGGGCATAGACCCAGATACTCTTTCTCTTACCTAAATTTCATTCTAGCCGTTTTCAATCCTTCTAAAGATCTTTTATCACTTGCCATTTGTCTCTGTTCTGAGCAAGCATCTCTATCTCATTGAGTGAGCCGATTCCTGATGCTCTTGCCTCTCTGATCAATATTCTTCTCAGTGTCTCTCTAGGACAGCCTCTTTTCCTCTTACCTGTTGTTTCCCACATGAGGGCTTGCTTTGTTATTCGGTTATTATCTCTCCTCATCACATGTCCAACATATGGCCATCATCTTTTCTTGATTACTGAAGATATTAGTGGTTGATTGGCGATTTCTCTAATTTCTTTGTTTGTTTTGAATTTGTTTCACGCTATACCAAGTATTTTCCTTAGACATTAATTCTTGAATGCATTAAACTTTGTTTCTATGTCTCATGTTGTTTTCCAGCTCTCACATGCATACATAAGGGTAGATAATACGTTTGATTTAAATAGTCTAAGTTTTGTGTTTGTGCTGATGAGTTTTGATTCCCACAACTTTTCAAGGCTTCTGAAAGACAATGCTGCTTAAGCTATTCTGATTCTAATTTCTTTACTTGTATCCCTTCCTGATCAATGTGACTTCCAAGATAGATAAAGTGGTCGATTTCTGCCAAAGCTATATACAAACAAATTGAAAAATTAACAGGAAGATAAACACAATAAAAAAATGGATGTTTAAGATCAAAGGAAGGAGAACTGTTGATTGAACAAGAAAGCATAAGAGAATGATGGACAAAATACATTAAAGATCATTATAATGATGAATAATAGTAGAAGAAAGCAACAAGAAAGGTCTCAGTCTGAATAGTAAGAAAACAGAAGTAATGGTTATATCGAAGAAACAATCATCACCATCATGCAGCATAAAAATAAACGAGACAAATCTAAAACAAGTGCAACGTTTCAAATACTTGGGTACAATAATTTCATCAGATGGGAGATGCACCGCAGAAATAAAAAGCAGAATAGCTCAGGCCAAAATAGCATTTAAGAAAATGAAAAATATCTTATGCAACAAATCTATGTCAATAAAAATGAGAAAGAGAGTTCATCAGTGCTATATAGAACCAATTCTGACCTATGGAAGTGAATCATGGACAGTAGACAAACAAATGAAAAGACGGTTAGAGGCCACAGAGATGGGATTTCTCAGAAGAATGTTGAAAGTTCCCTGGACAGATAAAAAGACCAATGAGGAAGTTCTCAAAGAGGCCAACACAAAAAGGGAGCTCTTAAAAAACATCAGAAAGAAGCAATCAACATTTTTCGGGCAAATCATGAGAAGAGGAAAGTTGGAATACTTGGTTACAACTGGCAAAATAAAAGGAAAGAGAGATCGCGGACGACAAAGGGAGAAAATACTGGATAGCTTGGTGTCATGGCATGGAAAACAGTCAACAACAGAACTGATATGATGCACTGTGGATAGAAGATTGTGGAGGGACATGATCGCCTACGCCAACCGGCAGGGTACATGATGATGATGATGATGATAATGATGAACGAACAGAAGTAAATATTAAGGATAATGGAGAAGGACCAGAAATACTCAAAGAAGTGGAAGAAGCCTTGCACAATATGAAAGCAGGCAAAGCTCCTGGACCAGATAATATAACTAAAGAAGAGATTGAAGCCATGGGTGTTTTAGGCATAGCAATAATAACAAAAATATTGAATATCTACAACACCACATATATACCAGACGACATACTCAAATCAATATTCTTAGCCCTACCAAAGAAATCGGGTGCGATTGAATGCGATGATTTTCGCACAATAAGCCTTATGAGTCACATGACTAAGATATTACTAAGAATCATCATGCGAAGAGTGTGAAACAAAATCAGTCCAGAAATTAGTGATGAACAGTCTGGCTTTGTTAGAGGTAAAGGAACGAGCAACACCATATACATCATAAGATCTTTAGTAGAAAGAGCCATAGAGGTGAAAACAGATCTATACCTATGTTTCATAGATTATACCAAAGTATTTGACAAAGTAAAGCACCAAGAGATAATCCAAATTTTAGAAAGCATAAACGTAGACAGAAAAAATCTGAGAATAATAAAGAACATGCCAGCAGGCCCCGTACTTGATGATGATGATGTTTATGCCTTGTGACTCAAGACTTTGAAGGCCCCAAACTTTAAAGAATACATTTATAGATAATTTTTATTCTGAATTTCCTCTGAAGCATATGTCAAATACATAAAATGTGATGTTTGTATGGCTCATGCACAAAACAAAAACACTTAAAGCAGTTTCAAGGCGGATGATTAAAAAAAATAAGAATAAAATGACAATGAATAAAGTTGGAAGAGGAATGAATAAATAAGCAATAGTGGTAAAGAAATTTGATGCTTCAATTTGACAAAAATTAAATGTTATATAAAGTGTACATGAGTTCTTACCTCACAAATACATTTAGTGCATGGATCAGCTGGTGAGATAAATGTCTCTCCTTGTCTATAATCTTGACCATAGTAAATACACTTGTCACAAACAGGACAACATTGTCCTTCAATTTTTCTTGGTTCAGGGCAGAAGACTGGAGGGCAAGTGGCAGTCTTAGATTCACATACAATTTCTCCTGAATAAGAACATTAATTTATAAAATTAAAGTTAATAATTTTTCTTGACAATTCATTACATGAAACCAATTAATGTTGCAAAAAGGTAACTGTGACAACTTTTTTAATACTAGAAAATTAATAAAATAATTGATAGAACTGTTTGTATAAGTTAAAAATAAATTATATTTTGTTACTATAATGTTAAACATTAGAGTTAGACATTATAGCGAAGGAAAGTAAAAAAAAAAAAAGAGCAAAAAGACAGAAGTAATGGTAACAACAAAGAATAATACATCATTGCAATGCACAATAAAGACAAGTGAAACAATATTAAAACAGATAAATTAATTTAAATATCTGGGAATAATGTTACCTCAGATGGTAAATGTACAATAGAGGTGAGATGCAGAATAGCTCAGGCAAAAGCAGCTTTCCAAAAAATGAGGAAGGTACTGTGCAATCCATTGTTGACAAAAGAAACAAGAAAAAGAGTTCCTAAATGTTATGTAGAGCCAGTCTTAACATATGGATGTGGATCATGGACAATAGGATAAAAGAAATAAAAATCACTGGAGGCTGTAGAAATGTGGTTTTACAGAAGAATATTGAGAATACTATGGACAGCTAAAAAGAGTAATGAAAATGTTCTGAAAGAGGCCATAGCAAAAAGAGAGCTAATTTCCAATATTAGGAAGAAACAACCATAATTTTTTTGGCCATGTAATGAGAAGGGAACAGCATGTTGTGACAACTGGAAGAATTGAGGGACGAAGAGATAGAGGGAGGCAAAGAGAGAAAAATAGGAGACAGTTTAAGAGAATGACTTGGCAGTAGGTCAACAACAGAAATGATAAATAACTGTCAAGATTGAAAGTTGTGGAGAGACATGAACACCTACAGCAGTGGCATGGTACTTGATGATAATGATTTTGTTACAATGTAAATAAACAATTACATTATACAATTTCCTAGCTATTTTAATAAACATCATGAGAACACACATATTTATTCAAAGGTGTGCATTTGTATCACAGCTGAACATTTTAAAATACTTTTTTAGATAACAAATACTTTAAAAAAAAAAATGCATACAAAGTGATATTTTATAAAGTCGTTAAAAATATGTAAATTCAGGTCATCATACATATTAAAGAGGAGAACACAGCACTGCTGCGAAAATCAATGTTTCGTACGTGTTCAAAGCCTGCAGTAGCTAGAAAGGATTTTTCTATATGGGGTTGAAATAAAAAACCTGAGCCTACCACGTCGTGGCGACTGCTTTAACCAAGCAGTCTTTATTTCTCTGGTCCCTTCATGAGCTACTATACACCATCATATGTATATGGTAGATGTGTTGTAGGATTGTTTTTAAAAGAAAATATATATTAGAATATGAAATGGCATGAGCCAGCTCTGACTGTCTCTCCCCACAGTGGTGTGATGTCATATTTACAGTTATGTCCATTTGCAATGCGTTACATACTATTTATTTTTAACGTTCTACATTACATTAGTATGTCTGTTAGGAATAACCCTTTCTGAACAGACATATCTGATGTAACTATTTCTTCTGTCATTTAATTGTTGAGGTTAAGTTCTTCATTTATGCTTCTATCACTAATATTGACAAATTTCTGTAACTCTTTTTTCACTCTTACTGATCATTTAATATTGGTCCAATAAAATTAACCCAAAACCCAACACACTAGCCAGACAAAACAGCCTACACCTCTCTGTTGAACATCAAAAATATAATTACTGTGGGAACAACATGAAGACTATAATATAAGCTTCAACCACTCATTGCAGAAGCACCCATTTTGGGCATTTCTTAAAAAGTCTTTTTCACAGAGTATCCCTGATGTCAGTCAAAATATCACCAAACCACCTCACAAGACATCATGTCAGAGTTACAAAAGCTGCCACAACCCACAAAATGGTTCTGTAATAATTACTTTCCTATTGTGAAATTGCTGGAAATGTCATATTGAGGCCCTCTCCAATATTAAATGATCAGTAAGAGTGAAAAAAGAGTTACAGAAATTTGTCAATATTAGTGATAGAAGCATAAATGAAGAACTTAACCTCAACAATTAAATTAAATGACAGAAGAAATAGTTACATCAGATATGTCTGTTCAGAAAGGGTTATTCCTAACAGACATACTAATGTAATGTAGAACGTTAAAAATAAATAGTATGTAACGCATTGCAAATGGACATAACTGTAAATATGACATCACACCACTGTGGGGAGAGACAGTCAGAGCTGGCTCATGCCATTTCATATTCTAATATATATTTTCTTTTAAAAACAATCCTACAACACATCTAGCAGCAGAAAATACAATATATCCAATCTGTGTACTACGGTGAGACTAGACCATCATTTGAAACAAATACAGAACAAGCTGGCTACAAAAAAGGTAAATATAACTCAAACACAAACTGCCAAAGTATGAGCAGACCCTATTTTTTCCAGAATAGACTAACGGCAAAAATACAGTAGGTTCCATGCACACTCGTGCACTTTAAAGAACCTTTAGGCAGTTAAAAAAAAAATATGGCCACTGCTCGAACAAAAACATTTGGCTGAAGATGGATGTGTTGGCCATAAAGCACAGCTATAGTGGCTTTGCTGTAAACTAGCAACACAATGCACACATGTCCCACATAACACTAAACAGAAATGAGGAGTATGGGTTCAATTATAGTTTAAGCTGCCTAATGTTTAATTTTCTGTTGTAGCATATTTGTTGTCTTTTCTGAGTGCTGTAAAAATCTGACCCTGTCTCTGTGTAATTTGTTTGAAATTGGATACTCAAGGCTACATGCTAAGATAGTAAAAAAAAAAAAAAGTAAAGTACCTCTGTCACGCCAAGTGGTGTATAGAGAATATGATGTTAGTGACCATAAACTTTACAGACCCTCAGCACATGATTTTTGGGGTAATGTGGTCAGTATTACGCTCATGCCGCTTTACTTTCCCAGAAAAAAGTCCGGTACCCATTAAAGGCTGGGTGAACCGGAATCTGTCGGTTGGGATCGAACCCTACATTTGTCTTTTGTAGTCCAGTTCACTAACCACTGAGCTATCGCGGCTACATGCTAAGATAACTGCAACATAATTCTCATTATAATGACATCACCATATTAAAAAGGAATGATATGGTACTTATCTTATGGAGTCTCACCAGGTGATGAAGAAGTTACAAACTTTGAGCTGAACAATACTTTCCTTGAACTTATTTAGACTGACATCTTAAAGTATACGCAAAAAAAAAAAAGGATATGAATTAACAAAAAGAAATAAACAATGCAGATAACTATAGATAAATACAAAAATATAGTGGAATAATCCCTACCTTGATTACAGACACAGCGAGTACATTCATCTCGAGACACCTCTTCTCCATTTCTATACTTTTGCCCTTTGCTAGTGCATCCTGTAAAAATAATATTTAGAGACTACACAAAGAGGAGATCAAATTAATATAACAAACAGATAATAAAAATTAAAGACCCCGTCACGCCAAGTGGCGTATAGGGAATATGGTGTTAGTGACCATATATTTTACAGACCATCTGCACATAATTTTTGGAGTAATGTGGTCGGTTTTACGCTTGTGCCGCTTCACTTTCCCTGAAAAAAATCATGGTACCCATTAAAGGCTGGGTGAACCCGGAAAGCGATCGGTTGGGATCAAACCCTAACTCTTGTCCTTTGTAGTCCAGTTCACTAACCACTGAGCCATCATGGCTCAAACAGACAATGCAGAAGACCAAATCATCAGGTTAATGCAAATAAGTTCAGGACAAATTGCAGGTTAGTGGTGCAGGTGATTTCAGGATTCTTCAAGATACCAGGAAATGACAAAGCAGGTACATTAGTTAAGAGAGGATCCAGACAGACACAGTTTCACACCACCATGTCATTAAACACAGTAAAACAGATTATAAACTCCAATAGTAGAGACGATAGGCTGAATAGATAGGCCATGAGAAAAACTGAGAGAGATCTTTTTAAATACATGTCAAAGCCAAACAACCACAGCAATAATGACAATCTAATAAGAAAAGTATAAACAACTATTTTCAGACTGAGAACCAGTCGTGTACAACTGCACGACCACATCAATAGAATACAACGAAGCCAAACTCCAGCAGGTCCACTCTGTGAACATCCACAAGAAACAGTAAAAGATCACTGTTTGACTATCAAAAGCTCACCGATATCAGAGCAATTCTATTTCCTCAAAGACCTGATAAATATACTTTGTACAGAACTACAAAGGAACTCAGAAATACCTGTAGATATCATTACATGGTGTTGGGAAGGTATTAGCTCACAGACCCAAGGATTCATAACAAGTTAATGTATGGGTGTAAACTTTAAAAGAAATTGTTGTGTGTGTGTGTGTAAGAGAGAGAGAGAGAGAGAGAGAAGAGAGCCATTTGATATAGCAGCTGGAGTCTGATTTTGATTTTTTTTTTCTCAGGGATCAATTTTATTAGGAGATATACAAGCCTTGGGAATTCTTCAGTTTTATATTGTGCCAATCTACTTATATGGAGGTGAATTCTGGATAATCAAGCATTAAGCAAGACAAATTCTGGAGGCCACAAAATGTAATTTTGCAGAAGTTTGTTGTGAATACCACTGACTACAAAGAGTAATAAGAGCACTCTAAGAGGGGTCAATGCAAGAGAAAGTTCATTACCAACATTAAGTGAAAGCAATTACAATTTTGTGGCCATGCAATAAGAAGGAACAGTAGGAAAATACTGTGACAATAAGAAACTTTGTGAAGAAGAGTCAGAAAGAAATAGAGATAAAAAAAAAATACCCAGTTTAAACGGCTTGGTAGGAAGTCAAGATAAAAAAAAAGATAAACTATATTTGTATTAGTTACAAATATTCATATTTTATTTGCTCCATTGTAAAATATAATCACATTTATAACATCTTCAATAAAGTTTATATTACAGTAAATACAAAACATATTTTGAGAATCTCTTAGTGCCAGGTGAGCGACCTAATTTTATGCAACAAGTCATTTAATTTCAAGTTGTTGAGCATTCTGGGTTGATTCAGTGACGTCAATGGAAGAGTACTGTCTGCTTTACTTCCAAATGTTATGGCTTAGTACAGTGAAGTTAAAGAACTTCAAATCCCAACACCATTATACATTATAGGACTAATTTATTTTTCTTAGTAATTGTATG
Organism: Megaustenia siamemsis; assembly: GCA_032433765.1. Taxonomy (NCBI): domain Eukaryota; kingdom Metazoa; phylum Mollusca; class Gastropoda; order Stylommatophora; family Ariophantidae; genus Megaustenia; species Megaustenia siamemsis. Next base: position 49,655,684 of record JAVIAB010000047.1, read on the forward strand.
ACAACATCTCATACACTTGCTCGACAAGGACTCTTTCTGATAGATTGCTTCCTGCTGTGAAGTTCTATATAAAGTTTCTATTTTTACTTCTTTACTGGTAAATATATGACAACATTTGATAGTCTTGCATAGTACAAAGTTCAACCACATTAGTTTAGGAACACTAAAGTGACTGGCTTTTCACAAACCATGTAATTCTTCTGTATTTATGATAGCTAAATTACAATGGAACAACATTTTAATATCACAGGAATCCAGTATTTCATTGATTAGAGTATGTAAAGACTAAAGTAAAACGAGGCTGTCAGGTTTTATAGTACCTGCACAAATGGGGCAACAATCTCCTGGTGGTGTTTCTGTTTTCTCACATCTTAATCTTGAGCACTCCCGAGCCACAACCACATTGCGACACCTCATTTCACCAACTTGACATGTGCACAGACGACATATATCCCCACCGCTAAAACTAACTGTATCTCCTTCCTGCACCACACGACCCTCAAACAGGCAGTCTGGAGACACAATGTTTATTTTAGTTAATTTTTTAAAGCATGCAAGTAAAGTAAAAGGAAAATGGTTAAATGTAAAGTAAACTTTAGGAAAAAGAACAAAAGTTAACATGAAAATAGTATCTCATGATAAATAACAGAGATAATAAACTTTAGTAACAGTATGTTTTGATAACTGTGACCAATAATACAGGACAGTAAAGAATATAATACAAAAAATGAAAAGAAAGAACAACATTGGTGTCAATACATTTTAAAAATCATGCCTAGACATTTTTGCTCTGCATAAATTATTTTCGACTTTGCTGATGATATAGTCCTCATTATCAGTCAGATAAAAACGATGCAGGAAAACATAAATGAACTATCATCAATAGCCAGCAAAATTGGGCTTGAGATCAATCATGAAAAGACTAAAGTCATGAAAAGCTTAATTCCAACAGATGACAGAATATACATAGAAAACAAACCAGTGGAAGAGATTGATCACTTTATCTATCTTGGAAGTCACATTGATCGGGAAGGGGATAGAAGTAAAGAAATTAGAATCAGAATAGCTAAAGCAGCAATGTCTTTCAGAAGCCTTGAAAAGTTGTGAAAATCAAAACTCATCAACACAAACCTTAGACTATTCAAATCAAATGTACTATCAACACTTACATATGCACGTGAGAGCTGGAAAACAACAAGAAACATAGAAACAAAGTTGAATGCATTAAAAAATAAATGTCTATAAGGAAAATACTTGGTATAGCATGGAACGAATTCAAAACAAAAGAGGAATTAGAGAAATCACCAATCAACCACTAATATCTTCAGTAATAAAGAAAAGACAATGGTCATTTGTTGGACATGTGATTAGGAGAGATAATAATCGAATAACAATGCAAGCCCTCATGTGGGAAACAACAGGTAAGTGGAAAAGAGGCCGACCCTGAGAGACGCTGAGAAGAACATTGATTAGAGAGGCAAGAGCAGCAAGAATCGGCACCCTCAATGAGATAGAGTTGCTTGCACAGAACAGAGACAAATGGCGAGATTTGATAAAAGATCTTTACAAGGATTGAAAACTGCTAGAATAAAAATTTAGATAAGAGAAAGAATATCTGGGTCTATGCCCTATGGGCCGGCTACAGCTCAAAAGGTCGATAGATAGATAGATAGATAGATAGATAGGTAGGTAAATATATAGATAGATAAATTATTTAACCTCTTCATAAAATTACCTGTACATTCTGAGCAACACTCATTAGGCCTGATAACACCATGAGAACACTTCTCCCAGCAGTCAGATCTTGGTCGACATATAATTTTTCCTCCTTGACACTCACACACATCACAGGGGGAATTGTGAGAAGGCCATGAATCTCCCTCATAATGTTCAACTCCTTGGTCCTCACATGCTGCAGATTTTTTTAATGTAAAGAAGACACAAAGGAAATTATGTGAACATTATTTTCACTTATTCCAGTCTGGGTGCAAGTCCATTTCCAAATCACAGTTTTAATTAGGGTTTTTTATATTTTAAAATTATTTTGGGGTAAATTTTAATAAATCTGACACTGACACATTGATTGTCAAATTGACAATTGAATGAAAATGGGTCTAATATTATCATTAATACTGGTATAATTAATTTATTATTACTTAGCAAAATTAAATAAATTATACTTATATAAAAATAAGTGAACTACTGAACACAATTCAAACAAGACAAATGCAATTTTTGGGCCATGTTAAAAGACACAACAGCCTACTGAAAGTAATCTTAGCGGGAAAAATACAAGGTAAAAGAGGCAGAGGCAGACCAAGACTAACATGGACGAGTAACATCAAAAGATGGACAAATCAGCCTATGACAACCTGCACCATCAAAGCAAGAGACAGAGCAGCAGAATGGCGCACCATGGTAGCCAACCTTCGTTGCGGAGATGGCACTCGATGATGATGATGATGATAAAATAAGTTCTTTGATATATTTAATTACAGTTGGTGTATATTTTATGGATAGATGCAGTGACAGAGACATGTAACAACAAAGGGAAATAATTAATTCTGATAGTTCGAGCAGCTCAAGAACGACAAATGATATAACCCCGACACCTTTTAGGTATCAGTGAAAAAAGAAAAGAAGGAGAAGAAGAAGGTGTATATTTATCTCAATAGGCTAATTATTTTAGCTTTATAATAGGCTAATTTCTTTTGTTTATAAATATTTTAAAAAAGTACTAATAGATGTTAATGTTCTATTTAACTGTTGCTTCAAGTCTAGTGCAAGATCTCTTGAGCAATCTGTCCAGAGTTTCACAGAGGGTAACAATTCTAACTGTCTTTTCCTGTACATGTCATATATGTCTTCTTCTTCTTCTACCTTTTTTTTAACTACCTGTGGAGCATAGGTCTTCAACAAACACTTTCCAAGTCATTCTGTTTTTTTGCCATTCCTTTAAGATCATTCCATGTCTTCCCCATCATCTTCATCTCTGCTTCTATCTGTCTCCTCCAAGAATTCTTTGGTCTTCCTCTTTGTCTTTTCCCCTGGGGATTCCAAAAAAGGGCCTGTTGTGTAATACTCTCAATTGGCATCCGCAGTGTGTGTCCTATCCAGTGCCATCATCTTCGCTGTATCTCTTTACCCACTGGTATTTGACTGGTACATTTCCATAATTCTATGTTAGTGATTTTGTCCTGCCATTTCCATCCTTTTATTCTGCGTAAGCATCCATTAATGAAAGTCTGTATCTTCATGATTGTCAATTTTGTTGTTCTCCATGTTTCACAGCCATATAATAGCACCGACAAACATTTGAGTTGAAAATTTTTATTTTTGTATTTAACCTAATTTCTTTGGATTTCCATATGTTTCCCAAGGCAACGAAAGCTCCTCTTGCTTTTGATATCCTAATTTTGGTATCATTTTCTGTAGCTCCCTCTTTATCTATATTACTGCCCAGATATATGTAAGATTATAAGTCTAGTAGAGGTGTTTCTCCTAATTTTATCTGGTTATTGCCAACTGTATTAATTCTCATAATGTTGGTCTTACCTCTATTAATCTTCAGTCCTAGCTGTTGTGATCTCTCATCAAGTATGCTCATTTTATCCTGCATCTGTTCTGGAGAGCTATGTCATCAGCATAGTCTAAATCATCAAGTTGTTTAGTCAGTGACCACTGGTTTCGATTTCTGTTGTTTTGAGTTATTTTCATAATCCAATCTATGGTCAGTAGAAAGAGAAATGGAGACAGAAGGCATCCCTGCCTTACTCCTGTTCTTATTTCAAATGCTTCTGTAAGCTGTCCTTCACGCACCACTCTACATTTCATTCCTTCATACATTGTTTTTATAAGGTTAATAAACTTCATAGGGATTCCGTAATGACTCAGCAACTCCCAAAGCATTCCTCTGTCTAAACTATCAAATGCCTTTTCATAATCTATGAATCCAATATAAAGTGGGGAGTTTAGTTCTAAACTTTGTTCAACTATTATTCGTAGAGTAGTTATTTGATCAGCACATGATCTGTTCTTCCTAAAACCTGCTTGTTCATCTCTCAAATGTTTCTCTATGGCCTCCTTTAGTCTGTCCAGAATGATTCTGCTTAATATTTTTCCTGGCACTGATAGTAGCATAATTCCCTTATAATTTGTGCACTCCTGTAAACTTCCTTTCTTTGGTAGTTTGATCATATAACCTTCTTTCCAGTCTTTAGGTATTTCTTCCCTTCTCTCAAATGTTATCTAATAGATTATGTAACATCTTGGTAGAGGTGTTGATATCTGCTTTGATGGCTTCTGAAGGAATTTCATCTGGTGTGTCATATATGTGGTAAAAGATATTCAAAACTAAGATTTTCAGGTTTATCTTGTTTTAACTGGACGCTAGACTCAAAAACATTTTTTAAAAAGACTTCAAGTGAATATGGCGGATTTGTGGCAGGAACTGTTGAGTTTCCTTCTGAAAAGTGTTTCTTGTTGCAGTTTCCTCATATTCCAAGTTCGGCTTGCTGCCTGAGATACTGAGTTTAGTACTCTATGCACACCGTGAGTTGTGTTTTTCATCCGGATCCTGTTTCAATATCAGATTTCTTATGATGAATGATGATATTGTATGATGAAGGACAGTTTACCTGCATTCACTTTTGGTGCCGCTTGGCCTTATGTCTTTTGGCATGTGCTGTAGCTGCTATGATGGGGACTGCAGCTGCCTTTCTTTGTTTGGATTCTTCAATGAGATGAGATGTTAATTTGGATGATTCCATTGGCATGTGCAGTTGAGCAATTATGGATTTTAATTCGTTTGCAGTGATACCAGGGTCTTCAACTAACCATAACCATATTTGTTACCTACAGTTGTGTCATAACAACTGAAAATCTTGAAGAATGTACAAAAATCACAGGCATTTTTACATGGAGTATTTAAAGATAATCTAAAATCTCTCTCTGTGCTCTGTTTAACAAACTGTCAAGAGTGTGCTTTTCACTTACAGACTACCATACTTACATGGGCACAGGGTAGGGCAACACTCTCCTGGTCTGCGAATTGGAAATCGACAAGGTAGTTCATCTACTTCACACCTGACAGGTCGACATCTAACTATGGAGTTCATGCATGAACAGTTGAGGCAAGGATCATACTCAGGGAAGAAGTTACTTTCATCTGCATAGGTCTTTCCCTCATAGAGACATTCTTGGATAGATAAAAGAAACATTAATGGCCACACTTAATAACAATTATAAATAGATGCCCAAACAGGAGGAGACTTTAAAATAGTTCGGACAAAATAGAAGGTTACAAAATGCTCCTATTAAAAATATAACTGCATAATACTAAAATCAGAAACAAAATTATAATTAGATTCATTAATGGCCAAATGAATTAAGAATATTTTTTTTAAAAGTAAAGGTTCTCTCCATGCCTTGCTAGGCGCTTGGGAAATATGGTGTTAGCGGTCATATTTTTCTAATAATAATTAGGAATATAAAACAATTTTAATGTTTCAAAATAAATGTAAAACATTCATTCAAATAAAAATAATATTATTACATTTACATCTGCAAAATGTCATTTATGTTATCAAGTTACAAATAATGCCACACATTATCTATAGTTATAATGTGATGGTCATATCAGTCAACTTTACGCTACCATCAATTATCAAAACTGTATATAAGACAAAAAAAGAATCCCTACAAAGCCACAAAACAGTCCCGAGACTTGAGTCGGCATCTTAGCATGCGAGTTTACACCCATAAGTGCTTGGCCTGCCGTACACCTGCGAGACAGTTTTATAGCAGACATGCCAGATAATTTAACCATTTTCACATAAGCTGTCACCACAGACTGTACAGAATAAAGTGACAGGATAAAGGACCTGACACAGAAGTTTTCAAGAAAGTCAAAATTAAAAGCATTTTCAGGCTACTGCAAAAGGGCCATGTGTGATGAGTTAGCCATGATGAACACATTATAAACCACTATTGTACAGCGAGCTTACAAAGAGAAGCAATCTACAGGTGAAGAGAAGAAGCTCTTAGAAGTTTCTCATCACGGTGTCTCTCAGAAGCTTCAACATTTATACCACTTCTATGTAACCAGCATACAGAGTTGCCCACTTTGGTATAGAATTATAACTAGTGGTGCCAGCTTCACAGAAAAACAGCAAAGAAAGAAAGAATAGTAGGCATCCAAGACTAACTCTGATCATACTACTCTACCTGTGGCAATGAATTATGCCAAAATAGCACTTTATGGTCATTTCCAAGCACACAAGAAAAGTACTATTACATATGACTGAAGCTGTTTTCAGCATCACTTGCGATAGACTACTAATATTACTACTAATTCATCACTTTCTATATTTGTAATTTCTAAAATAATTGTTTCTGTTTATTTTTTGTGTAACATCTAAAGGCTAGACCATAATTTTATGGTTTGTCATGAAAACTTAAAAAAAATGTAATGTATTACAAAAAAAGAATAAAAGTATTACGAATTACAGCCATTGCAACAGCTGGACAGATATGCATGACAAATCAAAGCTGATCCTATGCTTTTCTAAAATGACTGTCATATATGAGGTGTACAATAAAATCAGCCATTAGTTAAATGATTTATCCAAAAAAGCACATTAAATGACACCAGATATTAAAATGCAGCAATATTTTCAAAACTGTCATGGAACTCAAAATTAGTAGTACGTTTTTAAATATTTTTTTGAAAGAATTAATTATTTAATTAAAATTTTTCAATTTACTTTTCTTTCACAAAATATAAAAGCACTGCCAGCAGGGGCATAACTATGTAAACATTGTGATATAATCAAATGCTTTTGACACTATAAAACGAATTGTTTCTAACTACTACTAACTCCTGATGGGTAGATGATATCAGTAGACATACTAGGTAAGATATGAAACCCACACATTGAGAAGTCAAGAATGTGATGAGAAATAATAGCATGGAATAACAAATGAGGTTTAAAGTCAGCAGAATGCTGTTATTATACCACTATAATATATATACTACACAAGCATTGACTATCTCTTCTTTTGTATATACTGCTCCATGCTAAAGACACCCCTAACTTTTCATTAGATTATGTTTCTAGCCATAATTATGTAGTCAAAGTCTAAACAAATGTTAATAAATATCAAAATAGTTTCTACACTGAAAAAAACACCAATTAAACATTACCTAGAAAGTATTTTTGCTAATTATAAGGTACATTTATAAAATGACCTAGATGTGTATTACTAAGATACAATGCCCTACTTGCTAAATTATAAAAGCAATGATCTACCTAGCCCACAAGATGGACAGCATTGGCCTTGAGGAATAATTGGGTTCTCACAGTCAGCTCGATCACACTGAAGTGATGAGCACGAAACATTGCCACTGACACAGGTGCAAGTAGAGCAGGAATTCTGTGAGAACTCCTCTCCATCTCTGTATACTTTACCATTGTAAAAACAATCTGAAATAATACAATTTACTTTTACAATGCATTATGAATTCACTTTTAGTTAGCTGAAGGCATTATAACAAGTGCCAAGAGGATTTTTCATGTTCTTGTTCAGCATTATCTATTAAGTGGTTATAGATACGCTGCACTACTAGTTTATGGCATGCCACTAAATCTGTGTCTTTTGGCCTGGAAACATACATTTTTAGCATGAGTAGATTTTAAATTTGGTGCTTTGGTGCGTTCCAAGATGGAGATTGTGTTTTCCATCTTGCGTGGACCATTAGGCATGAAGCGAACAATCTTACCCTGAGACTTGCTTTGGGGCAACCCTAAAAAGGAAAGCCATCATGGTTGTTGAACCTTGTGGTGTTAATAGATCTCATCTACAATTAAGGAAAGAAGATGGACATATGTCGGATATGTACTGAGAAGAGACAATATGAGAATTCCAAAACAGGCTTCTCTATGGGAAACATCTGGATACAGAAAAAGAGAAAGACCTAGAGAGACACTAAAAAGAACACTTGTATGAGAAGCAAAGTTGACAGGCATAGACTCGTTAGATAAGAATGAACATCTTGCCCAGAAGAGAAGTGGGTGACAAAAATCTCAACAAATCCAATGCAATGTCTAATGGTGTTGGAAAAAATCAAGATTTTAAATTCCTTAATTTTGCATCATTTTGCAGCCATTTTAGCCTATTCTTTTAGACTTAACCACCAAGGGTTATTTAACATAGTGCACACGCAATCTCTAGTTTTTCACTGTTATTTGAGAGTGCTAAACACAGGATCTTACTACTCAGAGATCAAGGAGAAAGTAGTCACGAAGAAGAAACTGATTTAAAGAAAATAATTCTTAATGCATGTGGCAAGATTTAACCCAAGACCTTCGTGTCCAGAGGCAGATGTCTTATCTCTAGACCACCCAGTTCCCCAACTATGTCCATATCTTTCACACATGAAAGATTCTATGATTAATTTACACTACTTTTAAAAATATTTAATATGACTTTCCTTTAATCTTTGCCTCATTATTGCATCAGTTTTTCTTTTCAACTTAGCTTTGCATTATGACATCTCTGTGATCTCTTCAGATCTTTTTATTGAAATAATCTTCAGAATAATGTAGTAAGAATGCATTTTGCTAAAATAATCCAATATGATCATAATAAAGAAGAGGGCTTCTATGGATTGCACCATTAAAGTGAATTGGAGGGTTTTAAGACATGTTAATAATCTTCTAAATATTTTAATAATGAATATTTATTATAAATGAAAGCTTCTGAGATGAGAGACAAACATAGAAATAAAGAACAATGGTATGTTTACATCACTCAAAAAAATCCACAAATAACAGAAAAATAGAAAACAATAGACAGCCCGAACTAAGATTGAACCTGTCATCCCCAAAATAGAGCCTTGCAACAAGAAAAATGCATTTCAGCACACTGCTAACTAAGCAACCTAAACACAATAGCTATTACTTTCACTGTCTTTTATGCAATTGTCATATTGAGCCTAAGCACAAGATTACAACAATTCTGGAATAACTTTATAGACACAATTGTATATCTGTGCTTTCTATTTAGAAAAAAAAAGGCTGTCTATTGTTTTCTGCATTTTCTGTTACTGTTTGTAGATTTTCCAAAATCCTGTAAAGATACCATTATACCTTATTTGTTTGTTAATAAATTATAGGAATGTTAGTAACATCATTTGGCAGATGCATCCAGCCAAGATGGTGAGTGGAACAGCTAAGAAAAAGCAGCATTAAAAGATATGAAAAATATGTTAAGCATGTATTCCTTATCAATGGAAGATAAAAAAAACAGTGTTCTGCAATATGGGTTATTCATGACTTAAAGTGAATCTTGAATAATCAACAATGTATTAGAAAATCTTTGGAAGCCACAGACCTGTCGCTTTACAGAAAAATGTTAAGAGTACCACAGACACTCAATTAATATCAGAAAGACAAACAAATCCATCACTCTTAGGCCATGTAGTGAGAAGGAGAAAAATGAAATATATCATGACAACTTGAAAGACAGAAGGAAGAATAACTTGAGGGGGGAAAAAAAAGAGAGAAAGGATACTACTTCATTTTTACTCTAAAATTTTGTAAATAATATGGATTTGTTGTCTAACAAAAAATATTTAAATAAGCCTGACTACAATTTCTCTCAACAACTCTTATGTCTCTGTTAGTATACCAAATTGTCACTCAAAAATATCAGCATCAAAACTGATATAGTGCTTTAATATTGCTCATGGTACATAAAATACAGAACAGCTGATGCACACACAAATATTTGTACTGTGAAAAATTAAATTGTCATATCTATTTAATTTCAGACTCAAATCATGCATGTCTTACAAATAACATAGGCTGAAGTATAACTGAAGTGTCATCTCTCATCACACTAGAAAAATGCAGCAATAACTGACTGAATTTATAGACACCATCATACGCAACAGATAACATAATATAAATGTTGAAAGGAGAGCAAACGTACATGAACACTGAGGACAGCACTCTCCTGGTACTGTGTAAGGATGAGCACACTTGATTAAGGCACAAACCATTTCTGTACATTTGACATGACCAGCCTACAACAGAACAATAATTGAATATATACATCTTGTTTATTACTTCATTGCTATTTATCCTGACATACCATATTGTTCTATATTCAGATATGCATGGTCTTTGTATTGTAAATTATACAGATATGTTGTTATATCTAAAATTACTTTACCAAAAAAGAAAAAAAAACATCCAATGAACAGTGTAACATAATCTAAAGCTCAACAACAATTCTCCCAATTCATTATTATTATGAACTAACTATCCTAAAGAATAGGCATCATAAACTGGGCTCTACAATTTACTGCTTGATTTCCTCATGTTAGTGTGACAATTACTGACAATGTCAGGGTTTAAATAACAGCACTTGACATTCAGTGTCAAGCTTGTTTGTTGCTACACTCCCTTCTTTGTTGAAACTATATTACTAGATGTCTCTAAAGACAAATTATCCTTATTATTAACCAGCATGTCCATGAAGTTTTCATATGGTTAAACAAATAGTGCTATTATTAGTGTATAGTATATTTATTTGTCACTTATGCAACTAGGAAAAAATTTAACTTACAGTTTATTGATAATGGCATAAACAGTACTACACCTATTAGATATTCAAATTATAAGCTCTTTTATTCAGATAGGACACTAAAGAAGGAGTTATAGAATTACAAAACAATTCACAATGATAATAGGCAATCTTTAAAATTTGAAATAGCATGTTGTTATCAGCTGCAACTGCACAAATGATGAAAACTCAAATGTGATAAAATAAAGTGTTTTCTATAAAACTGGAAATCCAGTTTAAAGTATCACAAACTTCTTTAACATGGACATAATGAGACAATTTGGTAAGTATTGTTACACATCTATCTTTTACGATTCTAAAAAATGGTTAATTTAACGTCATTTTTAATAGCAAATAAGTAATTAATTTGTTACATTTCTGCCATTTTTAATTTTCAAGTCAAAATTTTTGTTGTTTTTTAGGTCATAAATGCAAGCATTTTTTGATGATTTTTAAGTTATATTTAACACTCTTAAGTCATGAAAATCTTAGACCTTTTTATCACATTCTTTTCCTCCTCGTTTTAAGGGCAATGTTTGAAAGATGGATTGTAGAAAATTATTAGGAATATGACTGCTGTTATATATAAATATATATATATAGATGTTAACAGTGAGAGGGTGAGAATCTGTAACAATAACATGAGTGAGTGAGTTAATCAGCTTAGTTAGATTAACAAATTCTCAGGATTTTGAGAGTGTTCAGTTAGAGGGGAAGAGGATGTAAGAAGGTCGGGGAATGGCTGAAGATGAAAGATATAGTTGAATCACAAGGTTAGGTAGAGGGTTTTTACTCATATGGTATGCCTGAGAGCAGGGTCGCCGGAAGGCGGTAGCCATTATGGCTTACCAACTTTCAAATGTGTCGTGTTAACTGTTCATGTTAATATCGTGTGTGCTAGGAGTCAGCCATTGATTAGTGGTTAGTTGGACAATTGAAGTCTTAAGGTGAGGATGTGCGAGCAAGGAGCTCGCTAACTAATTCAGCGTTAGTTGAAAAGCTGAGTATTTTGAATATTCCTTATGTGTGAGCAAGGAGATTGCTAACTGATTCAGCTTTAGTTGAAAAGCTGAGTATTTGTCATATTCATTATATGTGAGCAAGGAGATCGCCGACTGATTCATCTTTAGTGGAAGAGCTGAATGTTTTCATGTTAATTATGTGTGAGCCAGAGTTCAGCCAATGATTATTGTGGGTTGGACAAATGAAGTCTTAATGTGAGGATGTGCGGGCAAAGAGCTCGCTAACTGATTCAGCTTTAGTGGAAAAGCTGAGTATTTGTCATATTCATTATATGTGAGCAAGGAGATCGCTAACTGTCTCAGCTTTAGAGGAAGAGCTGAATGTTCCATGTTAATTAAGTGTGAGCAGCCAAGGGCTGAGTAAGTCGCTGGTTTTGGTCTACTTTGTGGTGTTACTGGTTAGATGAACTGTGAATAAACTTAGTCCTATTTTATGAGTGAACAGTTTTGGTCAGTCATTTCATCAGTGTTGTGGGTATGATCGTTATGGTGAAGAAAGAACAGTAGGGTTGCGTAGAAGTCTGGGGTCTGAACGTCTGCATGACCGTCCATCAGTGAAACCACTATACGGAGATCACAAGGGGAAGCTCAGCATTAGTTTCCTGGCCAGTTTTGAGCGGCTGTTCCATCAAGTAAGAAGCAGTCAGGCAGTGACGCAAATCACGAGTCCATTCCAGAAAGTCTGTCAGGGAGGAGGCCAACAGTCAGTGCAGCAGGTGACCAGCGTCAACGCCAACTTTAATCCGTGTCCAGTGGGGAGCATGGCTCGTCACTAGCAACGTTATCATTAGTTTATGTCATCAGTTTGTGTTGACAATTAAAAGACGCAGGGGCAGCGATTTGAAAGGAGATGTGCGACAGAAGTCGGATTAATATATATATATGAAAATTCTACATCTTGAAGTTGTTTTCCCAGTAGTGAAAACTGGCTACAGTCAACTGAATTAATTTTCATGATTGTGGTCTTATCTCTATATATTTTCAGTTCTAGCATTTGTGGCCTTCTCATCAAGCATGTTCATTTTATGCTACATTGGTTTATGATTATGCTAGAAGAGAGCTAGGTCATCAAGTTATTTCATCAGTGATCATTGGATTCCATTCCTTTTCCTGTTATTCTCATAATCCAATATTTGGCCAGCAGGAAAGGAAATGGAGATTGCAGACAACCCTACCTTGCTCCAATTCATTTTCAGATAGCTCTGTAAGCTGCCATTCATGTACAACTACATTTCATTCCTTCATTTATTGCTTTCATTACGTTAATAAAACTTTGTGGGAGGGGGGGAATTTCATAATTACTAAGCAGCTTCCTCTGTCTAAACCATGACTTTTTTATACTCCATGAATCCAATATAAAGTAGGGATTCTTGTTACAAGCTTTGTTCCATTGCTATAAGTAATCTGGCTATCTAGTAACCTGCTTGCTATTCTCTTAAATGTTATTCTGTTTTCATGTTAATGCAAGCAAAATGATAGTTCAATCTTCCAATAATTAATAACATAAAAGCGTAATTACATCATAAAAGCTGGCACACTTTGTGTATCTTGCACACTAGCTTTCAATTGACCTTTCAAGTACGATCTTTAACAAGATGTAATGTTTCATGTTTATATGTTTACTGGTCAGATGTTACAGACATTTTTTTTGCATATTCCTTTCTATTTGCTTTGCTTTTCTGTACACATGTATTTAATGGACATCAAATCTGCCTTTCAATTATTTTAACACCTCTGTGGCATACAGCAAGAACAAATTTTTATAATACTGTCTCAGTATTAACTCCTTTCAATTATACAGGGTTAAATCATTTTTTTTAAATAGACAAAGCAAACAGGAGAGCCAGAAAACAAACATAAATAATGAAGAAATTAGCAAGAATGAACTGTGGAGCAGACAACAATATCTTGAAATGATTGTACACAGGAAGAGTAAGACCAGTCCTTGAGTATGGAGTCACAGCCTGGGCTACAGCTTTCAAAACACAGTTTAAAAAAATTAACAGAACACCTAAAAAAGATGTGCGTACCATCACTGGTGTTATGAAATCCACACCTATAGAGACTCTAGAAACAGTAACCGGCCTCCAACATATGGAAGACTCATGAAAAATTAATGTGATGCAGCAGGTGGAGAAATACAAAAGGTTCCAAAGCACCCCATGCACCAAAGAATTGTTGGCTTTGGAAGAGTAAAGAGGAGTAACTTCACAGCAATCTCCAAAGAACTGAGAAACAGTGATTCAGTACTGTCACAAATAAGGCCAAAACCCTTAAGTCCATCCAGTGTGACTCCCCACAGGAAACATAACAACTGAACTTAAGAAAAACATAACAATAATCATTAAAAAAGGCACCCAAACAGACATAGAAAGTACATAACAGAAAAATACATGGATGACAATTACCCACAGGATTCCTGGTCCCACATATACAAAGATGGCTCTGCTACAAATGCCACCAGTAATGGAGGAGGAGGTGTGTTTCTGAGGCTGAATAACATCAAATCAATAGCAACAGGCAAATTCTCAAACAACTATAAAGCTGAAACACAGGCCCTCAAAGATCAACAATGCTGCAAATCTTGCTATCCAGGATAAAAATAATGTGCACAAGAAACTGGTAATACTGACCAATGCACTATCAATCCTAACAGCACTGAAAACCTTGAGGAACAACAAACTAGATGATCTGACAACAATGCTAGCACACATGTGCAACAACTTCCAGAGTCATCCAGTGGATACCATCACACTGTAATATACAAGAAAATAAATGTTCAGAAATGCTAGCCAAGGAGGGAGGGAGATTACCACAAAAGAACCATCTGCCAATTATGAAGAAGCTATCATCAAAGGCCAGTATCATGCAAAATGGAAACAAGAACACTCAAAGTATAATGAGAGGGATGGATACCTCCGACTATAAAAAAAAAAAAAAGTAAAGTACCCCTGTCACGCCAAGTGGCATATAGGGAATATGGTGTTAGTGACCATAAATTTTACAGACCTTCAGCACATGATTTTTGGGGTAATGTGGTCGGTATTACGCCCGTGCCACTTCACTTTCCCAGAAAAAAAATCCGGTACCCATTTAAGGCTGGGTGAACCCGGAAGTCGTCGATTGGGATCGATCCCTACCCCTTGTCCTTTGTAGTCCAGTTCACTAACCACTGAGCTATCACGGCTCCCTCCGACTATCAAGGAGAGATGAAATCATACTTTGCCTATGATCTGGCCACAACAGAATGAGAAACCACATGTTCACCAAAGTCAGAATAGGAAATACCTTTCTATGCCTCTATACCCAAGATGATATGACAACAAAGGACATCTTACAGGATTGCCCTATTGCACACACCTGAGGAGGTCAAAGTGGCCCACATCTACCTACCTGGAAGAGAAACCAAATGGTGCTCCAAAACCAATGATACAGACAGCAGCCTTCATAAGAAAAGCTAGAATCGTAGTCAGAATGAGCCTTGTGAATCATTCTTTTACAGTGACTGTGAAGTTACTAAACTCCTCATTACCTGGCAGGAACACTCCTGACACGGGCTAGGCTTCCACATAGCACCATGTTCACGATCACCACAATCCTGACACACTGGGCAGCACTGACCTGGAGGTTGGATCTTACTTTTACATCCCTCAATGCTGGGACAGTCCACAGCATTACACTTCACATTGCCTTTGTCACAGTGACAACGGATGCAGGGATTATCAGCGTTTACAAATTCACTTCCAGTTAAGACCTTTTTACCTCCATAATCACAGCCTATAAAATATAATACAATAAGATGATGACAATGAAAGAAATGTGACCACACAAAGAGATGGTACTAGATTTACTGGAAGGAAAGGTATCAAGAAAAACAACAAAATGAATACATAGAAACAAAAAGTGCATGTGAAATGGGTACACCTTTAAGCAACAATTTATGGATATAAGCAGAGAGTTTTACTAGAACCAATATATGCGTATGTTGAAAATATGTGATAATGAGAAGTGGAAGGTTGAATACAACTAATGATCTATCTTTTCCTTATGCTTTATAGTATACTGTGTTGCAGTGTAGCAGCTATGAGAAAAAGAAATAATTTGGGAATGTTTCAATAAATAAAACATGGTGCTAGACAAGGGTGTGTACTATCACCAGATCTTATTCATCAGGTTTTATTCAGCATCTATATTAATTTCTTTCATAATATCTACAACTTGTTCTTATCTTCTGGGCCTAGTGCAAGACAGCCACCTTAAAAGCTTCGACCTGTCATCTTGATGTCTCATTCAAAATCTGCCCCTTAGAGTGATATGATCTTTTGACTGATTGATCGATCCAACTTACCCCTACAAAGAACTTTTCTCTGCACTTAACACGTTTTAGCAAGCCCAATTCTAACCGACTCATCTAACATCCTTGACCAAACTACGCACTCAATATTATTATTCCCTTGTCAATTTATTTTCTCCCCCTAGTCTCATAACTCGTATTCTTCTTCTTCTACCTTTCAGCTCCCTGTGGAGTATAGGTCTTCAACAAACACTTTCCAAGTCGCTCTGTTTCTTGCCATTCTTTTAAGTTCATTCCATGTCTTCCCCATCATCTTCATCTCTGCTTCTGTCTGTCTTCTCCAAGAATTTCTTGGTCTTCCTCTTTGTCTTTTCCCCTGGGGATTCCAAAAAAGGGCCTGTTGTGTAATACTGTTAGCTTCTACAGTGTGTGTCCTATCCAGCGCCATCATTTTTGCTGTATCTTTTTATTCACTGGTATTTGACTGGTACATTTCCATAATTCTATGTTAGTGATTTTGTCCTGGGAGCCACGATAGCTCAGTGGTTAGTGAACTGGACTACAAAGGACAAGAGGTAGGGTTCGATCCCAACTGACGGCTTCCGGGTTCACCCAGCCTTAAATGGGTACCGGATTTTTTCTGGGAAAGTAAAGCAGCACGGGCGTAATACCAAGCATATTACCCCAAAAATCATGTGTCGAAGGTCTGTAAAAAGTATGGTCACTAACACCATATTCCCTATACGCCACTTGGCGTGACGGGGGATACTTTACTTTTTTTTTTATGTGCCACTGCACCTTAACATCATCATCATCATCATGTGCCTTACCAGTTGACGTAGGCGATTATGTCCTTCCACAATCTTCTATCTACAGTGCACTGTATCAGTTCTGTTGTTGACTGTTTTTCATGCCATGACACTAAGCTATCCAGTATTTTCTCTCTTTGTCGTCCGCAATCTCTCCTTCCTTTTATTTTGCCAGTTGTAATCAAGTATTCCAATTTTCCTCTTCTCATGATGTGCCCAAAAAATTTTTGTTGTTTCTTTCTGATGTTTTTTTGGAGCTCCCTTTTTGTGTTGGCCTCTTTGAGAACATTCTCATTGGTCTTTTTAGCTGTCCAGGGAACTTTCAACATTTTTCTGAGAAATCCCATCTCTGTGACTTCTAATCGTCTTTTCATTTGTTTGTCTACTGTCCATGATTCGCTTCGTTGAAAAATGTGTTTTTTTATGTTCTAATATTCCTCTGTTGCAACTTAAAATGCAGCCATGTAAGACACTGATACTTGCCTTCACAAGATGGACAACACTGGTCTGGCAACATTACTGGGTATTGGCACCTGACTTGTGAACACTCTATTGCCATACAATTAATTCTTCCATCCTGCAAATAAAAGTTTATAAGATCTATACTGACTGTCCAAAACCTATCCTGGAGCAGATATTAATTCAGATCACAATCCTGTAATGATTAAAATGAAAATCAAACTACAGAGAAACAAACAAAAGACTAATTCATCAATACTAATAACAACTTTAAGTCAAAAAGATGTTAAAGAAATTTATACAATACAAGTAAAGAACACAAATCAGAAGCTGCTAGAAGAAGGGATTGAGCAGTACAGAAGAGAAAATCCTGAAGAAAAAGTTACAACCAAATGGCAATGCATAAAGAACAGCATACAAGAATTCTGATACACCTTACCCAAAAAGGAAAAGAACAAAAAACAAAAATGGATAACTGAAATCATCTTAGAAAAAATGGAAAATAGAAGACAAGTGAAGAATACTACCAGATACAAGGAAATTAATAATGAAATATGCAAAATGTGCAAAAAGGCAAAAGAAGATTGTCACAACCAAAGATGTCTAGAAGTTGAAACTATGGAAAGTAAACAAAATTTAAGAGGGATGCACACAGAAATAAAGAGAATGAATAATAACAACAAAAATGCTACAGGAAGCGGATGTATTACAAACAAAGAAGGAAGAATGCTATCAGACAACAAAGATATAAATGATAGATGGCAGGAATATATAAAAAAATTATTTCATGATAAAAGGGACAAAAATCATTTATAAAATGTACGTCAAGCTATAAAATCTTAAAATCTGAAGTGGAAAAAGCTATACAAACAATGAGAAAGGGAAAAGCTGCAGGACCTGACAATATACAGATAGAGAAGATACAGGCACTAGAAGATGTTGGCATTGAAGTGATTACAGACATATAATATGCAACGACATATACCATATTTGATACATACCAAATGAACTAAAAACATCAACTTTCATTGCATTGCCTAAAATAAATGGTACAGTTGAATGCAGTGATTTTAAAACAATAAGCCTAATGAGCCAGGTAACAAAAATTTTACTGAAAGTTATACAGGGAAGGATTCAGAATAAAATTAATACTGAATAAGAGGAGCAGCAATTTGGATTCAGGAACAACAGTGGGACAAAAGAAACCATATTCAGCATGAGGTCATTGATTGAAAAGCACATAGAAGTAAACAAACCAATATATGCCTGCTTCATAGACTACACCAAAGCTTTTGATAGAATACACCATAATCAAGGGAGCAGCGATAGCTCAGTGGTTAGTGAACTGGACTACCACGGACAAGGGGTAGGGTTCGATCCTGACCGACAGCTTCCAGGTTCACCCAGCCTTAAATGGGTACCAGATTTTTTTCTGGGAAAGTAAAGCAGCACGGGCGTAATACCGACCACATTACCCCAAAAATCATGTGCTGAAGGTCTGTAAAATATAGGGTCACTAACACCATATTTCCCTATACGCCACTTGGCGTGACGGGGGTACTTTACTTTTTTTTTTACACCATAATCAAAATATAGACTGCCTAAAAGACATAAATCTAGATGACACAGACATACGGCTGATATGTAATTTATACTGGGAGCAAACAGCAATAATAAAATATAACAAAGAGAACTCCACATCCATTGATATAAAAAGAGGAGTAAGACAGGGATTCATCCTATCACAAAGTTTGTTAAATCAATACATTGAGCAAATATTTAAAAACATCAAAGAGATGCCAGGCTTAAACATTAATGGAAAGATAATCAATAACCTAAGATATATTGATGATATTGTATTACTAGCAGAAAATCCTAAACATCTACAACAATTACTTAATAAAATAAACATAACAAGCAAAAAATATGAACTAGATATGAATATCAAAAAGAATAAAATTATAATCATAAACAAAGAAAATACTCAAAACCCACAAGTGGATATCAAAATTGAAGGAATAGACTTGGAGACAGTTCAGAACTACAACTACCTTGGACATACTATAACCAGTGATGGAAATTGTACAACTGAAATAAACAAAAGAATAGGAACAGCAAAAAGTAATTTCCATGTCATGAAGAACATACTAACATCAAAACAGATAACACCAGGGCTAAAACTAAGAATAGCAAAATGTTATATCTCAATATTCCTATATGGTGCAGAAACATGGACATTAGACAAGAAAACAGAACAGAGAATTGAAGCCTTTGAAATGTGGATATATAGAAGAATAGGTAGAATTGGATGGAAGGAAAAGAAAACAAACGATGAAGTCTTAAAACTAAAAATGAAAAGAGAACTACTAAGCACAATTCAAACAAGACAAATGCGATTTTTGGGCCATGTTAGGACACAACAGCCTACTAAAAGTAATCCTGGAGAGAGAAATACAAGGTAAAAGAGGCAGAGGTAGACCAAGACTAATATGGATGAGTAACATCAAAAGATGGACAAATCAGCCTATGCCAACCTGCACCATCAAAGCAAGAGACAGAACAGAATGGAGCTCCATGGTAGCCAACCTTCGTTGCAGAGACGGCACTCAATGATGATGATGATTATCATTACCTACCTGAGCTAAGTGGGCTCCCTACATTTAATCCTTCAAACACTCTTTAAACCACTGGTTTTTTCTGTATAGCTACTTCATCAACCTTCTTTTTATTTCTGGCTTTTCATCTCTGGTTTGTTGCCACTTACTTTGTAAGCCAGGCCTTTTCTAATATTATTTTTGCTTAGTTTATCATCCACTCAAATGAACTGAATAACAAGTACAGAATACATCACAAAACAAAAAAAAAGGCCTACATAAAAGTATAGGCTTTGTTTTAAAGATCAGTTAAAATATGACACACAAGAGATTATCACAAATTTTAAATCAAATTTGACACTAATATGTTCACAAAACAAATTACTGTTAATAGTGTCAAACTAAAATGACTGTAAAATAGTGTTAATTAATTAATAATTATACTTACAGAACACACACAAGATGAACATGGTTGATTTAACCAAGTCTCACCTTCAAGTCTTACATTATTAGACTCATCTACACAACCTAGAATATAATAGGCATAGTATTTATCTGATCACTGTGATAAATAATGTAACATCAAAATAATATCAAAAATAGATGTTCTAGTGCCATAAAAGCAATAAAATAACATGTGAATATGAAAACTAGGAATCTAAATATAGAGTAAAGCAGATATTTTTTTTTTAGAGTCCACAAAAATGAACGTAGACTGTCACATAGAACATATGTAGACTTGAGGCTGCCAATACTTTATTATTCACTTTTGTTATCTCACACCAAACCTTTTATTTCAATGCTAGTTTCTTATAATCTGTCAAACTATTCATTAAAAACTATGAATCTGTTATAAAAACATCATCATCAAGTTTCATAATAGACATATGATGAATGACTTTTATAGTCCGTTCAGAAATTCATAACCACACTTGAATTAGCTTTACGTGATAACCGTTTGTTATTTTGCTTTCAACTTTTGCATGTAATCTTATAATATTGATGTCGTTATAGAAATATTTTTTGCTCTGAGAAATTTGATCTAGTTTAAAAGTTTTCTTCTTTAGGCTATATTAAATTCACCCTGTTCGAATTTGACACCATTTTAGGATATATACATTAATTTGGTGCGGTCGTTCACGTAAAATAGTTTGGCTATTGCAGAAACACTAAGTTCAGGAAAATCCCGTGCACAAAACTGAATTGTTATTGAACGACATGACGCACCACGGCCTGGGCATTAATTACCGAAGGGAAGGCGTATCTTTATTAATTTTGTGAAGACTCAGTAGACAATTTGTTGACTTTAAATACCAACATTTATATCTAAATTACAATGAGTTTGAAATGCAAATTTATAACTATGCAAAAGGTTACTGTTTTACTATATCAGCACTTCCTTAGGGAATTCAAGATGGGACAAAGTGCCTACTGCATCAAATACAAAAGAGCAAATTAGGACATGGCTTGCGAATGAAAATGTCAAATTTGACGACACATATTTAAAACCCGAATTGTTACAACTTGTGAAGAATACGAATAAGAAAAAGGTGTACCATGTTGACAAAATCATTGAGAAATACGGCCACACTAATTGTAACCAATTGAATTCATGTTTGCAAATACACATAACGAACAACACCCACAATTAAGCACTATGTAGATACGCTTCTATAGTCCGTTCAGATTCGTTTGCCTAGACATTAATTTATTTTTTTCAAAAACTTATTGTTCATTTGCATTGATCTTTTGAAGTTAGGTTTAGAATACTAATGTCGCTATAAAAATATTTTTTTATCAAAGAAATGTGATCCGGTTTCAAAGATGC
Source organism: Megaustenia siamemsis (assembly GCA_032433765.1). Classification (NCBI taxonomy): domain Eukaryota; kingdom Metazoa; phylum Mollusca; class Gastropoda; order Stylommatophora; family Ariophantidae; genus Megaustenia; species Megaustenia siamemsis. Next base: position 49,677,319 of record JAVIAB010000047.1, read on the forward strand.
CTTATTTAACCTATATTAAAAAAAGTTAATCGATATTATAAACACGGCGGGATTATGTAGATGCTTACATCTCACAGCTGATTCTTTAACATATAGGCATGACCTTCACGGCTGAATGCGCACCGTCCTAAAATAGTTATGTTTCCACTATAAATTTTTATAAAGAAATGTTACATATGAAATTTCCCATTTAGCACAAAATGACATTTTAGCCGAAACCGGAAATTATGTGACGTCAAAATCACGGCCGTAGACTCGAGTTCAAGTCATAATTCAGAGGCAAATCTCAATATTTACAGAAAGGAGGCGGCACTATCCATATTATCATCTGCAAGTCTATGTGAGAATGAATATAAAGGCAAAATATTTTACTGAGCATAACATTGCTATAAAGATTTATCAATACTTCTGCAGAGAGCGTAAAAAGGGACATCTTTATTGTTCTTTATCAAACCCTGAGAAGAGAACAATGCATATTTTAGGTTTGTGTAAACGTTCATTTGATCGAATAGTTAAAGGAAGCGGATATTTATTGCCAACAAATGCAAGAAAGCAAGGAAGGAAAGAAACGTTAGATAGTTTTGATAACGACCTAGTAAAAAGAGAAATCTGTCGAATGTTTGATATAAACGAAGAAGTGACACTTAGAAAGTTGAAGCTTTGGCTGAAAACTAACAACGACATTGAAATATCAAAAACTTCATTATGGAAAATATTAAGAAGTGCAGGCTTCACCTTTAGAAAGTATGCTGGTGGAAAAAACATTATTTGTGAGAAGCCACATCTAGTAGCTCTTAGAAGCAAGTATTTACGTGAAGTGAAGGAAATGCGCGAAAATGATTATGATATTGTTTATTTAGATGAAACTTGGATCAACGCTCATCATACAAATGAAAAGGAATGGCAGTTAGCAGATGGAAGTATTAAAAGATCAGTACCAAGCAGTAAAGGGCAACGTTTGATAGTTGCACATGCAGGTAGCAGACATAATGGGTTGTTGCAGAATGCTCATCTCGTTTTCATTTCAAAATCCATAGACAATAGAGACTACCACTCCGAAATGAATGGGCACATATTTAAAGACTGGATCGAGAAAAGTATCCTTCCAATATTAGATCGACCTTCTTGTCTGATAATGGACAATGCTTCATACCATAACGTAGTTAACGTAGAAGATAGAATCCCAACATCATCAAGTACAAAAGATGCAATCAAAACGTGGCTCATAAAAGAACACATACAAGTTAACGACAGCTACTTGAAACCCGAATTGCTTAGCCTTGTAAAACAGACACAACGTACAAAGATATTTAAAATAGACAAGTTAATTCAAGAACATGGCCATAGATGTTTGAGACTACCTCCATATCATGCACACTTAAATCCTATAGAACTAGTTTGGGCAAAAGTTAAAGGACACGTAGCATATACAAATAAAACTTTCAAATTATGCGATGTTGAGACACTTACAAATCAGGCTCTATCAAATATAAATAAAGACTACTGGGTAAAATGTGAGGATCATGTGTTACGACAAGAAGAGGAATATTGGAAAAAGGATGGTTTGTTGTTTGTTCAGCCGAAAGCAGTAATCGACCTATTTGACTCGTCTGATTCTGAATGATCATTACTCTGATTAAGTCTACAGATAAATAGTTTGATTTGCAAAATTTCCTAGTTGATTTGTTAAACAGTTTATTGTTCAAGACCACCCAAGCAATCAAAAATATGTTATAAGCAAACCAACAACCATTACTTTGAATGGAAGCCTGCTTGAGTCAGTACAGAAGTTCAGCTATCTTGGATCCACTATTACAGCCACACTTTCCTTAGATGAGGAACTAAATGTACGTATTTGAAAGGCAGCGACAACATTTGGGAAACTCACACCAAGAGCATGGAACTATATCAAATTGACTCTACGAACAAAAGTTCTATATATAATTTAAAATTTGTATACTTGCCACCAAGTAAAATTTTATGGACACGCCTATGGGTCATCGTTGCACTAGATTACTGTAAAACATTTTGATTAGGGTCAAAATAATAGTTACATGGGCAAAGATCAAAGGAATTCGCCGCTTTAAGAAAACCGTTATAGCTAGACATCGAGTAACACATATGTTCTCGTGACATGGACATTTTAACACCGTATGCCAAAAATCATGTGAAATCATCAAGAACTTTTTGAATTATAAATCATAACATCTCGGCAAACGATTCTGAACGGACTATAATATATATTCTTAATTAATTCTGTCACTTACTTCTTCCTATGCTAAAATGACAAATTTAGCATTACTTTTGCTCTGGTTTTCTTCTCTCTTCAAGTGAGGCTAGTGAAACATTCCAGTTTTAACAAGGTAGAAAGACAGTATTTAAATGTAACATTAGGTACTCTAAAAATATGGTACTCTCACGGCACAGGGTATTGTTTGAATATAGAGAAATGTCAAATTTTGTGGAATTTGTGTTTTGATGTGGTAAATTTTATGACGGCCTCATAATCTCAGATTAAAGGAATTCTATTGTAGGATATTTTCTCTTTTCTTTCACTGCTATTTAGATTAGATATATTAACCCCTAAGTTGCACAAAATGTCTTAAAATGTCATAAAAAAGACACATCCATTTTAAACTTCTGCTTGAGCACTGAGGTTATGGCCACCACTATTAATTGATATGCTATGAGTGACTAATTTGAAATGTAAATAACATCTGACAAATTTATCATACCATTTAGGTGTCTCTATAAGGGTTTGTTTGTCAAGTAGGTATAGTTCTGTGTGTAGACAAATAATAATCAATCAATATTATTAAGAACAAAAACTTCCAGGTCAATGACTAAGGTATATTTACAAACAATCCAGAAAAATTCACAAACAATCAACAACAGAAAATACAAATAACAAAAGCCAGCATGAAGCAGGATTGAACCTGTACTACTTAACACAGTGCCTTGCCACAAATGTTACAGCAAAATATAAATTGAATTGGCAGACAAATTTAATAGGAAAATTTATCAAAAGCTTAAGCATTCATTTATCTGATATGGAAACTAATAAAGAGAATGCTCATTTACATATTTAGTAGTGATTTTGATACTAGAGATTAAGGTTGTGCAAGTGGTTCATGATTGAATGTCTGTTGCACTGTTAGAAAACAAATTTCAATTTATGGGGAATTATAGTGTAAACCTAAAAACTTTGAATGCTTTAAAAATCAATTAGTGTATTTAAATTGACATTTAAATATGTTTATGTTACAATCATAAATACAGCCAAAAAGTGTAATTTATAATAAGCAATCTATCTATCTATAGACCTTTTGAGCTGTAGCCGGCCCATAGGGCATAGATCCAGATACTCTTTCTCTTATCTAAATTTGTATTCTAGCAGTTTTCAATCCTTGTTAAGATCTTTTATCAAATCTCATCATTTGTCTCTGTTCTGTGCAAGCAACTCTGTCACATTGAGGGAGCCGATTCCTGCTGTGCTCTTGCCTCTCTCATCAATGTTCTTACAGTGTCTCTCTGGGTCGGCCTCTTTTCCTCTTACTTGTTGTTTCTCACATGAGGGCTTGCTTTGTTATTCGGTTATTACCTCTCCTCATCACATGTCCAACATATGACCATCGTATTTTCTTGATTACTGAAGATATTAGTGGTTGATTGGCGATTTCTCTAATTTCTTTGTTTGTTTTGAATTCGTTCCACACTATACCAACGATTTTCCGTAGACATTTTTTCAAAATTCATTAAACTTTGTTTCTATGTCTATGTTGTTTTCCAGCTCTCACACGCATACATAAGGGTAGATAATATGTTTGATTTGAATAGTCTAAGTTTTGTGCTTATGCTGATGAGTTTTGATTTCCACAACTTTTCAAGGCTTCTGAAAGACATTACTGCTTTAGCTATTCTGATTTTAATTTCTTTACTTGTATCCCTTTCCCGATCAATGTGACTTCCAAGATACATAGAGTGATCGATCTCTTCTACTGGTTTGTTTTCCGTGTATATTTTGTCATCTGTTGGAATTAAGCTTTTCATGACTTTAGTCTTTTCATGATTGATCTCAAGCCCAATTTTGTTGGCTATTGATGATAGTTCATTTGTGTTTTCCTGCATTGTTTTTATCTGACTGCTGATGAGGACCTCCAAATTGTCTCCTTGTATCCATTCGATGCCTTTGTTACTAGTACAGCATTTCTTCATTAGGAAGTCCATAACAATTCCAAATAACAAGGGCGATAAAATACATCCTTATTTAACCCCAGTTTCTATTGGAAAACATTCGCTCAGACCTGCCTCTGTACGAACTGCACATGTGTAACCATCATAAATGTCTTTGATAATATTTATGATTTTTGATGGTAAGCCATATTGCTTCAGAATTTTCCACAAAGAATCTCTATGAATGCTGTTGAATGCTTTTTTGAAGTCAGTGAAGTTAAGTACAAAAGGTTTTTGCTTTTCAATGTATTCCTCCAATATAAGTCAAAGAGTAAAAATGTTGTCAAGGCAGTTTCTCCCTTTTCTAAACCTAGTCTGTAATAAGCAATAATGTGTTTGTTTTACAGATAATGGGTCCCTGTACTGGCTTACCAATTTTAATGATTACAGAATAAGTAAGTTAACAAATGAGTAAGAAAAACCCAAAATATGGGAAGGACATTAAGAATTATAAAACAGGAAAGAATGATGCATGACAATGATTGTTCCATGAAATATATTGTCACTGGAGAGTGAAGTATGAACCTTACATAGTGTGTGGTCACAACATTTAGTGGTGAGAGAAGACTCTGACATGTACACTTCCTTAATATTATTACCTATCCAAAATCTGTGAGCTGTGTCCACTAATTTTGTTTAGCTGAAGAGATTCAGACAGGGATTGAAACCATGTTCACTTTAGTGCCAAACCAGTACACTAACCACTGCACAATGTTGACTGATTATTGCATAATACACCCAAAAAAGGAAATAGGTTTTTTTTAAGGACAAAAGTTCAGCAATAAAAGAAAGATAATTAAATACCAGAGCAGTTCAAAGCTCGTCCTGTGATTCCATCATACCATTCCATGCTGCATACTCCACAGGACCTAATTCGACACACTGCTGTTGATTGACCTAGAAAAGCATTAGAGATAATTTAAGAAGTATGAAATAAAACAAGAAGCATGCAAACATTACTGAACAACTAGTGCAACAGCTATAATAGAATGCTGTTTTTTTCTTGCAGTCTCTAAGACTTTTAAAATTAGTTTTTATTTACGCTATTAGTTAGGCTTTTTTTAAATAAAAAGTCTTGCTATATACTTTAAGACATAATGTTGACATATTCAAAAATTCTAATTTTTATATTTTTTTAAACACTGCCCATGAGGCTCTTGTAAATTTGACATTTTCTACTGTCCTTATCAGAAGTTCTTCAGCTTCCAATTATTATTTTTCATTTGTGGATTTCAATGTAATCACATATTCTAATTTGATAAGCTAGGTTGTTTATTGAAGAACACTGGTCTTTGTCACAATAGCTTATAGACTGAAGAATACATCCTCAAAAAATGGACAGGATCTACAAGAAATTAAATGTTAAAAGACATTACAGATGCACTGTGCAAAATTTTTCAGTAGTGTAGTCATTGTAATGTATGACTGTATATTGAATAGACAACAACATTAAACAACATTAGACAGTTAGTCACAAGTTTGTAGTTATGAGACTAAGAATTAGGAGTCAGGCTGAGTACAAGAAGGCTGAGGCAACTGAGAGAATACATTAAAAGCATGTGTAAGCAGCAAGTTATAGAAACTATCAAAATGCAAAGTTTGTGTCTGTTGGGAAGGGATGAGTATCAATGAATCTGCCCTAAGTATAGAGTCATTTTTAAACTGTAATCATTAATATGTTCTTGACAGTTCTTTTAGATCAATTAATTGATTGATCTTGAGACTATGAGTACATTTTTAATCCATAGGCATGCTATCTCTTGTTTCTCCCTTGTTTAAATTGGATTTGTACAATTCATTTAAAAATCTCAAACATGGCATGTTTGAATGTCATGGAATGTTATGGTAAGTTTTGAAAAAAATAGAGTAAAAACCTTTGTTTTTAACTCACAGGATATTCAATTTCAAGGCAAAATTACCAGGCCACCAATTATAATTTGGGAAAATACTAATAAACACAAAAATGCAAAACACAACATATTAGAAGATTTATATTGTATAAATGTGAATACATATAAACATTTTGTAAAAAATGTACCAATAAATTGTGTTGCTGTGATGTGTATTAATGTAATAAAATATGTACATACATTTCAATATGGATGGTTGTTTATTTTGGTTTCCATGGCAATAAGATGATATCAGCAAGAACAAATCAACTTTTTAAAATACAGAATCAATAGTATTTTTTATTTTATATCAATATAAGTCATTTAAATTTTACTATCTGCAGCACACACATGGAGATTGAGGCTGCAATGAAAACTATCAAATGGTTGGTAAAGAGACCAACAACACATGTGGTCATCTTAACTGACTCACAAAGCATACTTTGCAGAATTAACAAGAACACAGTCTGCAGAAAGTGGGTGCACCTACTCGACACATTTCATGTTAACAGCTTAACCTGGATATATTGACCAGGGCACATGGGAGTTTGTGGCAATGAGATAGTCGACAAGTTGGCATGGTCTGCCTTGCACATGAGACTTCAAAAATGGACACATACTGCATGGTGAGGGTTTTAAAAGAGCACCTCCCACAGGAAAATGCAATGAAGTTGAGGATAACCTACATGTCAAAGGAATGGTGGATGTAGTGCCACAAAGAGTGAAAAGAATCCTCAACAGAGAAAGCAATAAAATCATTGCAGGAAAAGAACAATTAGTATACAAGCACTTTGATAGTTGGGAGCCGTGATAGCTCAGTGGTTAGTGAACTGGACTACAAAGGACAAGAGACCGGGTTCGATCCTGACCAACGGCTGCCAGGTTCACCCAGCTTTAAGTGGGTACCCGATTTTTTTCTTGGTAAATAAAGCATCACAGGTGTTATATCGACCACATTACCTCAAAAATCATATGCCAAAGGTCTATAAAATTATGGTCACTAACACCATATTCCCAATATGCCACTTGGCGTGACAGGGCTCTTTACTTTTTTTTTTTTTTTTTTTACTTTGATAGTTGCTGGAACTGGTAGTAGAGCAGATATGGGAATGTCCTGACTGCTGTGATGCCAGTCTGAACTGAAGACTAAAACTTAAAGAACGTTTTTCCAACTTAAATCTATAGAAATCAACAACTTATTTTAAAATCTTCATTGTGTTGTCCTTTGGGACACACTCTCTCTTACTAACAGAAGCTGAAAAGGTAAATGTGAATAAATGCACCTAAATCTTACCTGGGCACATTCGGCCAGCACAGAGATCATCTGGACACATGATATGCGGCTCATCAAGTTTACAATGAGTGTAGACTTCAGTTACAAGGCACAATCTTAAAAAATGTGTACAAGTATATATAGCCAAAATATGATAGAATTAACAGCTGATAGATTAATGTATGAAGCTGGATAAATAATTGTTCAATAATAAATATTCTAAATATAAATTTGTTAATAATAATGTAGTATTGTTGATGTAAAATACTGTAAAGATACAAACCGCAAACAACTGAATGAATGTTTATATTAATTTATGGCACAGTTACATGCAAGAATGTAGTGTAAAGTTCTTTGAAACAACATAGAAACAACTACTGGATATGGATAATGAGGCATTATCCAAATATTGAGAAATTAAATATGAACATTTTTTGTGTGAATTAAAGCATACCTGTCATCAGGAGCTATAGGCAGCCACATAAGATCTGTTGTGATGCTGGACTGTCTGGGTACATAAGCCATGTTCACTGCATGTCTCAAAGTCTGATGTTGATAAATACTATCCAATAGTTGCTTCTGGTCATGGCGATGAAACCAATAGTTGGTAAGACTATGACTAGGAAGTGGAGAGATTTGGGGGCAGATTCTATTAATGTTGTTTAAAGCTGTTTCATTTAAGTCCACCAGAGCCCTTGAAATGTAACGCTTCACAAGGATGTAAACTGGGCCCAAAAAGTAACAATTACAAAGCCTGTGATCTAGACCTTTTGTATTAAATCCAAATATGTCATTACCATTTCTATCAAATCCTTCTTTATTGTACCCATACTTGTTGTATCCAAAAGGATATGCAATTCTAGACTCCTGAACATCACTAGATATATCAGAGCCACTGGCATTGAGACCTGAGGGAGTAAATCCTTTATTATTGAGACCATAGCGATTATATCCTGACCTATCATAACCCCTGGCATCAAAATCATCAAGATTATAAGAGTCAATGTAAAATCCATACCTATCAATTCCTGAGTCATCAAAGCCACTCCGCTTAAAGCCTTCTTTATCATAGCCAAATTTGTTATAAATCCCTCTGGTATCAGAACTACCAGAACTGTCATATCCGTCAACATTAAATCCATCTTTGTCATAACCTTGTCTGTTGTATCCATGGCGGTCATAGCCACGAGCATCATAATCATATGTTCTGATGTCACTCACATTACAAGGGACACCTTCAGTAATTGGCAAGTAATCCACACACAGCTGTATACGTGAGTTAAACACATCATCAGGAGTTGATTTAAATGGATCCATTCTAGCATATCGATATCTCAGTGGATAGGACTGAAGTCCCTCTGGATACCTGTCTTGCCACTCAATCCATAATTTATCGATAAATGCCATAACTGAATAGTACAAAGGATCATAGGGAGCAAAGTCAGAGTCCATATGGCCACCAACAAAGCTTTGATAAATTCTTACAAACATTTCTAACCCAAGTCTGAATTTATCATAACTTGGCTCTCGTAAAGCCAGTTCAATGTTCACAGCCGAAGGCAGGCTTACTGAAGCATTAAATCGTCTTCTCAAGCATGGGAACAAATACACACTTTCATAGGATTTGAATGGATGATATCTAACACAGTCGTTGTCACCACCATTTCCACCCATTAAATTTGCTGCCCAAATGAGCGATTTGTAAGGTTTGCCAGCATCTATTGTCCAATCATAGTAAGGTATAGCCACACCACAATCAATATTCTGTATGGCTTGCTCAACATAACGAAGGAATTGACGGTTCCAAGGAAGGAACATTAGGTTCCCAACTGCCTGAGGTTTATGTGCAGCATACAGAGAAGCAAATTTGTGCCATTCTGATGGATAGCCAGTGTCTCTAAGCAGTTTCCGAACAGCTACTTGATATCTAAGATGAAAATAAAGAAAATTTTTTTAAATTAAAAAAAAACCATTTGTTTCAATAGATATGGTTCTGAGTCAAATGAAAAATCTTAAAATGCAATTTGAAATACCATGTCATTATGTTGCTAATGACATCAAAGAATGTCCTATATGTGACAGCAAAACATGTCTGTAGCAGTGTAAAGATTATACCACTTGAAACAAATACCAATGAGGATCAACATTCCATCAGCTATTTTGTAAAAAGTGGACTACATTGTAGATCCTTGATGAAAAAAGTTACAATATACATGTTTCTCACTGCAGCAAGTGCACAAGTAGAGTAGAATGTTAATAACAAAGGCATGTCTTATGCGATAAACACTTTTGAAAAGGTTCTGGTACTTGATGTTCTTATGTCAGACCTCATTCCCACAACTGAAGATTTATTAAAATAAAATTGCCAATTATCAATGAATTAGCCACAATTCTGAGGATCAATTAAAGCTCAGTATACCTGATAATTCACAACCTGTTACAATTTCACATAATGATTGCAAGTAGGTGCCATGATGGTAGATTCCAGAATTGAAACTATGACACTGATTCCTATAGAGATCTTTTGCAGCTTCTTGAAGCAGACGATGATGGTTTCTTAGCAAGAATATCTAATGAAGGATTTTATTCTTCTGAGCATACCTGTAAAACAGCAGGGCAGTTGCAAGTTGTACTGTCTACTGCATACAGTAGCAGGTAAAATTACCTGACCTGACAGTATAAGAAAGCATACATAAACAGTAATAAGACAGAACTACAAAGCATGAAGTATTTAGTACATGTTGTTAATGTGCTTTTTAAAAATTAAAATTAACTTTAATGTTATAATTTTTTGCTTCCCAACAAATTTACATCAACATCACTGTGTTGTTATATCTAGTGATGACTATGAATTGCTTGCTCTACAAATATTTGTATCTGAAACATTTCAGATGCTCTTTGAATTCTAAGAAACATGTAAATCAATCATTACAAATATATCATCTGACATTTAATGCATAACCACTGAAGCTAATAACTTATTTTACAGTCAAACCTGTTGATTTCATCTCTGCTCATTTCTCGTACTTCTTTCCTTTTGATGCTAAAATCACACACACATAGTATAATGCCCTTTTCTGTACAAGAGCATGTTTGACATCCAAGTCGAAATTGTTGAAAGATGGAAAATGTCTTGTTACCATGGTGACAGCCACAGGGCACTTCACACTCTGCATCCTGACAAGTCTTTCCAGCAGAGAACTTGGTAATATCCTCACCTTCTCCTAAAATAATAAGAGAACATACATTTCTTCTATTCTCATGTATATATACAGGAAATATATAGTCCAAAGTATTGTCAAAGTTATGTGGAAAAAGAACAAGTAAAGGAAATATTAATAATAAAACTTACTTTGTTTTTTAGAGGGAGCCGCGATAGCTCAGTGGTTAGTGAACTGGACTACCACGTCAAGGGGTAGGGTTCGATCCCAACCGACGGCTTCCGGGTTCACCCAGCCTTAAATGGGTACCGGATTTTTTTCTGGGAAAGTAAAGCAGCACGGGCGTAATACTGACCACATTACCCCAAAAATCATGTGCTGAAGGTCTGTAAAATATAGGGTCACTAACACCATATTTCCCTATACGCCACTTGGCGTGACGGGGGTACTTTACTTTTTTACTTTGTTTTTTGTATGCTGGATATTAAGATATGGGTCGGTATTTAACATTTGTTTTTTTGGGGTGTGTGTGTGTGTGTGTGTGTGTGTGATGTGTGTGTCAATAGGTAGGACATTGTCCAATAAACAAATGTCTCAGGTTTTAATCCTGTCATCATAGATACTGGTAATTTTTCTCTTTAAATCCAGGATTTCTTCACCCTCCTCTGGTGTGTGGGTAAATTTATACGTTTTACGCCCTCTTGAATAATGGTACAAAATATTAAATCAAATCTGCACATTATAGAACTTGACCAGTTAAAAGTCTAAAACAGCTGGTAGATATGACTACCACCTAGGCAAAAATTGTTGAGCAATTAAACATGTATCCATGCCACAAATAAATGTGTCAGGCCAAGAGGCACAGGTACTGAGATCTGGCATAAACTAGCAACTCAACACATCCATGCCTAAATAACAAGTGAATGCTGAAGAAGGTATATATGAAAAAATGTCAACAGCAGACTGCAAAAGCAGCCATGTATCATATCAGTAACAGAAAAAGTTTCAGTGCAGTTGAAGAAGTGAAAGATTCTAGAAACATTCACATAGATTTAGCCTTACTTTGGTTAGATAAACAGTAGAGTAGTGGTTAGCGAAATGAGTTAATGATACCAGGTGGGTTCGATCCTTTGACAGACTGACTTCTAGGTTCACCCAGGCACCAGAGATCTTGGAAAAAAAATAAATTATTGGCATATTGCTGAGAATGTTCTGATGGTCAAAAGAATGTGGACTCAACACCACCATATCTCCATATCATCTGCTTGAAATGATCATTCTTCTAGATCAGATAATGAAACTGTTGAGAGATAAAATGTTGCAGGTTTATCATTGCTACATTTTTTCCTTGAACTTTGTTATGTGGAAACTTTTTTTTATATGGAAACATAAAAATTATTACGTACATGAGTTTTAGTTACTAACTACAGCTTAATACTTCCACATAAAAAAAGTTTCCACATAAAGTTCAAAGAAAAATTATAGCATTCATAAACCTGCAATATTTTATCTCTCAACAGTTTCATTATCTGATCTAGAAGAATGATCATTTCAAGCAGATGATATGGAGCTTTTGACCCTCAGTACATTTTCAGCAATATGCCAATAACTTCTTTTTTTATAGTGTAGAAATAGATACATAAGTTTTAGTTACTCATCATCATCATCATCATCGAGTGTCTCGTCATCGTCTCCGCAACGAAGGTTGGCTACCATGGAGCGCCATTTTTGGTGCAATTGCTTTGATGGTGCAGGTTGTCATAGGTTGATTTGTCCGTCTTTTGATGTTACTCGTCCATGTTTAGTTACTAACTACAGCTTATTTCTACACTTTTACATTGAACTTCTTTCCTCTTACATATGTGACTAGACTACTGTATTTAGTCATTTTGAAGACGTGCTGCCATAATTTTAGCTGGATTCAAGTCTAATTAGTTCAAATATAATAGACTAATGGGAGCCGCGATAGCTCAGTGGTTAGTGAACTGGACTACAAAGGACAAGGGGTAGAGTTCGATCCCAACCGATGGCTTCCGGGTTCACCCAGCCTTAAATGGGTACTGGATTTTTTTCTGGGAAAGTAAAGCAGCATGAGCGTAATACCGACCACATTACCCCAAAAATCATGTGCTGAAGGTCTGTAAAATATAGGGTCACTAACACCATATTTCCCTATACACCACTTGGCGTGACGGGGGTAATTTACTTTTTTTTTTTTATAATAGACTAATTATGAGTGTAGTACTTAGCCAGGTAGGATTTGAATTAGCAAATAACTTTATTTTGCGTCTTATATCCTGTATGCTCCTTTATGAATTCTTCAACATTTGCACCATCATGAATAGTTTGCAAACAAGCATATTACTACTTATCTAGAAGTGCTCTGAGCCAGATCATCAAATACTAACAATGAAAGAATAACAGAAGTGCAAATTGCAAAGCTGCAAAATGATCAAAGAATCACAAAGAACTCTCATATCTAAACAATACACCAGCATTAACACATTTAGAAGTGAAGTGAGAGTATTTCTAGTACAGAATAAGAAGTGATACGAACATAAAAAATAATAGTTGAATACAAATGTTTATCACCTAGTTCCCTCTATTAGTAAAGTCCAAAAAATTAATAATCACCAACTGCACTGTAACCTTCTATTAAATGAGCTAACAAGAAACTGTAATGAATCTCTTGGTGAAGCTCTAATATAAAATGAATTTTTTTAAAATGCAAGTTTATCAGGTCTTTCAAATGTATTTAACACTTTAAATAATAAACAAGCTAGTAAAACTGCATATCTATTAAGTAATTAAAAATTATATAGTAATCTTGATGTCTGCAGATTCACAAACAGTAAAAGTGTATGAAAAAGAAAAATAGATAAACAAAACTGTTTAAATAGTCTTACTTGCTCGTTCCTGGCATCTGGCTAATGTTGTAATATCACAAGCATATTTGTAAGCTCCACCCACTCCATACTGGTCAAGGCCGCCTCGATCATTTCCAAAACATGACAGACCAGCTCTGTACACATAACATAATACTGTTATTTTTGCTCTATTGTCAGCAATTATTTTCTTTTTTCTGACATTCATCTGATGACTACTAAAGGAATTGATAGTCCTCTTTTTCATCTGACTTTAAAAGGACATTAAGTGGGTGGTTAGTGTACAACTGACATTAAGTGGGTGTAGATGCGTTGTGTTATGGTTTGCAGTAGAACTGCAATATTTTTGCCTTTCAGTCCAACGCATATCACTTCAGCACAGCATTTTTAATGACTGGGTTGACTTCCCTTTTTGATTCCGACTCTTTCGGCCAGACTAGACTGGTTAGTGTGTGTCTAGAAGCACCACGAAAATGTGGAGTAGGATCTGAATGGTTCTGGTTCACTGATATTAGCACAGGCCATCAGCTGTGAGTTGTTGACAGCTTCCAGCTCTGTTGCTATCACGCACCTTGCCTCTTATCAGTAATTAGAAACAGGTGACAATTATGTAAAACAACAACTGCAGTGTTTTTAATTCGCATTGTTTTAATTCACTGTATATTTGTGTTTTATTCATGTCAACAAGAATTAGGGGGTGTGTCTACAGGAAAGGTTTTAGACTCTTGGATAAGAAGGCCAGTATTCTTTTTCTTGCCTCCTAACTCCACAGGGTGGTTGAGCCCTTTTGAGGTGGAGGGTCAGGCACTGCACCTGCCTGAGTGTCCATCACAGGGCGAGTGCCATATTGATTTGTAGTTATAGACATACTCCCCACTGACATGAGTGTGTGGCATCCTGATTGCTGTGGTGCGCCTTTTGGCTGGCTGTCTCTGTCTTCAGCACTTATACTTGCTACAGCAGACTGTGGTCTTGCTCGGGTGTAGGCAGGAAGGCCTGACCAGTCTTGGTTTTCAGTCCCTGGTGACTTTTAAGCTCCATCCTCATGACAAGGAGCTGGCTTTAATGGGGACAGTTCCTGATGAGCCACGAGGTTGTAAGAAGGCTGAGCATGTCTAAGAAGTAGAAACAGAACCTGAGAGTAGCCACCAACCAAGCTATTGCTTAAGTTACTGTTTATAGACCAACATAGATAAAAACGGCGACTGACTGACTTGTAATAAACAACCTTGATATCATCATCCACAGAGTGAACGCTCATTATGAGTATCAGTGCCCACATGTGCAGCATGAATATCTGTATGCCGGTTTGATGTTCTTGCTATCTCCCTGCTGTATGATGTGCAGTTAATTTTATGCTCACTGTTGTCCCTTGAAGTAGTTGTCTGTTACCCTGATGAATTTGTCACTTGTAATAGAGGCAGTTCTAAAGTTATTTAAATATAGGTTAATCAATAAAGGAAAACATAGCTTGAAGCAACTCGTTCAAGGACAAAGTAGGTTAAAAATAAACTGTATGGGAAAGCTAACATAAACGACTATCACACTGGGGAGATCACATGACAAGGGGAACAGAACAATGGACTGACAAAGTTTCCAGCGGACACTGAGAGCAGATATGTTGATGGCGACAGCATAATCTGTACAACAGAGATGGATGAAACCTGGTGCAATGTCAGCTAGAAATTTATAGATTTAGAATAAGCCAAAATAACTTCAAGCATTAAGTGTTCAATATAAGAAATTTATGGCTGATAAATTCTTACTTTAGCCTTTAAAAAATGTATAACGTGAAAATGTTAAATTTTTTTTTTGTTCGCCAGCTTTGACCTCTAACGAAGTCCCTAGATACTAGGAACTGAATTTTGCGTGTTAACCCATTTTTCCCTGGCAGCCGTGTGCAAAGGGGTCCCTCACCGCACAGGCAGATAACTCCGACTTCGGAGGTACTCATATTTTTTATGTCGATGAGTAATTGACGTTTCAAGCCCAGCCTCACTGCTGAGACCAGGGGTGGTTTCCGCAGAGAGAAATCATAAATAAAAATCCGGTGTAGAAAATTTTTTTTAATGTGAAATAATAATACCTATTGAAGCCTTCCTTATCAAATCCTTTGGTGTTGTAGTCAATAATACCATCATATTCACCGCTGCGACTGTAACCAGAAATGTTAAAACCATCACTGTCATAGCCATGTTGGTCATAACCAGCTCGATTAAAACCATCTGTGCCAAAACCTTCTCTGTTAAACCCTGAAAAAATACACAATGAAAACAAATTAAACAATAATGCCAATCCTGAAATGCAAATAACAAAAAAATGAATGCACAAATGATAATAAGTAATTTTAAAAGATAACGAAATATAATGAATTATAACTAAATGCTTTTGTTAGATGCAATAACACAGACAAGAATTACTGATTAACCCTAGATTATGATACCACAGTAAAAATTATCGCATCAAAACACAAATTCTTCAAAATTTGATAGTTTGTGGCATTCAAATATTACCCCTCTCCGTATACCTTACTAATTACTACTTCCGGTGATCCCTGAGTGTTTAATCTATTTCTATTGATGTAGGATTTCTTTTTTTTCCCCATTTTGTGATTTACGATCCTATAATATAAAAAAAATTCGCCAAATTTCAACAAACTGGTCATTTTTTCCCCCTATAACCAGGGAAATTTTCTCTGTTGTCTGCAACATCAAACAACTCTTTGTGGCTTGGGAAACTCAGCTTTGAGGTAGCCAAATATACTGACGAATTTACGGTGTCCGTCTGAATAGATAAATAGCATGTCTGGTCTAAGCAGTCAATTTTGGGTCATAAATCAAATTGAGACTGGAAATTAGAGTTCCCTCTATGTAAACACACATTTGTGTGTCAAAAGTTCAAAGAAAATACTATTTTTAGTGCTCCTAATGTCACAATTAAGTGGTAGTATTTTGTACTACGGCATGTAATGAAGTGCGTCACAAGTAGATATTGTAATTAAGGGTTAAAAATAAAACATTACAAACATAAAAATGACATTTGTGATTAAAACCACAGATAAACACACATGAAGTATTTGACCAAGTAATGAACTTTAAATTATTTATTAGTTTTAAATATATATACACTTTGTAAAAAAAAAATGGCAAACAATTACTATTGTGCAAAATATTCAGAAATATAATTAAATACACATATTCTTCTTCAACTTATCACTCCACTTAAGTGAGAAAATACTACCAAAAGTGAAAAACAAATTTACCATAAAGTATCTTGATAATAAAGCAGATGATAATTTCTAATACTGGTGACAGAAAATAGATCCAAAGACAAAACATATAAGTTCATTTCACAACTTTAGAATGAAAGGAATCAAACAAGTTCACAACATTTTTAAAAGGTCTTAAAATCCAACATCTGTAAAGTATCTTTAATCGGACTGTCTAGAATTTGAGTGTAACTTAAAAGCAGGTATTGTAATCAATTAAAAAAAATAAAAAAGGTGATAGGGAGTCAAGGATTTTGAGCACAAGGGACTGTAGGTGTCTTGCCCCAATCATTCAGGCTTGGACAATGAAAAGTTTAGAAAACATATGGCAGTGTATGATTAGGAGGGGAAGACCAGTAGTAAATAATGCAACCGTCAACTGAGAGCCAAACAGGATGAATTCATCATCATCAAGTACCAACGTGCTGAAGTCGGATGTGTTGGGCCGAAAGGCGCAAATATAACAGTTATACTGAAAACCACAACACAACACAGACACGTCCACTTAACGTCCTTTTAAGGACGGATGATGAAGAGGAATTCTACAGTCTACGAATACTCTAGAATACTTTAGTCATCGGGCGAACGCAAGCAAACAGCAGCATCAAGTACCAAGCCTGATGGCGTAGGTAATCATGTCTCTCCACAACTTTCGATCTCGACAGCTATTTATCATTTCTGTTGTTGACCTTCTGCCAAGCCATTCTCTTAAGCTGTCTGGTATCTGTGCAAGCAGCTCTATCTCATTGAGGGAGCCGAATCCTGTTGCTCTTGCCTCTCTCATCAATGTTCTTCTCAGTGTCTCCCTGGGTCTTCCACTTTTTCTCTTACCTGTTGTTTCCCATATGAGAGCCTGCTTTGCTATTCGGTTATTATCTCTTCTCATCACATGTCCAACATATGACCATCGTCTTTTCTTTATTACTGAAGATATTAGTGGTTGATTGGCGATTTCTCTAATTTCCTCGTTTGTTTTGAATTCGTTCGCTATACCAAGTATTTTCCTTAGACATTTATTTTCGAATGCGTTCAACTTTGTTTCTATATCTCTTGTTGTTTTCCAGCTTTCACACGCATACGTAAGGGTTGATAGTACATTTGATTTGAATAGCCTAAGTTTTGTTTTTGTGCTGATTAGTTTTGATTTCCACAACTTTTCAAGGCTTCTGAAAGACATTGCTGCTTTAGCTATTCTGATTCTAATTTCTTTACTTGTAATATTGTTCCACTTGTCTTATTTTGCACTGATGTGATGTCTTTTTCTTTTTTGTTGCCATTACTTCTGTCTTTTTGCTATTAAGGCTGAGTCCTTTATTTTTTGCTTTCTTTCACTATAATGTCCAACATTTCTTGTAACTCATTTTCACTCTTAACGATTAAGACTGTATCATCAGCACACCTTATATTATTTATATTATGACCTCAGATTGTTATTCCAGGCAAGCCTCTTAAAATAATCTCACTATATATATTAAACAAATCTGGTGACAGCACACAACCTTGCCTAACACCCTGTTTTATTTGTTGAAACATTCCCAATTGGCTTCCAGTTCTTATGGCCGCTGTTTTTTGCCAGTACATGTTCTTTATTATTCTTAGATCTTTGCTGTCTACATTTATGCTTTCTAAAATTTTGATTATTTCTTAGTGCTTTACTTTGTCAAATGCTTTGGTATAATCTATGAAACATAGGTATAGATCTGTTTTACTTCTATGGCTCTTTCTACTAAAGATCTTATGATGTATAAGGCATTACACGTTCCTTTACCTCTAACAAAACCACAATGTTCATCTATAATTTCATGATTGATTTTGTTTTGCACTCTTCGCATGATGATTCTTAGTAATATCTAAGTCATGTGACTCATAAGGCTTATTGTGCGATGATCATCACATTCAATCGCACCCGATTTCTTTGGTAGGGCTATGAATATTAATTTGAGCAGGTCATCTGGTATATATCCAGTGTTGTAGATATCATTAAATATTTTTATTATTATTTTTACAATTCCAAAATCATCTATGACTTCAATCTCTTCTTTAGTTATATTATTTGGTCCAGGAGCTTTTCCTACTTTCATATTGCGCGAGGCGTCTTCCGATTCTTCTTTGATTATTTCTGGTTCTTCTCCATTATCCTTAATATTTACTTTTGTTCGTTCATCATTATAAAGATCTTTAATGTATTCTGTCCATTGTTCCCTTATGCTTTCTTGTTCAATCAACAGTTCTCCTTCCTTTGATCGTAAACATGCAATTTTTTATTGCGTTTTTCTTCCTGTTAATTCTTCAATTTGTTTGTATATAGCTTTAGCATTTCCTTTTTGTTCCATTTCAATCTCTTTGACACTCTCTTTTAGCCGTGCTTCTTTTGGATCATTGCATTTTATTACAATTTCTTTATTTAATCTCTTATACTCATTTTTATTTTCTTTATTTCTTCTTCTTGTATTTATTAGCTGCAAAATGTCATCTGTCATCCATTTCTTTCTTGAATTTGTCCTCACTGGTGGTATGAACTCTTTTGATGTTTGTTGCATTGATTATTTTAGCATTTCCCACTGTTCATCAATGCTTTGTATCTTCTCTATTGAATTGTACCGGTTCTGAATTGTGATTTCAAATTTGTCTTGCAACTTCTTGTCTGATTTGAGTAAATCTAAATTTAACTTGACGTTAACTGAGGCTCGTTTTGTTGCTTTTAATTTTACTCTAAGCTTTCCCACAACTGGTACAGGATCACTATTGCAATCTGCCCCTGGTCTAGTTTTCACACACACCAGACTGTTTCTAAATCTATTGCTTATCATTATGTAATCAATTTGATCACGTGCATAGTCTCCTGGGCTTTTCCATGTCCACAGACATCTTGGATGTTGCTTAAACCAAGTGTTTCCTATCATCATGTTGTGTGCTCTTGCCCAGCCAATTAGTTTGTCACCTCTTTCATTCCTCTCGCCTAAGCCATAAGGACGAACTACTTCCTTAACTCTTTCCTTTCCTACTTTTGCATTAAAATCCCCTATAACTATAGTGTTTTCATGTCTTTTGCATTCACAAAGTGCCTTATTTAACTCGTCGTAAAATTTATCTTTTGTTTCCTCTAGACTGTCTGCTGTTGGTGCATAAACTTGTATAAGATTTATATCTATTGGCTTCCCATTCAATTTCACTAAAAGGTCTCTATTGGGTAAAAGCCTTTCACTGTTCTTGTTTTTTCTGCATCCCAGATGATACCTACTCTTCTCTGGTGTTCAGTGCCTCCAGAATAGATTATTTTATGTTCATCAGAATATATCTCCCCTGATCCAGTGTATCTCATTTCGCAAAGTCCCAGTAATTGTAAACTCATTCTTTTCATTTCTTTTTTTATGTTTTCCAGTTTACCCTTCTGCATGAGTATTTTCACATTCCAAGTACCTATCTTTAGAGTCTGTTTTATCTTTATTTTGCTTACAGTAGCTTCATGACAATTGGGCATCACCTGTAGCACATGATGTCCCCTACCGAACAAGGGTTTTCCATTGGAATCCCCCTTAACGTTGTTGTCGACAGTCATAATGTCAGGTCAAGTAATTTTACCTGCTACTGTATGCAGTAAACAGTACAACCTGTGCTGCCCTGCTGCCTTGCAGGTAAGCTCGAGAGAGTAAAAGGCTAAGGGAGGGTACCCCGAAGTAAAACAACCCCACTGCCTTGTGGGTGAGACATTTTAGTCAAAGGCTAGCGGAGCCAACTGTAAACAAACCGACAGAAGGCAACAGAAAACCACCATCATAACTTCTTGTTATAATCATGAATCACCACAGGATGAATTACACAGACAAAAAAGGGAATTTCATCATCACTGCTCAGAGACACACAAACATATGCACGTTTACTGGTTTTAGACACCAAATTTTAGGATTTTATTTTTTTCACTTTTCATTTTTAGATCGTGCGTGTCATGTGAAAAACATTCACCAATTTTCAAGAAATTGGTCGAAATAAAAATCACACATGATTTATAGACATTGAATTTTAAGCAAAAATAAAGACCTTGCCAGTCAAGTCCTTCCTTATCAAATCTAGATTTGCCAAATGCAAAGCTGTTGTCAATTGTTCGCTTTTCTCCAAACAAGTTGTATCCTTTCTCATTGAAACCATACCTGGATTAATTTTAAAATATTATATAATTACACAGGATATTACCAGCAAATAACTTTCTATAAAAAATGTTCAAGCATTCTAATATTTTTATTATTTTTAATACAAATATTACATCTACAAACTTATTAATTCTGTGGTCAGATCTGTAGATTCAACCATGAGAGAGGCTGCTAGTAAAAGAGTACTCAGTAAATTACTTTACCATATTAATGATAAAATTGACAAATTATGAATGCTTTCTAAAGATATATATATATATATATATATATATATATATATATATATATATATATATATATATATATATATGGCCCTTTTCGTCTTGTCAGACGGTCTAGTGGAGGCTATTGCGTATTTTTTTGAGGTATTGTTTTTGCCGAACAGCTTCTCTCGTGGCTAATTCTACCAATGTTTGACAAACACACGCGGTCACATAATGAACAGGTCAGGCTCGCTGGTCCACAGGGTTTACCATCCTTTTTCATGAGTCTCTTCTCTTCTAAGTCCTGTCTTAGAACAGTCTCAAATGTTGTTATACCGTTCCTTATACGTGCTCTCCATGATGTGCGATCACTTGCCAGATGTTGCCAGTCGTTTTCACAGATGGCGAAGTCTTTCAGAGATGATTTGCAGATATCTCTATATCGTAGTTTAGGTCTGCCGATTTGTCGTTTTCCGTGTTTTAGCTCGCCATATAGTATTTGCCTAGGAATGCGTTTTTCTTCCATATATATATATATATATATACACACAAATCTATATGTAAAATCTATATTACCCTAAATTATTTATTATTAATAAAATAAAGATTTTTATAAACTGCGTATTTGAAAAGCGTCCTACTGTTACTTTCATATCAAATTTTAACAAACTATCATGAAAATTTATTTATAGAGGCAAGATATAACATAAACAGTTTACTACCACAGAATGAGTAAATAGGCATATTAATGGAAATTGTCTTTATTTTCACCCTAAAAACTTATAGTCAAAACAATCACCTCCAACCCATAAGCATTTATTCATTTTGTGTATAAATTGTCTTGTCATATGATGGTCTGAAATAAGCATATGTTCATTTTTTAAGACAAAAACACTGAAGATCCAAACTATTCTAATAATTTCATTCAATTTTACTAAACAAACAATGAGTACACATTTTAGTATATAGATAATTTCACCACCAAACTGGCTATAAGGTCCATAACAATTTCTTTTATTTCTGTGAGAGGGCATATGAGAATAAGAAGTAACAATAAAAATGCTGATAGGCTTGCAGATACAGCAGCTGTGAGGAATGATGCTACTATTAACTCTATATTGATGATTTCTTTTTTAAACAAAATTATTCTGTGAGTGACACATTTGCATGTTCATTAGTCCATACTTTAGAGCTTTGCCTGGATATTTTCCTAGACAGGGACCTTCATTATTATTATATTCATGTTGAATATCTTATCAAACTAACTGTCAACATTTGAGAACTATTTCAATTTATGACAATGCCATCAATATGATAATTTAAACGAACCTAAAAAAATCGAATACATATACTTAATATGTTGTCGAACAGGACAATTTCCACTATCAAAGATAATGCTATATGCATATCCACCAATATGTGATGGATGTTAAAGAAATCATTTTTTAGAGGAAGGCTTTGCATTCAATTCTATAAGGTTTTATTGGACATAAAGGTTTTATTTTATCTGTAAAAGGCTGACAGGTGTAATGATATTTAAGATGTCCTTTTTCTCCTTCTGTATGATAACATCATTAGCAGTAAAGTAGTAATGGCCTCATAAATATTAAAGAAAACAAGCCAAAAATTGTTTTATCAATCACCATCTCTCAAACCAAAAATAAACTTATGTACATAACTATACTTGTGATAACCAACCTTATATGGGTACCAGATTTTTTCTGGGAAAGTAAAGTGGCAGGGGCACAATACTGACCACATTACCCCAAAAATCATGTGCCAAAGGTCTTTAAAAATTATGTTCACTAACACCATATTCCCTATCATCATCATCATCAAGTCCCGGGCCTACTGGCGTAGGTGATCATGTCTCTCCACAACTTTTGATCTCTGCAGCTATTTATCATTTCTGTTGTTTACCTTCTGCCAAGCCATTCTCTTAAGCTGTCTGTTATTTTTTCTCTTTGCTTCTCTCTATCTCTTCGTCCCTCAATTTTTCCAGTTGTTACAATATATTCCAGTTGTTCCCTTCTCATTACATGGCCAAAAAATGATGATTGTTTCTTCCTAATATTGGAAATTAGCTCTCTTTTTGCTTTGACCTCTCTCAGAACATCATTACTCTTCTTAGCTGTCCATGGTACTCTCAACATTCTTCTGTAAAACCACATTTCTACAGACTCCAGTGATTTTCTTGTCTGTTGTCCTATTGTCCATGATTCGCATCCATATGTTAAAACTGGCTCTACATAATATTCAAGAACTCTTTTTCAGGTAATTTAATGGTCAGGTAGTTTTACCTGCTACTGTATGCAGTAAACAGTACAACCTGTGGCTGCCTTACAGGTAAGCTCAGGAGAGTAAAAGGCTAAGGGAGGGTAAAACAACCCCACTGCCTTGTGGGTGAGACTTTTTAGTCAAAGGCTAGCGGAGCCAACCGTAAACAAAACGACGGAAGACAACAGAAAACCACCGTCGTAATTTCTTTGTATAATCATGAATATTCCCTATACTCTTTTCATTTGGGTTGATGGGGCTCTTTACTTTTTTTTTACTTATACTTGTGATAACAACCTATGAGAGATGGATAGAACAAAGGATTTTGACAGAAGTACAAATGTATCGCTATCTATACTATGTGAATTGGGAGTGAAGACCACTATTGCCAGAATACAGTAACTGTGGATGAAATAGTGGAATTATCAACTAACACCAAAAGGGCACAATTAATCACAATATCCTTTTTGAGGAGAATACCGGTGCACCTATGGATGTGTCCTGAGTGCTGTGATAATGATCCTAATTTACCATAATATAACTTATGATGGTTAGCATTACTAATTAGAAATCATTATCTACAACAAATTTCAAATAGGATTCTTTCATTATAGCATAACAATGTCATTTTATTAAAGACCAAAAAAAATATTTAAAAAATTGTAGAAAGTTTGTTCAACATATTGGTACATAAAAATAAAGGCAAATGCTGTCTTTTATAAATATACTCATAAAAGCATAAAAAACTATATTTTAACTGATTTATCATAACCAAGAGTGATAAGTCAATGTCAACATTCATTTACTAGTATAGTTGTCTTAAACAATTCTGTCTGTTAGATATACTAAAATTATTTGGGTTTAATTCAGTCAATGATTGAACACAGCAAAAATTAGAATGTATTGATAAGCTGTTTTTTTAAAAGAATTTACTGTTTCCACAACTATTAATTTTTATTATCATATATTTCTTGACAGACACCCCCCCCCCCTTTTTTTTCCCCAAAGTAGTATACATTATTGTATTATGACAACTACTTTTGGTCATTCTGACTATCAAATGTTCATGGCTGTAAACATGTTAAAAATGTCATGACTAAATATTATTATTTTTAAATGTCACAATTAATGGCCATTTTCTATTAACAAGTGCAATCTCTTTGGGGATGCAAAATATACACTAAATGAATTTGCTTTAACTCAATGTAGACTGAGCTATCTAATGTTAATGGTAGAACATTATAATAACTCACTTATCATGTCCCTGACTATCAAAACCAATGACAAGAGTTTGTATTTTTGGAACCCTAGAGCAACAAGTTCCTCTCTCACACCGGGCCTGACAATCTGAGATAGATGGGAAATTGTTGGCATTTCCACCACAACCAAGGTAGATAAACTGCTTGCAAAGACCACTGTGTTGATTGTAGTACCAGCGAGTCTCTTGACTTTCACAAGATCCTGAGGATTGCAGGAAAAAAATATATAAACAAAAAAAGACTTGAAGAACTTCAAATGAGAACAATCACAGCAACTATTAATATTCTCATACCTGTGCTAAGTGGTAAAACACATGGATCCAAGACCTGATGCTGACACAGGTGACCATCAAAATGAGGTGGACAGCTACAGGTGACCAAATTTGGCTCCTTAGGCCAGACAGACTGATGACATGTTCCACCATTCATGCACGGATTTGGCTCACAATAGTCTGAAGATAAATCAATAAGTCTCAAGGACTACAAACATTTTTGTAAAAATACACAATAAGAAATGTATTATTTCAAAATGGTTATTTAAGGTTGCCATCAGAAATCATTGATAAGAGTGTATAAATTAAGGCAGTATTTGCTTAAAAGGACAGGTAGGTGTTTTGCTAATAAAAAAAGATTTTAAGGAAATAGACAATCTAGAAATATCTAAAGTAAAACATTTAATGTTTTTAAATGCGCAGTTTATGTCAAATCACAATGGAAATGAGAAAGGGCAATTTACTATGTAATATGGAATGTAATGAGAACAAGATAAACATATAATAAAGTGGTAAACTGGCATTGGATTCATTTGATAGACATAAATAATTAGAAAATAAAGATTATGATAAGCTATCAAAACAATTAGAAGCTGTTACTAGACATAAGACACAAATAGGTTCAAAAACAAGACCAAGAGACCATCATAAGAACTGTTAACAGAGGCATTGAAGTGAAGGCAAAAGAGAGGCACACCAAAGGAAACCTAGTAGAGAATCAAAGAGACACAAGCAGTCAAGTGTCAAAACAAATATTTGATGCGCCAGACTGCATGCCTGGTTGTCATATATAAAGTTATCAAATAAATTAAAAGCTAATACTAAATGTAAGATATAAATACAGTTAAAACACGGTTCACAAACAAGGCCATGAAGTCATAAAAATCACTGATTGTTTTTTTTTTGGTCTTTAACCAAAGGCTAGACAAAAAGCTAGGGAAACTGAAAGGAGAAAATTGATCATATCTTTAACACAAAGTAGCAGGTAGTAGTAGATTTAAAATACAGACCATGTTGAAATCTGTCAAACAATATCTATACAGGAGCAAACTGATACTATTAAATTTTGAATTTACTTAAAAAGGAAAATGATACAAAAAAGTGGTTTTGCATTCGTTAGCTTTCACTTCTGGCAAAGTCCCTAGAGACTAGGAACTGAATTTTGCATGTTAATCCATTTTTCCCTGCAGCCGTGTGCACAGGCAGATAACTCTGTCTTCTGAGATACTCATTTTTTAACCCCGGCAATGAATAATTGACATTTCAAGCTGGGCCTCATAGCTGAGACCAGGGGTGGTTACAGCAAAGAGAAATCACAAATAAAAATCCCAACCAGTGACACATTTTAATTAATTAATAAGATAAGTACAATTCCATTAGAGATTACTTATACCTCTTATTTGCTCACAGTTCACCTCTTTGTTTTGATAATACCATTTTGCTTTGCAGGCACCACAGAAAGAGATTTTGCAATATGCTTCAGGGAATGACCTGCAGGTGACGTTGAAGCATGGGTTAGTCTCACATGACACAAGGTCCTGATCACAGACACAAGAAGTCAGGAATGGCCGAGTGTCAAAACAAAATCGGCCTGATGTACCAGACTGCATGTCTGGTAGATTTACATCAACTAAAGCTGGCAATAAAAAAAAAAGAAATTAAAGGTAATTAAAATTTAATAGCAAATATTATACATACAACACTGTTTAATATGATGCAAATGAAGCAGTTGAGGTGTTAGAAGGCATTTCTTATATACCAATATATTTCAAGGAAGTTCAGCAGATTTATTTGTTTCCTTTCAAATACTGAAAAAAAAATTATGATAAAAACTACATATCTCAGACTTAAAGCTTAATATAAGTCATTGCATCAGTCAATAATTATTATGAGAAAAGCAGATGGAGCACTGAGATGAGTAGAGGAGTAATGAAGAGATAAGTAGATAAGCACAAAATTAGGGAAGACAGCAGGAGTTAAGCATGAAAGTTGAGGAAAATATGGGAGCTAAGCATGGAGGTAAAGATTATAAAGAGGTTTAACTCTTTCCGTACGTTTCGCCGCACTGTGCGCCTGCCGAATTCGACAGCGTACAGTGCGTCACATAGTGCACCACTCTCAGTTTGATTAGCATGAATCATCATCAAACCATATTCTTTTTACAAGTCTTGTATCATCATTGTATTGGTGAAATCTAAATACGTTGTTTAATTATCTAAAAATTCATATATAATATGTTATATTTAGATAAATATAAATATGTAAATCGATTCTTAAAACCATGAAAAATGTTGTCTCTGAAATATTTTCCGTTGCATTGATAAAAAGCTTCCATACAGAAAGAGTTAAAGGAGATAAAAAAAAAAGTTTTTATAAAATCTTGATTTTCGATGCTCAATCAATGAAAACTAAATTAGTAATAATAATAAACCCAAATATCATAAAATTACTACATTCCAGAATTTCAGCAGACAAACTGGCGCAAGACAGCATAGTCTCATTCAATTTACAACATCGAATATTCAAACTGAGCATTTCCTGTAGCACAAAGGTCACAAGATAATCAAGAGTAAACAGAAAAATTGGGTTAGCTGATTATTTATGAAGTAAACTACCTGCTCTTGCCCTTCAGACTAGCAATGAGCTAAGAACAATTGTTAAAGTATAAGAGAAATATTAAGAAGCAGAAAATAAGAGGGCAGAATACAAATCATTCAGGAGAAAATTATTGCCAGGTCATAGAAATTATACAGTATAGTTTCAAATTAATGTCAAATCATAATGAATAAGAATCTTTATAAAAGATTTTAAAATCATTCTTTTCTTAAAATCATGAACAAAGGAATAAGTATTTATATTCTTAAAAAATAAGGCAATTGTAAACAATAAAATGAAAACTAACTTGTAACATCCTTGATATTGGAAATCCAGTTCAATTCCAGCCAATGATCTGGTATGGCAGACAAGCCAGTGCAGGTTCTTGGCAAGCTCATAAGGAATGGCTTTGGTTGCTGACTGAGAACAGAGAATATTCTATAACTCTGAATAGGGCAAAATGGCCCATTGAAGTAATAGCTACATCCATCTTTGTCTAGCCCATTTGTGAAAAACCCATATTGATCCAAGCCTGATGATGTTAATCCTGACAGAAAGATCAAAGTAGATAACCAATTGACAAAAAACATCATTTTTCACTTTTCATTAAAATGCATTGTCAGCACTCTTCTAACTTAACAAATTCACTTATTAAAACCAGATTAAAAAAAATTTCAGTTTTTTTTCTTTTTCTGACATTCCCACTTTGTTGACTTTATTGTCATCATCATCATGTACCATACCGGTTGGCATAGGCGATCATGTCCTTCCACAATCTTCTATCCACAGTGCATCATATCAGTTCTGTTGTTGACTGCTCTCCATGCCATGACACCAAGTTATCCAGTATTTTCTCTCTTTGTCATCCGCGATCTCTTTCCTTTTATTTTGCCAGTTGTAACCAAGTATTCCAACTTTCCTCTTCTCATGATGTACCCGAAAAATGGTGATTGTTTCTTTCTGATGTTTTTTAGGAGCTGCCTTTTGTTCACTTTATAGGGGTATTAAAATAAAATAATCTGTGCTACATGCACGCAAGCACACGCATTTTCAGACTGCAAATGCACTGATAATTAGACTAATCATCATTTTAAGCATATTTGGTTCAGAAAAAGTGATATATTTATTCGTGTCTTACAGAAGTATTTTTCTTGTGTCTTATTCTTTCCTTCCTCATTTGCCTTTCAGTGTTGAGGGGAGATATAATTTGTGGTCTTTTGCTCTTCTGTTCACTTCTGCTGCTGTTACGTTTCCTAGGGCTTCTAATATTCTTTTGATCCATCTTTTTCGTGGTCGACCTTAGATTCTGATATTCTTGCAACGTTTATTGAGGGCTCGTGTTGTGTTTTGATCACTCTGCCTTGTCATGTGGTCAAAACCATTTTATATGTTGTTTCTTTATATATTGCTTGGTAGGGGCTATTCCTAGCTTTTTTCTCAGTTCTTCATTTCTGATCTATCTCTCAGACTGTTTCCTGTCATTCGTCTGACACATTTAATCTCTGTAGAGGTTATTTTTCTTATTGTTCTTGCATCTATGGTCCAGGAATGGCAATGATAGCACAATGTTGGGATGAAGATTGTATTGTACAGTGCCCATTTTGCCTCTAGGGTTATTTCTTTATTGGACAATAGTGGTGATAGTTGTCAATGATTTGACAAGCTTTGATGCATCTTGAGTCTATCTCTGCTGTTTGTGAATTAATTTTTGTCGTCCATCAATTACAGAAAGCTTTAACTATACCCTTTTTTCTATTATATTTTTGTTAATTTCTCCTTCACATGAACATATGACGATATTTTTTAAAAATCTATATCTGTAATCGTTAGCATTCTCTGCATTGAAAAAAAAACAGGACCTTCACCTTTTAAAAAGGCTATGGTTTCCATTTTGAAATATAGTATTTTATGTTTTCCAATTCTGATACAGTATTTTTACCAAACAAATCTTAAATGATAAAATATTAACCACTTTCATGAGGCCTCCAAGTGCAATAGTCAGGGCCTGCTATTATTTGTTTGTATAACTCATTTATAAGCACACAGTAATTTTATTAAATTATAACTGAACATAGAGTTTATGTACAAAATCAGTTCACAAATTAGCGATGAACAGTGTGGTTTTGTTGGAGGTAAAGGAATGAGCAATGCCATATATATCATAAGATCTTTAGTAGAAAGAGCCATAGAGGTGAAAACAGATCTATACCTATGTTTCATAGATTATACCAAGGCATTTGACAAAGTAAAGCATCAAGAAATAATCAAAATTTTAGAAAGCATAAATGTAGACAGCAAAGATCTAAGAATAATAAAGAACATGTACCGGAAACAAACAGCGGCCATAAGAACTGGAAACCAATTGGGAATGTTTCAACAAACTAAACAGGGTATTAGACAAGGTTGTGTGCTGTCACCAGATTTGTTTAATATTTATAGTGAGATTATTTTAGGATTCATCCTGGAATAACAATTGGAGGTCATAATATAAATAATCTAATGTATGCTGATGATACAGTCTTAATAGCTAAGAGTGAAAATGAGTTACAAGAAATGTTGGACATTATAGTGAAAGAAAGCAAAAATAAAGGACTCAGCCTTAATAGCAAAAAGACAGAAGTAATGGTAACAAAAATGAAAAAGACATCACCTCTGTGCAAAATAAAGACAAGTGGAACAATATTAAAAGAGGTAAATGAATTTAAACACTTGGGAACTTTGTTAACCTCAGACGGAAGATGTACAAAAGAGGTGAAATGCAGAATGGCTCAAGCAAAAGCAGCTTTCCAAAAAATTAATAAGATACTATGCAATCCAATTTTGACAAAAAAAAAAACAAGAAAGAGTTCTTAAATGTTATGTAGAGCCAGTCTTAACATATGGATGCGAATCATGGACAATAAGACAACAGACAAGAAAATCACTGGAGTCTGTAGAAATGTGGTTATACAGGAGAATGTTGAGAATACCATGGACAGCTAAGAAGAGTAATGAAGATGTTCTGAGAGAGGTCAAAGCAAAAAGAGAGCTAATTTCCAATATTAGGAAGAAACAATCATCATTTTTTGGCCATGTAATGAGAAGAGAACAACTGGAATATATTGTAACAACTGGAAAAACTGAGGGACAAAGAGATAGAGGGAAGCAAAGAGAAAAAATAACAGACAGCTTAAGAGAATGGCTTGGCAGAAGGTCAACAACAGAAATGATAAATAGCTGCCGAAATCGAAAGTTGTGGAGAGACATGATCACCTACGCCAGTAGGCCCGGTACTTGATGAAAGGTTCTCTCCACACCTTGCTAGGCGCTTGGGGAATATGGTGTTAGTGACCATATTTTTCTAATAATAATTAGGAATATAAAACAATTTTAATGTTTCAAAATAAATGTAAAACATTCATTCAAATAAAAATAATATTATTACATTTACATCTGCAAAATGTCATTTATGTTAAGTTACAAATAATGCCACACATTATCTATAGTTATAATGTGATGGTCATATCAGTCAACTTTACGCTACCATCAATTATCAAAACTGTATATAAGACAAGCTTGGATCTCAGACACCACATGGAAATACATCAAAGAAAGAAGAGTAGCGAAGAGAGCCATGACTAATGTAAAGACAGATCTTGGAAAGGTTCTGGCAAAAGCAACATACAAAGAATTAGACAACAAAGTGAAAAGTTCGGCAAGAAGAGATACAAGAGCTTATATAGACAACTTGGCAGAGAAAGCAGAGACAGCTGCAATTACAGGAGACAGCAGAACTCTTTATACTGTACAAAAGATGCTGACAAACACCTATACATCCAGTGGAACACCAATTCTAGACAAATCTGGATTAATGATAACAACAAGCGCAGACATAAAAGCCCGTTGGGCGGAACACTTCAAAGAAATTCTTAACCGTCCACTACCTCACAGTTTAATAGATTTTGAAGCTGAAACACCAGCAGCAGAATTAGATGTAAATTTAGATGACTTCACCTTGAGTGAAATAGAAACCACCTTAAAGCTAATGACCAATAACAAGGCTGCTGGAGAGGATAAGTTAACAGCTGAGATCCTCAAGGCAATTGATAGCCATAATTTAATACATCTCCAAAAAATGTTCAACATCATTTGGAAAACAGAGAAGACGCCTCATAAATGGAAAAAAGGAATCATTGTTAAGATCCCAAAAAAGGGCAATCTTAGAGATTGTAACAATTGAGAGGCGTGACACTTTTGTCAGTTGCCTCAAAATTATTCTATAAAATCATCCTAAATAGAATAAAGGATTCAATAGATACAGTAATGCGTGAAGAACAGGCTGGGTTTAGAAAAGGGAGAAGCTGTCTTGACCACATTTTCACTCTACGACTTATATTGGAGGAACACATTGAAAAGCAAAACCTTTTGTACTTAACTTCATCGACTTCAAAAAAGCATTTGATAGTATTCATAGAGATTCTTTGTGGAAAATTCTGAAGCAATATGGCTTACCATCAAAAATCATAAATATTATCAAAGACATGTATGATGGTTACACATGTGCAGTTCGAACAGAGGAAGGACTGAGCGAATGTTTCCCAATAGAAACTGGGGTTAAACAAGGATGTATTTTATCGCCCTTGTTATTTGGAATTGTTATGGACTTCATAATGAAGAAATGCTGCACTGGTAATAAAGGCATCGAATGGATACAAGGAGACCATTTGGAGGACCTGGACTTTGCTGATGACATAGTTCTCATCAGCAATCAGATAAAAACGATGCAGGAAAACACAAATGAACTATCATCAATAGCCAGCAAAATTGGGCTTGAGGTCAATCATGAAAAGACTAAAGTCATGAAAAGTTTAATTCCAACAAGTGACAAAATATACATGGAAAACAAACCAGTAGAAGAGATCGATCACTTCATCTATCTTGGAAGTCACATTGATCGAGAAGGGGATACGAGCAAAGAAATTAGAATCAGACTGGCTAAAGCAGCAATGTCTTTCAGAAGCCTTGAAAAGTTGTGGAAATCAAAACTCATTAGCACAAACACAAAACTTAGGCTATTCAAATCAAATGTACTATCAACCCTTACATATGCGTGTGAAAGCTGGAAAACAACAAGAGATATAGAAACAAAGTTGAACGCATTCGAAAATAAATGTCTAAGGAAAATACTTGGTATAGAATGGAACGAATTCAAAACAAACGAGGAAATTAGAGAAATCGCCAATCAACCACTAATATCTTCAGTAATAAAGAAAAGACGATGGTCATACGTTGGACATGTGATGAGAAGAGATAATAATCGAATAGCAAAGCAAGCCCTCATATGGGAAACAACAGGTAAAAGAAAAAGAGGAAGACCCAGGGAGACACTGAGAAGAACATTGATGAGAGAGGCAAGAGCAGCAGGAATCGGCTCCCTCAATGAGATAGAACTGCTTGCACAGAACAGAGACAGATGGCGAGATTTGATAAAATATCTTTAAAAGAAAACTGCTAGAACAAAAAATTCATATAGGAGAAGGTGTATCTTGGTCTACGCCCTATGGGCCGGTTACGGCTCGAAAGGTCAATAGATAGATAGATAGATATAAGACAAAACAGAAACCCTACAAAAACCTGCACAATTTCTAGGCTTGCAATTTTTCTATGTGAAAGAAATCACAATGAAAAAAAATTACAAGCTTACTTACTTTGGCTTACAAGCTTACTTACTTATATTTATAATAAGACGTAAATATTAAATTAAATATAAAAATTACAAGCTTACTTACTTATATTTATAATATAGACGTAAATATTAAATTAAATATAAAATTACAAGCTTACTTACTATATATAGACGTAAATATTAAATTAAATATAAAAATTACAAGCTTACTTACTTATATTTATAATATAGACGTAAATATTAAATTAAATATAAAAATTACAAGCTTACTTACTTATATTTATATATAGACGTAAATAAACCAATTTATGCATGCTTCACAGATTACACCAAGGCTTTTGACAGAAAAAACCATAAACAACAAATAAAATGATAGAAAGATATACATCTGGATGATGCTGACACATGACTAATATGTAATTTATACTGTGAAAAAACAGCTATGATAAAATACAACAATGAGAACTCTGCACCTATTGAAATAAAAAGAGGATTAAGACAGGGCTTCATTATGTCACCATGTCTTTTTAACTTATACATTGAGCAGATGTTCATCAAGACTAGAAAAAAGGTAAGATAGCGCTTCATGGTAGCCAACCTTCAATGTGGAGACAGCACCCAATGAATGAATGAAGAAAGAATGAACGGCATTACATGACATGCCTTACTCTGGAGTCCATGAGAAAAGAAAACAGAACAAGCAAATCATGAAAGATGGAAACAGATGTGCAAAAAAGATGGAAAAAACAAACATGATTTGGTTAATGAGAAATAAATTGGAAATGCTAAAAAAATAAATCTACTCCTATACTTCTTATGAGGCTGAAAGTTTTTTGATCAAATCAAATGTAACACTATTAAATGATCCTATATATTTTAGTTACAAAGATTTTTCACAGTCATGGCCATAAAACAGTTTTTGAACTTGTCTAATAATCATTGTCATCGTTATTAAGTACAATGCCTGCTGATGTAGGTGATCATGTCTCTCCACAACTCTTGATCTTGGCAGTCATTTATCATTTCTATTGTTCACTTGTCAAGTCATTCTCGTTAAGCTGTCTGGTATCTTTCCTCTTCGCTTTCCTCTATCTCTTCATCCCTCATTTTTCCCAGATGCCACAATATATTCAAGCTGCTTCCTTCTTATTACATGGCCAAAAAATGATGATCGTATCTTCCTAATATTGAATATTTTATCTTTCTTTTGGCTTTGGCCTCTTTCAGAACATTTTCATGACTCTTCTTAGCTGTCCATGGTACTCTCAACACTCTTCTGTCTAATAATAAATGTATAGTGTAAGCAGATGATTGTAACAAACAAATGTCATTGATATATACAGGCAGAAGAACATTTAATTATACAATAATTTACCTTGACGATTCAGGCAATCTGAATCATAACCATCAACACCAAATCTCCCAGTTTGGTCAATGTTGCCACTGTTATCTACACCACTCATGTTGTAACCATAACGATCATAACCATTTACATTAAAGCCATACCGGTTGTAACCTCCAACATCATAACCTTGACGGTCATAGCCATCTCTGTTAAATCCTTGAAGAACAAATAATTTGTATTTTAGTCATGCTGAAACAAATTATGAGCACTGATATATGTTAGACTATAAGTTTCTATGCATTAAAGGATTATAAAGCTATCTAACAAAAGAAAGATATAAGTTTTAATACTGTATTACATGAACATAATATTTCATATATAATTTCAGGGATAGGTACCAAAAACATTGACGATATATTGTTTTAAAATTATCTCTCAGATTCTTTTTAAAATCCACAACTGCTTAGAATATTTTAAGTGAAATCATTCAGAAAATGTAGTATCTTACACTGTTCTGATTTATTAATTTCACATTGGTAAGATCTTCAGTAGGCTACTCTAAACATTTCACCATTAACTCCGGAGTAAGACAAGGCTGCGTGCTTTCCCCTCTACTTCTCATCACATATATGGACAATATATGCAAATTAGCATGCCCAAGCAAAGGAAGTATACCAACCAACAAGGATGATAACAAGCGATAACACAGAAGAGAACGAAATATACATACCAGAAAACAACAGAATAGAGAACAAAATAAATTAAATACTATTTGCAGATGACCAAGTTCTAATACTTGAAACAACTGAGGACCTGCAAGAACATATCAACAGGCTAAACAACACTTGTAAACAATACAACATGAAGATCAACATAAACAAAACTGAAGTAATGGCAATAGCGAGAAAGAAAGAAAAACTAAACATAATAGATAATACGACTGAAACAAGTAGACAATTTTAAATATCTGGGTAGCACATTAACACAAGACAATAACCAAGAGACAGAGATAGATATAAGGTGTAACAAAGCAATCCAAGTTATAGGCCAAGTATCAACACTATTGAAAAACAAAGCAATAACTACGGAAGCAAAAAGGGCAATATACAAATCAATTTTTCTACCTACTCTGTGCTATCAGTGCCAGAATTGGACGCTGGACTCAATAAGAAAGATAACGACCACTGAAATGAAATGTGTCAGAAGAATGACAGGAAACAGCTTAAGGGACAGAGTAAGAAACACTGACCCGAGGAAGAAACTCAAAATTGAACCAGAAACCGAATACATAAAGAAACAACAGATAAATTGGTTCGGCCACATAAGACAAAAAGAACTAACAATGACTCAAAGAGCCATAAACAAATGCTACGAAAATGCCAGATTAAGAGGAAGACTGAGAAAGAGATGGATAAAAGGAATACTAGAGTCACTAGGAGGGATAACACCAGAAGAGGCCAACAAAAGAGCAAAGAATCGCAGATTGTATTTCCCCTCGACGCCAACGGCAAAAGAGGAAGGATAGAAGAAGAAGAAAAAAGAAGACTGCTGAGATCGAC
Organism: Megaustenia siamemsis; assembly: GCA_032433765.1. Classification (NCBI taxonomy): domain Eukaryota; kingdom Metazoa; phylum Mollusca; class Gastropoda; order Stylommatophora; family Ariophantidae; genus Megaustenia; species Megaustenia siamemsis. The sequence goes on from JAVIAB010000047.1 coordinate 49,713,351, forward strand.
CTACATTAAACAATCACATAAAATAATCTTGTCACAACTTTTACCAGTCTTTCCAAATCCAAGGACATCAAAGTTTTTCCTGTCATTGTGTTCCTGGCCATACCCATAAATATCTTTTGGATCAGTATCTCCACGCTTAACACCAGGAAACCTTACATGTTCAATCCCAGTAACATTACAAGGGCTTCCTGTGACAATAAAAAGGTTATTTCAGCCACTTGTGCAATTGACATATGACTAGAATCTACTAATCTATCACAAAAATGCAATGAATTAACATGACACAGCAAATTTTGTTAATTTTTTTAAAATCTCAAACAGTCATTGTTGAATGTTACAGTAACTCTATGGCATATTACATTTAAAACTGACTACTATAAAAATTATAAAAACAAGAAAAAAGCTCAAGAATGAGATGCAATCAATAAATATAGTGACTGAATTTCTGAAGCAGAAACAGAGAGTAATTTTGACACAGTTTCGTTATTATGATCCACAATGTACGAGTGAGCAAACACAGAATGAGTGAATGAGGGCAAGTGCAAAAACACTGAGAATCACAATGCAGACTTTCAAATTGAAAACAAGAAAAAAAGAAAAAGTGGCCAACCTCAGGCGATACTAAGAACACTGATAAGTGAGACATGGACAGCAATCATCAATTTCCTTACTGAGATTGAGAAGTCTACTTACAACAGTGACTTATGGAGCGGTATTTTGAAAGCTCTGTGTGATGTTTGATAGCATTGGAAGGATAAGATGCATAAAATCAATACCACAACAAAATGGCAAATTAAAAGAGATGTAGCAAGGGTAGACTTTTTTTGCAAGTTGCTGTGCCAAAAACACAAAACAACTATATTCTTACAGTGCCATAACTTGCTTAGGCAAGTATTATTATTATTTTAAAAATATACATCTATCCTTGAAGAACAACTTGATTCTATGAGTTCACTGTCAAATATACTGGAACTGATGAATAGCAGCTAAACACACTATGCTAACAAAAAACAATTCAGGGTACTTATCACATCATAGGCATTATTGGAATATGGTTTTCAATTTCTATGACTATCAACACAATTTTTGGGTGATATGATAACAAGGTCACACTACTTTCCTGGAGAAAACTTCTGGTACCAATTTTCAGAGGCTATGAACAATGAAGCCATGTTTGTCAGAAAAATAACTCATTAAAGCTGGAAGTTTAAGCTCAACCACATGTTCAATAGATGAATGCATTAACCACTTCACTACCTCAGCCACAAATAGACTCAGACATGAGATAAACAGCCATAAGAAAGATGTTTTAAAAAAAATGTTGGAGTTACATATATTTGTATGGATCTGTAACAGTAGCCCCAACATTATGAGAAAGGTATGTTAAAGAACATAACAAAATCACACATTTAAGGTGAATTACAATATTTTAAATTGAAAATGGTCTACCCTTGAATATGTTATATTCTTTATAATATATTTAATCCTTCAAATAATCAAACATCCAGAATTTATTGATATTTAAATTTTCTGCAATCATTTTCGTTTCCAGTGATGCATAACCTATACCATATTTATATATGTTATAGAATGAAGTACTGAAATGAAAAAGACATAACATTACATTTTTTAAAACAGAAAATTAATTTGGTCAAATTAAAAACAGTTCAGGTCAAGGAAAGAGTTAAATCGGATTGCCATAGCAAATGATAACATAAAACAACCAAGAATAAATTTACAAAAAAATTGGATCGTGCATCAAAAATAAAAAAAAAAGAAATTATGGCAATATTCTACCTTTAGAAGGTAAAGAATAATTGACACACAAGTCAGTTTCTGAGTCAAATACAGTCCAGGGTGGAATGTTGAAAGGGATCATGGGAATGCTTCCATAGGCTGCTGGAAACTTGAATTTGTTTTGACTTTTCTTTTGCCAGGTCCAGTATAGCATGTCAAAGTATGCATGGATTGGGTAAAATACAGGGTCATACGGGCTTGATGATGTCATCATATCACCTCCTATGAAGTTGTGGATATATGCAAGGAAGGTCTCTAGAGAGAGGCTCATTTCTTCATAGTCTTCAGTTGCCAATGCCAAATGTACCTCCACCTGTGTTATTCAACAGACAATATATTGATTACTTCTTGCAAAAAGTGTAAATCAATTTCTGACTAATAGCTTATATTGCCAAAATCCTAACAATACTTACAAACGTTAGCTAACAATACATTTTCATTTTCAAAAGTATATTTTAAAAATAACTTTCTAACTCTCACAAACCAAGGAGAACCAAATTTTTACATTCAATTGTGTTGACAAACCCATTTAATAAATGTACAAATAAAGTTTTATATTTGTTGAAAGGTTGATTAAAAGTTAAGTCATTTGGGGCTCAAGATGCTGGCAGCATATAAGCTGAGTTGATGAATGCTGGCTTCAAGATCAGTGAACTAGAAATGATCAAGATCTTACTCAACCTCACAATGAGGTAATCCTGGAAAAAAAAAACTAGTCTGTTCAAGCAAGAAAAGATCAAAGTAAGAAAGCAAATCTGCTGCCCAAAAAACATACAGTGACAAAGTTGGATGGGTTGGGCCAATATTGCAGCTCACCGTAAACCACAACACAATGCAAATTAAGAAAATTCAACAGCTCGTTAAAAACAAATGAGGTAGAGGAGAACCATCAAATAAATGCAGATGAGGGAAAAGATATAAAATGACTGGGATATTATAAATGAGTGAAAAAAAAGAATATAGAAACTTCAATAAATGTGAAAACAAAGCTAAAACTGATTTAACCTATTTCATGCCAGTCTTTTTTGTGCATCAGAGGGTGCCAGATATGATTTTAAATCCTTATATAAAAAGTCATGCATTAAACAACCCTTCTGAAAGTTATCACATGACTGTTTATACATTACAATCAGGATTGGGAACCTCCTCCATCATGGAAATTTCCATTAAAATTTAGATGAAATTGTTCTATTATAGCCATTGCTACACACTATATTTATTTATTATCCTACTTTACAGCCATAGATGGAACATAGGGCAAAAATTATAGACTCTCCATGTCCAAAGATCTTTGCTAACAAGTGTCAGACCTTGCATAGGATCCACATTGTATCTATCCCATAAATCCCTGTTAAAGATCCTCTCTATGTCATCAAGGGAACTTAAGCCTGCTGTTGCTGCTTCTCGCCGCAGTGTTCTTATTAGTGTTTCTTTAGGTTAGCCTTTTTTCTTTCACCCTCTGGTTCCCTTTTGAGGTTTGCTTTGAGATTATCTTGTCCCTTCTCAAGAAATAAAGGTAAGTTCTCTTTCATTTTGAGGCAAAAAATACATACTGAAATTTTTTAGTTATAGTAAACCAATATGGATATTTTGATTCCTTGTACTCTTTTAAACAAATATAAATATATGAAATTTCAGTATGACTGTTCACAAACTCATCTTCAATTGCAATTTAAACAAGACCTCAACATTGATGCAGAGAGTAAGTCAATGGAATTTTTCTGCTGTTAAGCATTTGTAACATTTATATAGTGACAAAAAAATAGCAAAATCACAGGAAACTAATACTGAGATTTTATTTCATTGTGCATTTTGTCATAAATGTGTGAAATTTTCACGTGATCTGTACATAAAAGTTTAATGTATATATATAAATGATAGCAAACAACATGCCATTGGAAACATGTCTTTATTCATAAACACCATAAACTGATGTAATCTTGGTGATCTACATTGTTTTTTCAGCCTGTAATGTTTAACTATCAATTAGCATGGTCTATCTCACTGTATATAAAGATGTCACCAAAACATTTAAGAAAATACATTTTTTAACAATTGACACAGAAACAAAGTTCAATATTATGCTGACTTCAAAGACTGTCTAGCTATTATATTTAAAATTTAAATTTAAAAAAAATATTTTGAAAATTTTGTGAAAGTACCTAAAAATATATGTATTTAAATAATTATAATTAGAAAAATATAACCGGATTTATATTGTACATGCATTAAAATTTTTATTTTTAAAGTGAACAATAATAATATACTTATCACTTGTAGATTATATATTAATATGCTTTCACATCAACACTGTTGTTAGAAATATCAAAATTGCAACTTCAGTGTCTTCCATTTTGTTTTGACTTTTATTTATTTAACAAAAAAATAAAATTGACACGGCATTGATTAAAGATCACAACTATGAACAAAACATTTTGAAACATATTTTTTCTGGTAATATATTAAAATAGTAATAAACATTTCACCTCATTGCAGCACATTAAAAATGGATTGTGATACAAATTACGATCACATTACCCCAAAAATCATGTGCTGAAGGTCTGTAAAATATATGGTCACTAACACCATATTCCCTATACGCCACTTGGCGTGACGTGGGCACCTTACTTTTTTTTTTTATTACACAAATTGAATACAATATTAAAAGAAATATATTGAGTAACATGAGTAAAAATGTTCCTGTTCCATAGACCTGTCAACAGTACTTAGAAGTATTAACATATTTATTTTAAAAAAGCTAAATGGAAAAACTAACCTGAGTTGGTAGCTGGATACTCATGTTGAAATTCCTAACAAAACAAGGCTGCCATATATTCTTAGTTCCAAATGGATGATCCTCAACACAACCACCATCTCCATTACCACCAAAGTAGTTGGACTGCCAAATGACTGCCTCTTCAAAAAACCCAACATCAGTGGTGAAGTCAAAGTAGGGCAGAACAATGTTGCAGTCAATCTCTTGCAGACGCTGCTCCATTTGTCTGAGAAATACACGCTGCCAGGGCAAAAAGAAGGGTCCACTTGAAGCATGCATCACATGGTACATGTAGAGATCCCTAAACTGCTCCCATGTCCGATCTTCATTGCGTCTAAGCTCAGCCACTGCTGCTTGAAAGCGCTGCAGCTCTCCAGATGTCATGTCACGAATTTCTTTCCTCGCAGTAATCTTTTCACATCTGCAATAATAAAAATCCACCAAAAATTATTAACATCATCAAAGATCATCATGTACAATGGCTTCTCAAGTGCAGTTCACACACAGGCAGGATTAAGTGAATGGTTCCAGATTGATACCGGTGAAACAAGGGTTTTTATTTCCCTTGTTATTTGGAATTGCCATTGACTTCATTATGCAGTTATGCAGAAGTGCTGTACAGGTAAAATAGGCATTAGACAGACACTTGGATCTCAATTGGAGGACCTTGGTTTTGCAGACAACATAGTTTTATCAATAACATTGTGACTATGATGCAAGAAAAAACAAATGCCATGTCATCAATGGTTAAGAAAATTGAACTTGAGATCAACCAAGAATAGACAAAAGTAATGATAAATCAAATTCGCCCAGAAGAAAAAAATATACCTTGAAGGAAAAGCAGTGGTAGAAGTAGTCAATTTGCATAACTTGGAAGCTGCATAGATCATAAAAAAGCTTATAATTTTCAAATCAAATGTATTATACACCCTTATTTATGCATGCAAGAACTGGAAAACTACTAGAAATAGAAAATAATCTGGATGCATTTGAAAACAAATGCCTCAAGAAAATGCTTCATATACCATGGAATGAGTCCAAGACTAGTGTAGAAATAAGAGACACGACAAAGTATCCAAAAATATATTCTATAATCAAAAGGTGCTCATATGTTTACCAGGGGGGGACTGATTGGTCTTGAGGCAAGATGCCGGCCTCAAGACAGAGAGGACAGCCTCGAGACAGAGAGGTTGTGGGTTCAAATCTTGGCTGCACCAGTTGGAATTTTTATTTATGATTTCTCTCTGCAGCAACCACTCCAGTCTCAGCATCGGGGCCCGGTTGGAAACATCAATTACTCATGGATGGAAAAAATATGAGTATCTCCGAAGACGGAGTTATCTGCCTGTGCTGCGAAGGACCCCTGTGCACACGGCTGCCAGGGAAAAACGGATTAACACACAAAATTCAGTTCCTAGTCTCTAGGGACTTCGTCAGAGGTAAAAGCTTGTAGCGAATGCATTAAAAAAATATATGTTTGCCATGTGATGAGAAGGGACAACAAAACTATCTCAATGCAGATCCTCAAATTGGAACCAGAGGGTAAAAGAAAAAGAGGCAGAAGTAGAGAAACACTAAAAAGAACATTAAGTGAGAGTCAACAACAGCAAGCATCAGTCCTCTTGCTGAAATTAAGTAACTCGCCAAGAATGGATATCCATGTCCTGAGACACAGTGTAGGTCCTGTGCAAGGTCTGACAGCTGAAAGATTGTCTGTATGCTTACACACTAAGGTAGTTAAAGGTGGATGCAAAAAATACAAATAAGTAATTGTTATTAGATATAAAAGATAAAGATTTTATTAACATGTCTGATGATAATTAATATAATTATTTCAACAAATTTAGCACACCAAAAATAATAACTGTAAATTTATTTGTATCAAATAGATGTGAAAAAAAAATAAAGAAACACTAAAGAAGATTCTCAGGTATCACTAAGTTATTACATTAAACAAAGTGGAAAAGATTATTTCTTTGTCTAGTCAGAAAATGAACATATTAAACCTCGACGATCTCAAAATAAAAATTCTTGGAATTTGACAGTTTCTTCAAGAATTTATCCCACCTTATATCTATCTATCTATCGACTACTCGAGCCATAGACAGCCCATAGGTACTCTTTCTCTTATCTAAATTTTTATTCAAGCAGTTTCAATCCTTGTAAATATCTTTTATCAAATCTCGCCATTTGTCTCTGTTCTGTGCAAGCAATTCTATCTCATTGAGGGAGCCGATTCCTGCTGCTTTTGCCTCTCTGATCAATGTTCTTCTCAGTGTCTCTCAGGGTCGGCCTCTTTTCCTCTTACCTGTTGTTTCCCACATGAGGGCTTGCTTTGTTATTCGGTTATTATCTCTCCTCATTACATGTGCAACATATGACCATTGTTCTTTCTTGATTACTGAAGATATAAGTGGTTGAATGGCGATTTCTCAAATTTCCTCATTTGTTTCTATCAAATATTTTTCTTATAGACATTTATTTTCAAATGCATTCAACTTTTTTTCTATGTCTCTTGTTATTTTCCAGATCTCACATGCATATGTAAGGGTTGATAGTACGTTTGATTTGAATAGTCTAAGTTTTGTTTGTGCTGATGAGTTTTGATTTCCACAACTTTTCAAGGCTTCTGAAAGACATTACTGCTTTAGCTATTCTGATTTTAATTTCTTTACTTGTATCCCTTTCCCGATCAATGTGACTTCCAAGATACATAGAGTGATCGATCTCTTCCACTGGTTTGTTTTCCATGTATATTTTGTCATCTGTTGGAATTAAGCTTTTCATGACTTTAGTCTTTTCATGATTGATCTCAGGCCTAATTTTGTTGGCTATTGATGATAGTTCATTTGTGTTTTCCTGCATCATTTTTATCTGACTGCTGATGAGAACTATGTCATCAGCAAAGTCGAGGTCCTCCAAATGGTCTCTTTGTATCCATTCGATGCCTTTGTTACTAGTGCAGCATTTCTTCATTATGAAGTCCATAAAAATTCTAAATAACAAGGGCGATAAAATACATCCTTGTTTAACCCCAGTTTCTATTGAAAAACATTCACTCAGTCCTTCCTCTGTACAAACTGCACATGTGTAACCATCATACATGTCTTTGATAATATTTATGGTTTTTTATGGTAAACCATATTGCTTCATAATTTTCTACAAAGAATCTCTATGAATGCTGTTGAATGCTTTTTTGAAGTCAATGAAGTTAAGTATAAAAGGTTTTTGCTTTTCAATGTATTCCTCCAATATAAGTTGTAGAGTAAAAATGTGGTCAAGGCAGCTTCTCCCTTTTCTAAATCCACCCTGTTCTTCACGCATTACTGTATCTATTGAATCCTTTATTCTACACATGATAATTTTGCAGAATAACTTTGAGGCAACTGACAAAAGTGTCATGCCTCTCCAGTTGTTACAATCTCTGAGATTGCCCTTTTTTTGAATCTTAACAATGATTCCTTTTTTCCATTTACAAGACACCTTCTCTGCTTTCCAAATGATGTTGAACATTTTCTGGAGGTATTAAATTATTGCTATCAATTGCCTTGAGGATCTCAGCTGTTAACTTATCCTCACCAGCAGCCTTGTTGTTGACCATACGTTTTAAGGAGTTCTCAATTTCGCTCAAGGTGAAGTCATCTAAATTTATATCTAGTTCTGCTACTGGTGTTTCAGCTTCAAAATCTATTAAATTGTAGGATAGTGGACGGTTAAGAATTTCTTTAAAGTGTTTCGCCCAACGTCCTTTTATGTCTGCATTTGTTGTTAGCATTGAACCACATTTGTCTAGAATTGGTGCTCCGCTGGATGTATAGATATTTGTCAGCAATTCCACATTATGCTTTCCTAATTATTCTCACCACTGACCCCTGACAAGTCACTGCTGACGGAAATTTTTTTTTCCAAACACACGTAGTTAAAATTATGATACTTCATAAAATTGTGTCTTTTTTTTCTTTAAATAAATTTAGCCATAAGTGCGCTCAATTTTTTTTTATTTACTTCTGACTGTAAAATTCTCCTAGGCTTTTGGTGAGACATCAAACAAACCATTGTAAACACAGGATATAGGCAATGAATGACCACAAAGATAAAAGTGAATATATTGGAAGGCCTGATGGCCAACGTGCCAATAGACAAAGCGCCGTGCTGATAGACATAACGCTATGGATTGAATTCCATGACAGATATTGGCCATAAGCGGGCAAGAGATTAGCAAAAGTTCAATGAAAATATTATTTTTCCAAATTACAAAGGGTGTATTTTGAGTAGTGAGTTTTACAATGTTAAGAAATTGTCTCACAGATAGGTATTGTAATCTAGGTTTAATCCAAGATTATGATACTGTAGTAAAATTTATCGCATCAAAATACAAATTCCTCAAAATTTGACATTTTTCTGTGTTCAAACATTACCCTGTAAAATGACTTGAGAATCTTAACCAAAGCAGATGGAATTTTATTCTAAAACAAAATAAATCAACAGCTCCAAAAAAAGGTTAAAAAAAGTAAAGGTGAAATATACAAGAGATTATGACCCATGCATGTATGCAGAATCATCAAACATACACAACAACTGATTAAAAAGTTAAAAGACTGAAATATTTGCTTGGTTGGGGAGCACTTCAGATGATTAGACTGCCTTACTGTTATTACTGACTTGCAAGAAAAGTTTATTATCAAGATTTAAATATTTTTTTGAACTTACTTGCAAATAATTTGCCCCATTGGTTTGCAAAGACATTCTTGGCATCCTAGTCTGACTTCATTCCCAGGACTGTAGATGCGCTGACCTACAACACATGTTCCAACAGTCTGGCAAGCTGTTTCAGAACAAGTCAGGCCTGGATTAAAATTGATAACCTCAGTCTCAGTCTCATCCCCACTTGGCTGTCTATGAAGAGCTTTGCACTCAGTCATGTGAAGTTCCTTGTGGAAGGTACAAAAGTATAACCATTATTTTTTTTTACTTAAAAACAATCATAAATAATTTAAAACAAAACTAAACTCAATCTGTAAGCCTTTAATTTATACATAAAAGGTATTTAGAAAAGACAAATAACTATGGTAAGTTAAGATATACACAAAAGATAATAACCAAAAAATGTAGTTTAGGCTAGGATTTACATCTCCTTATTCTTTAAAAATTATAACAACACAATTGTTACTCTACAAAAATATATAGCTTGTCTTACAGACATCCATGAATGAGATAATGATTGTGTTAGCCTCTCTTCTACTCTCTTTGTCAACTTATTTTTAATTTCTTCTGTTGAATGTAAAAATGTTGCTTTATAATAAAATATATTTTAATCTATTTAAATTATATAAACACACTGAACATGTACAAATGTACTGGAAAAAATTAATCATTTGTGTATGCTAAATACACAAACCACTTATCATCCTTCTCCAACCAAGCGAGAGAGAGAGAGAGAGAGAGAGAGAGAGAGAGAGAAACATAATTTCTAAATACAACATGGAACAGCAAATAATTTTAAAATAAGAATAATATACCATTAATAGTGAGGTAGACTCAAGTTCACTGGGTATTTATATAAAATAACAAAATAGAATAATGAGTGGTTATCACAAAATACTTCATATACACAAAACAGAATGAATTAATTATTACATTTAAAACTCTAATATTTTTGTACAAAAAGTTAGCAAAATGTTTATTTTAATAACATGATAATGTTATTTTTTAACTAAAAAATACCCCAAAAATGGATGCGGATGAACAATACTACCTGGTCTGAGTTTACAGTTTGTCTCAATATCAAAACAGTAAATGACAATTCTCTGTACATAATGTGAATATTGGCCAAATTATTTACGAACTTATACCTGACATTTTATGTCCAATTCCTGAGTGCTTCTTGTCACATCCAGAATATTTGTTTTGTAAGTGCGGTAACAGCAAGCTCCATGTAGAGCTATTGTTATGCATTCTTCCAGATTGTGGTAATTGTTAACATTACCTCTGCATCCTTTGTGGAAGTCACACACAAAAAAAATTACCTCAACAACATTCCATGTGAATTTAAAATAGAATCTAAATCAAAACTAAAAAGCATAGACAAAAACTAATACATGAATAAAAGCAAAAAAAAACAAAAAAACTCTTGTCACATCTCAAGCATGGTGCAAGGGAAATATGGTGTGAATGCCCTTATTCTTTGGCACATTTTTTTAGTAATGCTATCAGAATGCTATGGTAGAAAAACGGTTGATAAATACTAATCTAATTGACCATGTTTATTTCAAATGAAATTTTGCCACCCCATTCACCCAAATTCTAGGTTTTCTAGCGAATGACACACCCTTGTATTCATTATCATTATCATGTGCCATACCGGTTGGCATAGGTGATCATGTACTTCCACAATCTTCTATCTACCATCATTGTATCAATTCTGTTGTTGACTGTTTTCCAACCCATGACACCAAGCTAGAGAGCTATTTTCTCTCTTTGTCATCTGCAATATCTCTTTCCCTGTATTTTGCCATTTGTAACCAAGTATTACAATTTTCCTCTTCTCCTGATGTGCCTGAAAAATGTTGATCGTTTCTTTCGGATGTATTTAGGAGCTCCCTTTTTTTGTGTTGCCTCTTTAAGAGTTTCCTTGTTGGTCTTTTTGTTCTTGTATTAATATGTTCAATGAAAGTTTTAAATGTGTTCCTGCAGAGGTTTGTATTGTCACCAAAGAAAATAATTTCACAACATGAGATCTGTTTACCTGAAAACATAAATGGAAGGCACTGCTGAGACATTTTATCATAATAATAGCGCACAATCTGCTGGTCACAACTGCCTGGTTCAGCTGGCCAAGCAAGTGGGTTTTGTTTGACCTCACATACAGCTCCATCAAATGGTGCCAGGCATTCACAACGAAATGATCCCACAGTCAGATCAGTGTTAATGCATTCTCCATTATTCAAACAAGGGTTGCTATAACATGGCTCTGTTGAATGGATACAATTACGAAAATGAACTTGAATTTCTTTTTTTAAAGAACCTAAACATATCTATTAATGATAGTTTACAAAGAATAAAGACAGTTATAATATATAAGACATCTATTATGGAAGAGAAGTCTCATAAGAAACAAAGGACAACACACATTTTTTAAAAGCCATCCAGCTAAAATTATTAAGTAGTTACCACTTAGTTAAGCATTAATGTTAAAACTATTTTAAAAAATTTTCTATTTTTAATAACATTATCTGATCGCAGTGTTACATTTAAAATTATAATACCATTTAAATGCATATTCTTATTTATATTCAAAATGACATGTCCATTCAACAATACATATATTTAAAATTATGTAAAGCTACAGTTTAATGTGCACAATTGCTGTCAGGATATTTCTCTCTATGATGCTGAAAGGCAAATGTGAAATACAAAAAAAATGTGGAAGAGCAAAAGGGTGGTGAAAAAACAGTACACAGAACTAATAAAACTGATATGTCTAAGGGCTGCATTTTAATTTGGTAAGGAATTAATTGGAACCTTGGTGTCTCAATGATTAGTGTTCTTGCTTCCTGATCAGAAGGCTCCGGGTTTAATCCCCAGAAGTGACAGATTTTTGTTCAGACCAACAAGGCTCTGGGGTTCATCCAGCTTCTAAAAATGGGCACCTGATATTTTTCTCGTAAGTAAAAGCGGCCTGGCATGATACCGAGCATATCACCCAAAAAGGTGCTATGGTCATAGAAAAATATGGTCACTAACACCATATTCCTAATATAGTGTTCCCTTAGCAAGGTATGGAGGAATTAATTAATGTAGACTTCCTGAAACATTTAATTTCTCTCCTCATCCTTTCCTCCTTCATGCGTTCTCTCTCTATAGACACGTACACGTGCATGCACACACAGATACAGGAAGAATGAACTCCACCAAGCTATATGATGGAGTATAGGGAACATGGTGTTAGTGCTCATACTTTTTTATAGAACTTCAGCACATTATTTCGAGGTAATGGGGCTGTCAGTTTTGTCTATTTTCTCAGACAAATCTAATACCCACTTAATGCTGGGTGAACCTGGAAAACTGCAATCAGAATTTAATCTGACCTCTTGTCGTAGTTGTCCAGTTCACTAACCACTGAGCTACTGTGGTTTTATATATGAGAGGTGTTTTCAAAGGAAACCTGCCTCTGCTGCACCAAGTGGACATATATAGGAGACATGTTGATCCAATAAGCACACACCATTGTGCATGTGTTCATTCTCTATATAGTATTCATTGGTTTTGCTGCAGGCTGTTGGAAAAATAGCCAGTGTAATACGAAATCTGTCCAAGGTCAATCAACAAACAGTGATTCAATTACAAATAGTGAAAGGATGGCATTCATTTTCAAATGCAAGCATAGTATGGTGACAAAGCTTGTTTAAGACAACAGTAAAGGACTGGGCACGAATGTTTCGAGAAGGACGCGAGTGTTAAAAGATTTTCCATAGCCAGATGTTCATAATTGGTCTCATGAATACTGACCAACTACTATAAGGAAGAAAGTATGGGGTGAAGTTTGAACTAACTGCTGCATCACAAAGAGAAGGGTGATGCACTTTTATTGCACATAATGACAGGTGATGAGTCATGGTGCCACCACTTTGAGTGGTACAGCAAAACAGCAAGCATGTGTTGGAAACATCCCAGATCATCAAAACCAAAAAAATCCAAGTCACAGGTTTCCACTAGTAAGGTTATGCTGATCACATTTTTTTTTACTATGAACCTTTCATAAGGTTATGCTTCTATTGGCAGATTTTAAAGAGCTTCGTGTAAATATCAATGTCATCCACTACAAAGACACATTAGACAATCTGCATACAGCCATCCAGAATTAAGAGACTCATCAAGCTTCTGCGTGGTTTGACTGTTGCATGACAATGTTTGTCCACATTTTTGCAAATATCATGCAGGAATTGTTTGCAATGAAAATAGTTTGAAGTTCCGCAACATCCAGCCTACAGCCTTGATATGTTAACAATTCGACTCCAATGCAGATGTCATGGCCTCAGTGGCAAAATGGTTCAATGAGCAACCGAAGTAATTTTTCTAGGATGCATCTATGTCTACCAAATCAGTGGGATATATGTTTCAATGTCTATGGTTACTTTTTCTAAAGAAATCTATGAGTATTTGTTTCAATACAATTTCTTTACTTAATTCTGCCACACTTGCTGAAGTACCTTACATAAGTTTGAAATAAAGCCACTGGGTTGGGTTTTATTTGAACATTTATTGATTAGTTTAACACTTCTTTTAATAAAATTTGTCCATAATAAATTAGCATACAGATGAAGTAAACAAGCAGTTTTTTAATAACCAGGGACACTGTTAAGAGAAAAAAAATAGTTGGAGCTTAATTTTAACTAAAAATAGCATGATGAATAATGAGAGCAAAAAATATAGTCAAGATAAACAACAGAAAATCCCCGATGGCATTAATAAACTGATAAGCATCTATTTAAAAAAAAAGGTGATGTTAAAAATACAAGAGAGATGTGGTAAATAGTTATGTATATATATATATATATATATATATATATATATATATATATATATATATGGTAATAAAAATAATCAATATTCACTACCATTTATTGAGTGATTATAACTTGACCATTAAGAAAAATGTAGGAGTGTGTGATATTGAAGTTCAAACAGGACAATACAGACTGTGGATCTTGGAGAGATTATGTTGAAAAAAAGTATGAAACAAAATGAAAAGATGAACAAGAAAACATAACACAAACATCTCATTTGCCTAAATTAATGAATATCTAATAGTGTAAGTTAGATCTTCACAATTGAAATAAAACTCTTTTAATGATTTAATATATTTTCTACTTTTTCTCCCCAGAGACCCAAAAAAAAAGGACAAATTATTTTTAAAAGAAACTTGTCCTCACCATCAAAGCTCAACAGAACATTGTCATACCTGCACAAAGTGGTAGATCATAGCGACGTTCACACACTGGTCTGCTGTTCTAAACAAAAAGTGTAAAGTATACAAATACAGAATTGGTCTCAAATTTAGACATTAAATGTACAAAAGCTAATTTCACAATCAATTTCAACCACAAATAAAAAATAAAGAGATCTTTTTATGTCATATGTTGGTCAAGTAAATAACCATGAATCCCACAGGTCGTACTATGGAATTTGTGCATGCGAGTCAGAGTTCTTCTCCGTGTTTTTAATATTTGAGGGGAAGATCATAGCATATATTGATTTGTCCTGATGATCCTAGCATAACATAATATAATCAAGAATCAGTCTCTGGTGTTCTTTATAAATTCTTTTATGTTGTAATAACAACACAACTGTGTCAGCAATCATCTGAGTAACTAACAGTCTCTGACTCTGAAGTTAGAACCATTAATCCACACCTGGATTGACTTTCAAATGTCTCTTATACTAAAACTCCTAATTATTGGGACCTGTTTCTAATAATGGTGATCAGATGTCCAACAACAACATATGTTTTCCAAAAAAGTGACATCTCTAATATATTTTATGTTAAATTTACTTGAACATTATTCTTTGCAATCATCAGATTGAACAAATTATTGCAGTTTTTTCTCTTCATTTTCTTTTCTATGTATAGACATATACAACACAATATACTTTTATTTTTTTAAGAATGAGATTTTATCTTTGTTTCATTCTGAAAAGTATATATATATTCTTTTTA
Organism: Megaustenia siamemsis; assembly: GCA_032433765.1. NCBI lineage: Eukaryota > Metazoa > Mollusca > Gastropoda > Stylommatophora > Ariophantidae > Megaustenia > Megaustenia siamemsis. The sequence goes on from JAVIAB010000047.1 coordinate 49,728,641, forward strand.
GACATTCTGTAAGGAGTGTGATGCAATGCAAAGGACACACAACCTATTGATTATGTATGGAGATCAGCTGCACATGATATTCTTAAAACCTATCTAATGTGGCTTAGAAACTAAAAGAAACATGTAATGGTTTATTAACAGTGAAACAGTAACTTCTAGCACTCTCCACCAAAGCACTTTGTTGTTACTAATTCAACAGCTTGAAGACTTTTACTTTTATTAGTCCAATGAAACTTATTGATTGGGAATCTTGTGAAATTTCTATCTGCCTGGTGTGCCTGCTGGCATAGGTGATTATGTCTTTCCACAACTTTCAATCTCGACAGTTATTTATCATTTCTGTTGTTCACCCCTTCTGCCAAGGCCTTCTCCTAAGCTGTCTGGTTGATATCTTTTCTCTTTGATTCCCTCTATCTCTTCGTCCCTCAATTTTCTCAATTGTTACAATATATTCAAGTTGTTATATTCTCATCACAGGGCCAAAAAAATGATGATTGTTTCTTCCTAATATTGGATATTAGCTCTCTGTTTGCTTTGGCATCTTTCATAATGTTTTGATTACTCTTCTTAGCGGTCCATGGTATTCTCAACATTCTTCTGTAAAACCACATTTCTACAGCCTCCAGCGATTTTCTTGTCTGTTGTCCTATTGTCCAAGATTCATATCCATACATTAAAAACTGGCTCTACATAACATTTAAGAACTCTTTTTTTGTTTCTATTGGCAAAAATGGATTGCACAGTACCTTCTTCATTTTTTGGAAAGCTGCTAGGGCCTGAGCCATTCTGCATCTCACCGTCAAATCTGTTGTACATCTATCATCTGAGTTTCACTGTTCCCAAATATTTAAATTCATTTACCTGTTTTAATATTGTTAATCTTGTCTTTATTGTGTGTTGTGGTGATGTATCTTTCTTTGTTGTCACCATTACTTCTGTTTTTTTGCTATTAATTTCTACTTAACCAAGCTTTATTCCAACCACAATGAATGTATAAGTTAAACATTTATTTCCATAAAATTTTACAGAAGATGTTTTTTGGGTTCAACCATTAAAATGGTGACTGTGCAGTGATCTTCCTCAAAGATTCACAAATTTTTCCTTTTCTATACATTGCTAGGTAAAACAAAGGCCAAGGAGAAAACTCAATGAAAAAGTCATGCAAGAGATGCACGTTAGTGCTGGCAAACAATCCTAAGAGAAGGAAAATATGATACAAACCTGACTCATTGGCCTGGTTAGACAGTTTTCAGGAGATTCAAATCTCACTAAAAACAATTTACTTCCTTGCAAGGTCATGGAAAATCAAATACTGAGTAAGTACCCAATATAAATCTGTGCACTGGAGCACAGCACAAGAGGCAAGACACAGTACAACACAATAACCTAATAAGCATATAAAGAAAACTTATTTTGTTTTACATTTTTCTTATGTAGCTTGCCTTATTATTTTCAACTGCAGAGTACTCTTTTAAATGTTTAACATTAACTCTAGCGCTACATTTTATCACCTGTCTATTTCTATCAAAGCTATTCAATTTCATCTACACTGAAATGAAAAATTCCAAGACAAAACTAATTTTCCTCGCCATGGAATTAAACACCTGGTACTTTCTAATGTTGTGAAAGCCATTCCTCAATGTCACAGAAAGCACATTTACAATTTTTAACTCTTTCTGTGCAGAAGCTTTTTATCGACGCAATAAAAGAGATTTCAGAGACAAAATTTGTCATGGCTTTAAGAATCAATCTACATATTTATATTTATCTAACATATTATATATGAATTTTTAGACAATTGAACAAGGAATTAAATTTCACCAATATCAAGATGATACAAGACATGTAAAAAGAATATGGTGTGATGGCATTCACACTAATCAAATTGAGCATGGCACACAATGTGGCGAAACATGCGTTGCTGAAATCGGCGTGGCGCACAGTGCGGCGAAACGTACGGAAAGAGTTAACAGCTTTAAGAAATCACACTAGAATGACTTATAGAAGTATATTAACATCTCGTTCTGAGAGATGTTGTTTTTATGTTATTATAAAAGTAACGTCTATGAAAAACAAAAAAAATTAGCGGTAAAATACAAGTCATGTTATATTCATAACAATACTTACAAGACATCTGCATTGTGTGCAGTTATCCAATGCCCAGGTGTCCCCTTCTCTGAAATGAGATCCATTAAAGCTACACCTGGGATGACATTCGCATGTCTCCAGATGTGTCACTCTAGACTTCAGGTCAGTATTCTACATTTACCACAAAAAAATAAAAAAAAAAATAAAAAAGTTTACTGTCAAGATCTGAGATATACATAAGATTTCAGGCATGTGCTTGAAAGCTAAATTAATGTACTCATATTGTTTGGCTCTGAAATAAGAGAAAAGACAAAGCATCCAAAAATACCAACTATAATCAAGAAAAGAAGGTGGTTGTATGTTGGCCATGTGTTAGCCATGTGATAAGAGACAACAAAAGATTCTCAAAGCTGACCCTAAAATGGGAACTAGAGGATAAAAGAAAAAGAGGCAGACCTAGAGAAACACTAAAAAGAACATTAAAATGAAAGACAGCAATAGCAGACATCAGCTCCCTCTCCAAGATTGAGCAACACACCTAGAACAAAGATGTGTGACGAAGCACACTGCAGATCCTGTGCAAGGTTCAACAGTCAAAATATTGTCAGAAACAAGAGTCTAAAATTTCTGTCTTATGTGCCGTCTTCAGCTTGAAAGGACAATAGATAGATAGAAAAGATATTGTCTGGCTCACCATATTTTAGACATGTCCAAAAATCCAACTGATCTATTAAGCGACACTTTATGACAGTCTCTAATTTGAGTTTAAATATAATTCTTGCAATTTTCATGCAATTCAGTATTTTGAAAGTAAATTCCAGATTTTCAATTTTGTAAACACATGCAGTGTCATAATTTGTTGAAGTTTTTTCAGTTTTAATCAACAACCAAACAGGTTTTTTTCCCAAGAATGTAAATTTCTCCAACAACAACAAAAATGGCTTTCTTGTCTCATGAACTTGTCATAAGCAGCAATTTTCCGCCAAAGAGGCTTCAAAAGTAATTAATTTGTGACAGTCAAAGACAAAGGACTGCCATGCAACAAGAAATTGTTCAGACATACCATCAAGTGATGTTGATTTTGATCATGATAAACTTGACAATGGAGGTTAAGAAGTATGGATTTTCATTGTACTAGCTTTAGCTCTAAAAATAGATGTTTTATAAAAGTTATTAAGTAATGTAAAATCAAACTGATTAAAAAAAATGATATCCTCATTAAGGTGCATATACCTGTTCCTCTAATATGGCCTTGTAGATAAACTAAGATAGACTGAAGTTGAAAATGGGCAATTTATAATTACATAACAAACATTTCATAATACTACATAAATTTAATTTATGATTATAAACAATCAAAGTTTTACTATTTTATGTAAATAAGATTTTTTTGCAGTAAATGGCATTGCTGAATTTACTGCAAGTAACATCTCAAAAACATTTTTTTTTTCTAATTGAATTTTTAAAATTTATTACTTTTATCATAAATTCATGCACTTTTCTTGCAAAATACATATTATAGTCCATTTCAAAATGGTTTTTCCACGCTTGACTTCAAATATTTCCATAACCTTTACACACACAAACATGATTTTTTTGCATTTGGTCTTATTTTTTTTCAATGTCCCAAAAGTTTTCTAAAATGCAATATTGCAGATAGTGTCATTCACCTGCAATGGAATTGTTGAAGTTGAAGAAAATAGTTTACTGTAATTTAAGCAATCGGCCTATTCCAGCATAGGCGTAACATAATTTGAATGTTAATAAGAACACTCATTTCAATAAATGCCTAGAACATCCAACGATTTATACAATGCCAATGGATAGAAACTGAAGCTGTTTATAAACATCCAAAATTTACTAGTCGTTCAAACATCGTGCAAAAATGTGCGGAGAAACTACACAAATCACAGGAATTGTGTGAAAGATTAGCAAAGTGAAATAGGTCAGAAATATGAAGGGGTAAACCATATCAAATAATGGTTTGTCTAGGAGGTAGTCTATCTATCTTTCGTTCGCCTGAAGTATTGTCTATATCTGCAATGTCGTTTCCTGTATAAATTTTACTGTCTTTTGTAATTCTTGCAGTGGCCCATATAGTTTTGTCTGTAGTGTTGTATCTATGGGCCAATGGATTTTCCTCAGTCTACTATATTCAGTGCAGTCTTGAAGTATGTGTTCAGCAGTCTGGGGTGCCTGTCCACATGTACAAGTAGTTGATGTGCCGATCTTGAATTTTGTATACATGTGACTATGGAGTCGATTGTGTCCTGTTCTTAGGCGTATAATGATAACTTGTTCATATCTATTCATATTATGAAAGGCATCCTGATTTGGGGCTTATGGTCCTCTGATTGATTTGATTATCTGTTTCTTATGATGGTATGTAACTGGTGTATCTAGTTGTGTGTCTGTTGAACCTTCCTTTGCCAACTGATCTGCTTTCTCATTTCCTGGTATTCCACAGTGAGACGGGATCCACTGCAGGGCAACCCTGTGGTGCTTGCAGAGTTCAGTCAATAAGGTCTGCAGATGTGGTAATTTTCTGGATTGTAGTGCCTGGAGTACTGTTCTTGCATCTGTCAAAAACACTACAGGCTGTGGGCTAAGATTACTGTTCAGCAGTTTTTCTATTGCCAACTTTATTGCTTGTATTTCTGCATCATAATTGTGACAATATTTCCCTGTTGCTATTTTATTCATATCCCTAGTGTTATTTGGGTACTCTATATATGCACCTGCTCCCCCATTCTTTACTGCATTCTGTGCTGATCCATCTGTGTACAAACGGATCCATAGGTCTTGTGGGTATTCTTCATGCAGGAAACTGAGAGTTATTGTTTTTCGCTGTAGACTATTTTGTTCCTCTTTGTCAACTATTCCTTTCACTTCTGTCCGTATTTGAACTGATAATCCTGATTCATCTGTCCAGGGAGTCTGTTCTGGTATGGGCAGAAGGGGTTTAACAACTCTTGGCATGTCTGGTGTTTGTCTACTAATACGCTTGGCTTGGTGGATAAAGCTGCTTCTCTTAAGTCGTCCCAATGCAAGATTTTGGAATCTGTCCTTCATTGGATGTCTCGACATGCATACACATTTTTCTGCCTGTATCAGCACCTTTGTGTCTCTCCGTTCTCTCAGTGCTGGTATCCTCCACAATTTCTCCATATCCAATATTGGTGTTGATTTCATTGCTCCTGTGATGACCCTAAGTGCCTGGTTTTGTACTTTATCCAGTTCTTGCAATGTGGTGTTTGATGCTGAGCACCATGCGGATGATCCATATTCTAAATGTGGGCGTATACTCTGTTGGTAAACTTTACTGAGTATTTTCCCACACGCACCCCATGTGGTTCCACACAACTTTATTAGAATAGCCAATTTCCTCCTTGCTTTTTGGGTTGCCTTATTTATCTGCTGTTTCCAAGATAGTTTGTTATCAAATGTAACTCCGAGATATGTAGCTTGTATGTCTTCTTTCACAGGCTCATTGTTTATGTAGATGGCTCCTGCTTTTTGTTTTGGGGAGAGTGTGAAAAGTGTAGTACTGCATTTGTCTGTATTGATGCTGATACACCATCTATTTGTCCATGAATTCAGTGCATTCATAGCTCTTTGTAGCAATTTGGAGGCCACTGTTGCATACTCCTCTGTGCACCACATTACCAAGTCATCTGCATACATTGCCACTTTGATGCCATGTGGTAGTTCAGTAACTAGGTCATTGATGTAGATCAGAAAAAGTGTTGGAGATAGTACCCCTCCTTGTGGAACGCCCTGGTGCAATAAGACCTTCTTACTCTTAAGACCATCCAGTTGCACTCTGGCTCTCCTGTTATGCAGGTATGCTTTGACCCATTTGTACATCCTGCCATTTACTCCATAATTTCTCAGTTTCTTCAAAAGCCCTTCCTTCCATACCTTATCAAATGCTTTCTTTAGGTCTATCCATGCTGCCAGTACCAGTTTCTTTTCTTGAAACGCATCTTCAATTTCCTGGGATAGATAGGTAGCTTGATCTTCGGTAGAGTAACACTGTCTAAAGCCTGCTTGTTGTGGGACAAGGAGATTTTCACTTTCCAGGTACCACTGCAGTCTGAGATTGATTATACGTTCCATTGTTTTACACAAACAGCTTGTAAGGCTGATTGGTCTATAGCTGGATGTCATTGAACCATCTTTTCCTGGCTTTAGTAATGGTATCATAATTGCTTCTCTCCATGCCTGTGGCACTCTACCTGTGATCCAGCAAATGTTGTAGATCTGCAGTAGTTTTGCTTTAGCTGCAGTTTCCAAGTTCTTAATCATTTCATTGGACACTCCATCACTGCCTGGTGACTTTTTCATTTTTAATTTGGATATTGCCAGCTCTAGCTCTCTTTGTGTAATGGGTGTTTCCATTACTTCATGTGTGGTCTCTTCTTGTCTTGCATTTTGTTGTTTTAAACGGGTCTCTTGTCGTTTTTTCTAGGCTAATTTCAATATTATTGTCATTTGCAAAGGAGTCTGCAAAGTAATTTGCTGCATGTTTACCTGTTAGAATGTTTCCATCCTTCTTCAGTGTAATTTTGGTGTTCCTTTCTGTACCCTCATCATTCAGCTGTTTTACAAGCTTCCACACTTTTCTTGTGTCTCGTTCAAGATTCAAGGACTCTGTTTTCTCTTTCCAGCTTCTCCGTCTGGCTTGTAGTTTAGCCCGTTGAAATTTGGCTTTAGCATGCTGGTAGTTGTTGTGGTGTTCTTGGCAAGGGTTATTTTCTGCTTGCTTTCGAGATGTTTCCATGTCATTGTGTAGTTGCTCTAGTTCACTACTCCAGTATGGTTTGTAGTGTTTCCGTGCCCCTCTAGGTATTGTTTCACTGGCAGCTTGTATTATTAGTCTACTGAATTCATCAACTATTTTGTTGATGTCTCTATCTGTATTTATATCTTTAGTCAGTACACTGGTGTAGTGTTGATACATTTTCCAGTCTGCCTTTTTGTAATTCCATCTGGAGAGAGTGCTGCTCTCCCTGATGGCCTTATTTTGTACCACTAAAAAGACTGGTCGGTGGTCGCTGCCTCCAAGTTGTTTCCCAACAATTCGTGTGATATTCCAATCCAGGTCTGGTGAATGGAAAGCAAGGTCTGGTGTAGATGTGGTATGCCATGATCTGGAGTAGAATGTTGGTGGATCTGTTGCCTGGTTTAATAGTATAAGCCCATTGTCATCCTGCCAATTTTCAAGCTCTTCACCTCTCTTGTCCATATGTTCATAGCCCCAGCTCTGTGAATGGCTGTTAAAGTCTCCACATACAATTATTCTTTCTTGTAATGTAATTGTGTCTAGTGCTAGTGGGCGGTCACTCGGACAGTAGTAGTTAAGTAGATGGAAGTCTGTATTTCCTGTCCTGAGGTGCAGTATTTGATATTCCGCCCCATCCATATACACTTCAATCTGACATGCATTAATGTTGTTCCTTACAAGAGTCAGTATTCCGCCCTTTTGTCTATTTATTCTGTCAGATCGGTAGCACTGGTATCCACTAATCTTCAAGGCTATATCGTTGTTTAGATGGGTTTCCTGCAAACAGCATATGCTTATTTGTTCTTCATGCAGGATATTTTCTAATTCTATCTTTTTACTGTACCCATCTCTTTTGCTGTTGATGCCTTCAGCATTCCAGTGCATTATTTTTAGTGGTCTTATTTTGGATTGGCCAGTAGCTCTATTCTCTCGCCCCCTGACTCCACAGAGCGGTTGAGAAGGACATCCAGTAATAGAGGTTGGGCCCTTTCGAGGCTGAGGACCCGGCGCTGCTCCTGCCTGAGTGCCCATCACAGGGCGAGTGCCATATCGATTTGCGGTTATAGACATACTTCCATTTGCGTTGAGTGCGTGGCATCCTGATTGTCGTGCGCCTTTTGGCTGGTTGCCTCCGACTTCAGCACTTGAACTTGCTAGAGCAGACTGTGGTCCTGCTCGGTTGTAGGAAGGCCTGGCCAGTCTTAGTTTTCAGTCCCTGGTGACTGTTAAGCCCCATCCCCACGACAAGGAGCTGGCCTTGATGAGGTAGGAGGTAGTAAATTTGTATACATTAAATAAAGAAAATTAAAAACCATATGTTTTATTTAGGAACAAAAATATATTCGTGGGGACATTGAGATTACTATGTCATGTGCAAAATTTGAACAATTTTGATCAAGTGGTTACAGAGACATTAATTATTAAATAGTGGCTAACCATTTTGAAATGGACTACAGTAAATATTTTGTTCTGAAAAAAGTTCAATTCTACAAATTTTGATATATAATACATTATGGTGATGTTTCAAGTCAAAAAGATGTTAAGACATCATGCTGCACACCTGTCCTAATGTTTTTGCTCAACAAGGCTGAGAGTGAAGTGTGATTTTTGAGCATGTGCATGAAATCTAAATTGCTTTTTTTTTCATAGCTTAATTCAGATTTAACTGCCTGCATAAACTTTTCATTGAACTGAACAGATTACCTCTTTTAATAGGTTTTCAACAGTCAGGGACAACTGCACCATTCTTCTTTCCAAGTCAACAGTCCGATCTTCTATAGTGTTTAGATTAATTGTTGAGGAAAGAGTGACTCCAGTCCCCTGAGCCAATGGCTGATCTTCTACTGCATTTATAAAAAAATATTACTTTTTATTTTTCAAATCATAACATATAAATTTATTTGTCTTTAAAATGTTAATTTAAATTTTACATAGGTAAAGCTGGTGCCAATAATCTTGTGACATAGTCCTGCTCATTATGTTAAATATGATATCTTAATCCTACATTATGATACCGTAGTAAAAATTACCACATCAAAATACAAATTTGATAGTTTCCAATGTTCAAACATTACCTCCCTATATTTACCTTCCTAATTACTACTTCCAGTGACCCTTGAGTGTTAAAATTGTTTCTATTGATGTAGGATTTTTTATTGATTCCATTTTGTGAGATACAATCCTATAATGCGAAGAAAAAGTCACCTAACTTCAACAAATTGATCGTTTTTAATTTTTTTTTCCCCTGTAACCAGGGAAATTTCTATGGTCATCAGTAACGTCTACAACCCATTGTGACTCAGAAAACTTAAATGAATAATGCTCTGAAGTAGCTAAACATACTGACGAACTTACGCCGTCTGTCTAAATAGACAAAATAACATGTCTGGTCCAAGCGGTCAATGTCTGGTCATAAATCAACCTGAGACAGGAAATTTGAATTTCCTGTGTGTCTAATTTACAAACACATTTGTGTGTCAAAAGTTGAAAGAAAATACTATTTTTAGTGCTCCTAATGTTACACAATTAAGTGGTAGTATTTTCTATTATGAAATGTAATAAAGCGTGCCACAGGTAGGTATCGTAATTAAGGGTTAAAGTATGGATGGCAAAAAACACTATGACCCTTCTGCAATGTCTAACAGCATTGGAAGGATGAAGATCAACCATATCTATTTTGATAAAACACTTTTCACTATCAATTTGCTCTGAAAGTGAGGCTTTGATTACTCTGTTTAGCCACAATTATAAGGCACCCACTGTGAAAAGAAATAATCATCACTTCTGATCTTTATACTGACACAATGATTATTAATCAAATGGTACATCTCACCTGCATCATCCGACTGCATACCACAAGTTTTGGGTAAGTTGCTTTGTGAAAACAGCATGGCTGAAAATACTACACCCTGTATACAAATAAAGAAGAATGTGTTCAGATCTGAAACAATTTGAACTAGATATAGTTTAGTACTATAGCTGCACTAGTTTACTAGCTTAGATGTTACAAAAATGTAAACGTTTACAATACTAGAAACTTTTAATTGACTCTTAAGAATACAGCTTAACTCTAATTTAATTTACATACTTTAAATCAGTGTTGTCTAACATTTTGTTGCCTGAGGACCAGAACATGCTGCAAAGGGGCATGGTCCATCCCTTATATAAAAATATATATATACATAACTATGAGACATGTTCAAATGAAAAATGTCCCTGTGGCTTTATTACAAACACAAGGCTGTACTTTTTTTTATGAGTTCCTATTCTAGGCAACTTTAGTAAAGAAGTGATGCAAGTAGAGTTTACAAGTTTTTGGCAAGACTAAAGTATATGGTAAATAATTAGAGAAGCTGAAGGTGATAATTACATCAGGACATAGTGAGTCACATTAACAAGAAAAAAGACACAATCAAAAACTGGATGTTTAAGATCAAAGGAAGGAGAACTATTGATTGAACAAGAAAGTATAAGGGAATGATGGACAGAATGTATTAAAGACATTTATGATGAAGGAACAGAAGTAAATATAAAGATAATGGAGAAGGACCAGAAATACTCAAAGAAAAAGTGGAAGATGCCTTGCGCAATATGAAAGCAGGAAAAGCTCCCGGACCAGAAAATATAACTAAAGAAGAGATTGAAGGCATGGATGATTTTCGAATAAAGATAATTACAAAAATATTGAATAACATCTACAACAGCGTACATACCAGACGACCTGCTCAAATCAATATTGGTAGTCCTACCAAAGAAATCTGGCGCGGTTGAATGCGATGATAATTGCACAATAAACCTTATGAGTCACATGACAAAGATATTACTATTAATCATGCGAAGTGTGCAAAACAAAATCATTTCAGAAATTAGTGATGAACAGTGTGGTTTTGTTAGAGGTAAAGGAATGTCCAAGCTATATATATCATAAGATCTTTAGTAGAAAGAGCCACAGAGGTCAAAACAGAACTATACCTATGTTTCATAGATTATACCAAAGCATTTGACTAGTAAAGAACCAAGAAATAATCAAAATTTTAGAAGGTGTAAATATAGACAGCAAAGATCTAAGAATAAAAAAAGAACATGTACTGGCAACAAACAGTGGCCATAAGAACTGGAAATCAATTGGGAATGTTTCAAGAAATAAAACAGTGTTTTAGGAAAGGTTGTGTGCTGTCACCAGATTTGTTTAATATGTATAGTGAGATTATTTTAAGATCCATAAGGGGCATGCCTGGAATAACAATTGGAGATCACAATATAAATAATCTAAGGTATGCTGATGATACAGTCTTAATGGCTAAGAGTGAAAATTAGTTACAAGAAATGTTACACATTATAGTGAAAGAAAGCAAAAATAAAGGACTCAGCCTTAATAGGAAAAAGACAGAAGTAATGTTAACAACAAAGAAAAAGACATCACCTCAGTGCACAATAAAGACAAGTGGAACAATATTAAAACAGGTAAATGAATTTAAATATTTAGGAACATTGTTAACATCAGATGGTAGATGTATAACAAAGATGAAATGCAGAATGGCTCAGGCAACAGCAAGTTTTCCAAAAAATGAGGAAGGTACTGTGCAATCCATTTTTGACAATCTATCTATTCTATCTATTGTCCTTTCGAGCCGAAAACGGCACATAGAGCAGAACCACAATCTCAAAAACAGAAACCTTGCGTGCCAAACTGGCACATATTGCAGAGATCACTGCTTCTAAAATCTATGGCTCTGTTTCCATAACAATACTTTTTACAATGACAACTTGTCAAGCCATCGATCAACCTCCTTAGTCGTCATTTGAGACAATAGAAACAAGAAAAAAAAGTTCTAAAATGTTATGTAGAGCCAGTCTTAACATATGGATGTGAATCATGGACAATAGGACAACAGACAAGAAAATCACTGGAGGCTGTAGAAATGTGGTTTTACAGAATATTGTTAAGAATACCATGGACAACTAAGAAGAGTAATGAAAATGTTCTGAAAGAGGCCAAAACAAAAAAGAGAGCTAATTTCCAATATAAGGAAGAAACGATCATTTTTTGGCCATATAATGAGAAGGGAATAGCTGGAATATATTGTAACAATTGGGAAAATTGAGAGATGAAGAGATAGAGGGAAGAAAAGAATAAAGATATCAGACAGCTTAAGAGAGAATGGCTTGGCAGAAGGTGAACAACAGAAATGATAAATAACTGTCGAGATCAAAACTTGTGGAGAGACATGATCACCTATGCCAGCAGGCCCGGGTACTTGATGATGATGATGATAGTGAGTCACAGAGTTACAAGTTGCTATTTTAGACCACAATGGCTGAGATTGAATTTCCACATGAGTTGCCAGTGAATTTTAGATATGAAAGTATTTATGATGAACTGACTTGTGAAGAATGGAAGTTGACTTGAGTTTTACTAAAGGGCTGTGTGGTTTATTAGACAATTGCAAGATGAGTTATATTCCAACATTGTTATAGCTATCTCTGCCTCTCTTGTCTTTGATCTTGTTTCCCAAGATCAGCTTCTTTTTCTTTCCTGTTTTCCATTTGAAGGTTTGTTTTATAATTCTCTGGTTATTAACAAAAATCTGCTTGAGTAACATTCTAAATGTATTGGTCAAATAAAATCAGCAAACAATAACTTCTATGGAGGTGCAACTGAAAAAAGAAGCACATATTAATGGAGATGGATAGACCATATGCTCAAATGAAATTTAAAAAAAAAAACAATCACAAGAACTACTATGCAGTGGAATCTAGAAGGAAAGCAAAAGAAAGAGATGAAAGACAGACAGGCTGACAGAGGACAGTGAAAAAACTTGAATAGGTGTTAACCAAACTTAGAGTAAACTTTGCAAAGGATAATCACATATAGTGTACAGTGAAGGACATTTTTTTGGTCAACTGTAAGAAACCACAATGTTATGCCAATCTGTGGTCAAAGGCAGAAAGATGAAACTAGTCAGAGAATAGCAAACTTTATACTCTCCACCTAGTTACTTGCTCCTGACAGAGTGATTTATCTTTAAAAATAACAACTATATTATTAATATAAAATCAATTAAAAAATTGTTTCCAGTACTTCTCAAAGATAAATAATAAAACTGTTACCTTCATTTCACTTTGCTCCGTCGCTGTACCACCAAATATCACATCTGCATTTACAGGTATTGCTCCAATCTTCTGCCTCAAAACCGCATGACCAAGTCTCTGGCAATCTACATAAACTATTGCTTCCTTGCTACGTACTGACAACTGCAGATCTAACCAACTGTTGTTAGGAAATACATTTTCAAACACCACTCTCTGAAGTGACCTGGAACCTAAATATCTAAACACTAGGACCTTATTAGGAATATTAAAAGTAACCTCTAAATATGGTAAAGAATGATTGTCCTTCTTGATTAGCAGTAGAACTCCCTGTGAATCAATGGACAAAACTCCAGAGAATTTAAATGTGAAATCTCCACGAAAATCAGCTATAAACTTTGTTGAATTTGCATTGTTGAGTATAATGCCTTGGAATGAATTTAGGAGCTTCCATCCATAAGGATAGTTTTTCTCAACTTGGTGAGGTATACGCACAAGGTTCTGATTCAGCAGGTCAAACCCTGAAAATAAATATTTTAATATAAAACAATTTTTTTAATAGATTTGAAACATTAACTGAAAGCCTCATAATTATGCAGTTTTAAAAACTGTAATTAAAAAGAGAAAGTGTCATTATTGGAGTGAATATCAGCAAGCTCAATGTGTAATATATTTATTCATTTATACGAACTCATGCACTGCACAACGATGACTACTTCACTGCATTATTATTAAATCTTTGCTCTTGTATCTTCTTCTTTCTTTCATTTGCCTTTCATCATCAAGGAGAGAGAGAGAGATACATTGCGGTATTTTGCTACTTGGTGTCTTCCTGCTTTCATGTTTCTTGCATTTCATCCATCTATCTTTTTCTTGACTAACATGTTGTTTTAGTACCATTTTTTTTTATAGCAGTGTGCATTGTGTTTTATTTTTAATGTTTTCTACTGTCACAGAACCCCTAACAGTCTTCTTAGTTTTTCCACTTCTAATTGTATTCTTATGTTGGCTCCCGTCATACACACGACACATATTCTTTAGGTGGAATTTATCTTATTGATTGTTATATAATTTAGTGCTCATGTTTGACTTTGGTCACTTTTTGTTGTGATAAAGACTGTGCTAATGAGAACTTTTATGCCTTTATTGTCATTTCTTTGTTGGCCAATAATAGTGCCATATGGCACATATTTGACCATTTCTTTCCATATCATTATTGCAAAACTCTGACTAGCACATTTCTTTGCTAAATTGCCTGCCAATATTACTCATTTCAAGGTTTTCACCAGTTCATGCGTGTGTGCTAAAACCATCTTCTGTGCTTTCACTAGAGGAGATGTGCAGTGGGGGAAGTTAAAGCATATCTACTAACCAAAATGTATAGTAAACTCACAGGATACAGCATTATAGCAGATTCATAACATGACTCAATGAATTAACTTTTTGTTGATGATCAAAGCTTAGTCAATGGAAATTTGGATACACTACAAACATCATACAACCAACCTTCACATGTGTAAAACACAAATCATGAAAAGAGAAAAAGGAACAAACACAAGTTGATTACCTGACTTACTAAACATTCATGTGAATCGTACCGAGAAATATTTTCCTAGGCAATATTCTCACAAAATATTAAAGATTATATTCATCATCATTTAGTGCCATCTCCGCATCGAAGGTTGGCTACCATGGAGCGTCATTCCGCTCTATTTCTTGCTTTGATGGTGCAGGTTGTCAAAGGCTGACTTGTCCATCTTTTGATGTTACTCGTTCATGTTAGTCTTGGTCTGCCTCTTTTACCTTGTATATTCTCTTTCAAGATTATTTTTAGTAGGCTGCTGTGTCTTCATGCCAAAAAAAAATCTTATTTGTATTGTTTGAATTGTGTTTAGTAGTTCTCTTTTTAGTGTTAGTTGTTTAAGACTTCATTGTTTGTTTTCTTTTCTTCTATCCAATTCTTCCTATTCTTCTATAAATCCACATTTCAAAGGCTTCAATTTTCTGTTCTTGTTTTTTTGTTTTTGTTCATGATTCTGCACCATATAGGAATGTTGAGAAGATATAACATTTTGCTTTTCTTAGTTTTAGCCCTGGTGTTATTTGTTTTGATGTTAGTATATTTTTCATGGCATTAAAATTACTTTTTGCTATTCCTATTATTTTGTTTATTTCAGTTTTACATTTTCAATCACTGGTTATAGCATGTCCAAGGTAGTTTTAGCTCTGAACTGTTTCCAGGTCATTCCTTCAACTTTCTTATCCACTTATAGGTTTTGAGTATTATCTTTTTCATGATCCTAATTTTAGTCTCTTTGATTTTCATATCTAATCCATATTTTTTGCTTGTCATGTTTATGTCATTAAGTAATTGTTGTAGATCTTTAGGATTTTCTGCTAGTAATACAGTATCATCGGCATATCTTAGGTTATTGATTATCTTTCCATTAATGTTTAGGCCTGGCATCTCTGTGATGTTTTTAAAGATTTTCTCAGTGTATAGATTGAACAAGCTTGATGAATTGAGGCATTCCTGTCTTACACCTCTTTTTACATCAATAGGTGTAGAGTTCTCTTGGTTACATTTTATTATTATTATTTTCTCCCAGTAAAATGACATATTAGTCATATGTCTGTGTCATCTTGATGTTTATCTTTTAGGTAGTCTACAAGTTGTTTATGGTGTATTCTATCAAATGCTTCGGTGTAGTCTTTGAAGCAGGTATATATTGGTTTGTTTACTTCTGTGTAAAGATTACAGAATTTGAAACAACTGTTAAAAAAAACTCAGGAACATTTTAACTGCTCACAATAAACACCAAAACATCAAAATGGCAATAAAATAACAAATAATAACCAGTATGTTCTAGCTATGCCTTTGTTATAAGCTGACATTATCTAATCTAATATGCAAGAAATACATATCACTACATGTTAGATGAGAAATAATTAATTATGAAGAAAAAGAATGAGAAGTGATGACAAAAGAAAAACTATTGAAATAACCCAACATCAATGTAAAGTACAGTAAAGTAAGTAGCTCAGTCATCGGTAGCACCACAATAATCATCTCATCATAATTACGTTGCCCTACTACAATAATCATCTAATCATAATTACGTTGCCCTACTACTATAACACTAATATATAGATAAGGCTAATAATAAAAATGGCAATTTAATAAAAAAAATATCGCATCTAAAATTAGGAAGAAAAGATAGGCATATGTCGGACATGTGTTGAGAAGAGACAAGAGAATTCCGAAACAGGCTCTTCTATGGGAAACATCAGTATACATTACATAAAAGGAGAAAGACCTAAAGAGACACTAAAATGAACACTTATAGGAGAACACTTGTCAGAGCCTGCTGGCAGGCATAGATTCATTTATGATTAGATAAGGTATAACATTTACTAGCAAAGAATAGAAAGGATGCCAAAAACACTACGAGCCCTATGCGAAATCTAGCGGCGCAGGAAGGATCAATATTAAAAACTATCTTATTATTACCATATATGCAGTATTATATAATACATATCATATGAGTATGAGATCTGATATCTCATTCTGGCCGCATAACGGATAACCCACGGCACATCAAATAAATAGAATGTTGAAAATTATGATTAAATTGAATTGATTATGCCAGAACCACTTTTTCCTTTTTCTTTTTTAAAGGACGAAGATTTTTTTTTCAACCCGTTTACTAGCGTTTACCGTTACTTAAATTATATTTGTAGCACCAAAAGATGGACAAGAATAAGCCTATATATGCACGATCAAAGCAAGAGAAAGAACAGACTGGCGCTCCATGGTAGCTAACGTTCGATGCGGAGACGGCACTCGATGATGAAGTTGAAATTACAATTCATTATTTTTATTATATAATATATTATATTATATATTAAATTAAAATGTTATATTTAATTATTTTATAATATTTATCACTTCTCCTATTTATTTTATCCATTTACTTTTTTTTTAAATACGAGATTGCTTACAAACTGTAAATCCCCACTGTAATAGCAGCCTTAATTTAAAAAAAAACAAAACAATTTATATATGAATGTCAATAAATAATAAATTAAATGGACCCTTGTCTTGAAACTGAAATTAAGGGCGCGATCCACCTTCTTTTCAGTCGTAAGCGAGCAATCCATAAGACGAAGGATGTGAAGAGCACAAACACAAAGATTCTCGGCTGAAACGTCTCGCCGGCCTAATTACCGGTTCGACTAATTACATTTTAAAATATCACTCCTGTCAGCAAAAAAGCTTTCTGCCTCAAAACTTAATTACATAATTTGCCGCATGTTTCCTACTTTCCGAGATGAAGCAGACGACTTTTGGCACTTCTTTAATTAAAATGGAAGAACAGCAGAAGTAAAACTGATTTTAAACAGTAAAGATTTATATTTCCGGTCACAACTTTTCTGGCTCCAACCACGTGAAGTGAATGAGTTCATTTTTTTTTTTTTTAATTAGCAATTGGATTGCACAAGTGACTTAAAATCGTAGTTTCTCTCTCTCTCTCTCTCTCTCTCTCTCTCTCTCTATATATATATATATATATATATATATATATATATATATAGTAGTAGTAGCCTCCGTCAGTCATAGTTGACTATGGATTTTTCAGCGCCCCTAGAAATGTTATTTTTTCCTTTCTTTTCTTTCCCCGCGTATTCTCTTTCTCTATGAATGTGTCTGCTTCTTCTTTGAGGTTAACCTTTAGAGTGTGTTTCCAGAGATTTCGGTCTGCAGCTATGTCTTCCCATGCTGCAGGGTTTATGTTCAGATTCTTCATGTCACGTATATATATATATATATATATATATATATATATATATATATATATATATATATATATATATATATATATGACTGTGTTGATGAATAGCTCTCTCTCTCTCTGCGATCAAGACCCAATCAGAGTAGGATTCCAGACTGTCTCATGACGTCAGTTGTCTGTTTAAGTGAATCGTTTGCCCCATATAAATTATCTTCCAGGGAGGTGGGTGTGGACCACATTGCTTTTCTCAAGACTGTACTGGGGGCAATCCTGTAGAACATGTTTTGTAGTCATATTGTCCAGTGTACAGTGGCATAGGCTGGTTGTACCTATTTTGAATTTAGTGAACATGTCATTTCTCATTCTATTGTGGCCAGTACGTAGGCGAAGTATAATGCTGAGTGGCAGTGTTCCCTAGCGTTTGGCTTTTCGTGGCAAGGCGCTGTGCCACTGAGTACGGGTTCGATCCTGCCTTGGTCCATATTTTTTTCTGTTGTTGATTATTTGTCATTTTTTCCGAGTGTTGTAAACATACCTCTTCCTCTGAATTGATTCCCTCCTTGGTAGTTGGTGGTATCCGTCACTCTCGTTATGCTTTGGGTGTTCTCGTTTCCATTTTTCATAGAACTGACCCTTGAGGATGGATTTGGCTTCATCATAACTGAGCGGATGGTTCTCTTGTGGTAATCTCCCTCCCTCTTTAACTAATTTGTCTGTGCGTTCGTTCCCGTGCATATTACAGTGTGATGGTATACACTGAATGACTACTCTCTGGAAGTTATTGCATAGTTGGTCCAGGGTAGTTCTCAAGTCATCTAGTTCATTGTTCTTGGGTTTTTTTAGAGCTGATAGTACTGACAGTGCATCAGTCAGAATCACATATTTATTGTGCATCTTATTTTTGTGTTGAGTAGCCAGTGTTGCAGCATCTCTGATGGCCTCAGTTTCTGCTTTAAAGTTGTTTGAGAATGTTCCAGTAGCTATTGACTTGGTGATCTCGTCCTGGTTATTCAGGGTCAAGAACACACCTCCCCCTCCATTTCTGGTGACATTTGTAGCAGAGCCATTTGTGTATATGTGGGACCAAGAGTCCTGTGGGTAGGTATCGTGTGTGTGTTTTTCTGCTACGTGTTTTCTTTCTGTGTCCGATTGGATGCCTTTTTTCATGATTCCTGTTTTTATTTTCCTTAAGTTCTGGTATTTTTTGTTTTCCACGAGGAGACATATCAGATGGGCCCAGGGGTTTCGATATTGTTTGGGAGAGTACGGGATCTCCAGTAGTTAGTTCATTGGCAATTGCAGCGAAGCTGCTCCTCTTTAGTCGTACAATTCCGAAACCAGTTATTCTTTGGTGCATGGGGTGGCTAAGGAGTCTTCTATATTTCTCCGCTTGTTGCAATACTTTAGTGACCCGTCTGTCATCTAAGGGTTGTAAACCTGTTACTGTTTCTAGAGTCTTGATAGGTGTAGATTTCATAGCACCAGTGATGATACGGGCAGCTTGATTCTGTGTTCTGTTAATTTTGCTAAGGTGTGAATTGAAAGCCATAGCCCAGGCTGTGACTCCATACTCTAGAACTGGTCTGACTCTTCCTACGTATAGTCTTTTTTATTGCTGTCTGCTCCCCAGTCCGTTCCTGCCAATTTCTTCATAATATTATTTCGTTCTCTGGTTTTTTTCCTGCTCTGTCTATCTGATTTTTCCAAGTCATTCTGCGATTCATGGTGACGCCAAGATATGTTGGGTTTTGGTCAATAGGGAGTGTATGGTCTTTTATCTTCAAGTTAGCAGAGAGTGCGTTTCTTGATAGGCTGAAAATTATATATGTAGTTTTTTTTTTAGATTGGTAAGAACATTGAAGATTGGTGTTCGTCCATTTTTCATGTTAACCTAGGGCATCTTACATCCTGGGTCCAGCCACCGACATACTTTCCTCGCGAGCCCATAACGCCAGATCATCTGCGTATATTGCTGAGTGTATTCTGGGTGGAATGTCCACTGCGATGTCATTTATGAAAATTAAAAAGAGTGTTGGGGACAAGATTCCGCCTTGTGGGACACCTTGTTCGATAGAGACCTTCTTACTTAGTTGACCTTGAACTTGTACTCTGGCCGTTCTATCCTGAAGGTAGTGAGAGACCCAATTGAATAAACGACCCTGGATGCCAAGTCTAAAAAGCTTGTTCTTTAAACCCTCTCGCCATACCCTATCAAAAGCATTCTCCATGTCGACCCACACTGCCAGTGTGTGTTTCTTTTCTTGTAGAGCATCCTCTATTTCCTGTGCAAAGTAGGTGACCAGGTCTTCAGTTGATCTGTGCTGATGGAAGCCACTTTGCTGTGGTACGATTTGTTGTTTTGTCTCAAAATGCCACATAAGTCTTCTGTTAACCAGCCTTTCCATGAGTTTACTCAGGCAGCTTAGTAGGCTAATTGGTCTGTAGCTACTTGGGTCTAGTGGGTCTTTCCATGCTTGAGAATGGGAACCATAATAGCTTCTTTCCAGATTTCCGGCACATGACTTCTCTGCCAGCTAGCATTTATTATCCTTAGAAGCTGGCTCTTGGCTCACTGTCCCAGATTTAGGAGCATTTCGTTGGTGATTCCATCTTTAAGGGGAACTTTTGAGCTTCAATCCTTTGAGGACAACATCTAATTCAGTTGGGGGTAAAGATGGTCGTTTGATGCTCATCTGGTGCTAAAGGCATGTGTTTTGCATCTTGGTTTTCCCGTCTTGCAGCTTTCTGTTTTTCTATTGGAATGTTTATTCTACTAATGTTTTTGTAAGTCTCTATCAGTAGATATGCTGCCCTTTTGCCTGTGAGGATGTTCTGATTGTGTGCTAATGATATTGGAGGTCGGCAGTTGTTTTCGTCACTCAGAGTTTTCGCAAGTTGCCATAGTTTATGACCATTTTTGTCTAGATTAAGGCTCTCTGTTTTGTTTATCCAGCTCTGTCTTGCTGATATCATGACCTCACGTCTGTATTTGGCAGAGGCTGCTTTGTAGGCAATGTTGCTATCTGTGCTGTGTGATGTTTCAGCTAGTTCTCTGGCAGAGTCCAGTTCCTCTTCTAGTCTTTGTATTTCCTTGTGATGAATATAATGTGGTGGTATCAGACGTGGACTAATTGTATAGAACGTTCATACCTAGTTTATTTCCAGCTGAAGACGGCACTAGGCAGAAATTGTTTAAAAAAAAAAGATTCTCCATATCCGACGACTCGTTGCTATTTATCTTTCAGTATTGTTAGCCCAGACTTGGCACAAGACCCGCAGTGTCTCTCTCCACACGTCCCTGTTCTTCGAGAACCTCTGGTGTCGTTGACTTCTGTCAAGCGCTCTTCTTAGTGTTCCCTACATTGCCCTCCCATTCCCTTACCTGCTGTTTCCCGTCTAAGGACTTGTCTTAGTATTCTCTTTCCACCTCATCGCATGATCGACACATTCCCACCTTGCCCTATTGATCATAGATAATATCGATACTAACACTACCATCTCTCACGCCTTTGCCCCAGTCCTGAACTCATTTCATGACGTATAAAGCATTTTTCAAAGACATCTACCTTCGAACGCACATAATCTACTCTTTCTCTTTTTCGTTGTTTTCCAGCTCTTATGAGAACATGTAAGTGTAAACATCAAATTTAATCTTAAACTCCAAATTGTTTCTGTGGCTAAAAGATTTTATTTTCACATTTGCTCACGGCCGCTGGAAGTTGCTGTTGCCATAGCCACTCCGATTCTAAATTCTCTCGATGTTTTCCCTCTATTTTTCTACGCAACCTCAGAGACACCTTAAGTGATTCACCACTTTCCTTCCTCCCTCCCTCCCTCCCTCCCTCCCTCCCTCCCTCCCTCCCTCCCTCCCTCCCTCCCTCCCTCCCTTCTTCCCTTCCTTCCCTCTTCCTTCTTCCTTCCTTCCTTCCTCCTTCCTTCCTTCCTTCCGTTCTCCCTCTCTTCCTTCCTCCCTCCCTCCCTCCTCTTTCCTTCCTCCCATGCATATACTGGAGACATATAAAAAATGAATATTATGATGGAGGAAAACTTCCGAGGCGATAGATCAGCGAATCATTTCAGGGGAAGGGGTATGTTTACAATATTAGGGGAAAAAAATAAAATAATCAACACTAAAAAACAAATAACAATTGATAGCCCAAAGCAGGATCGAACTTGTACTCCTCGCCTTCTATGCTTATCATTTCTTCTTCACGAATTTTAATTTTCAATACCCTCCGGCTGTCCGACCGATTTCAAGTCCATTAATGCCAGTCATTGAAGACAGGACATTTGTTTTCCAGCATCACGTTCGCATACTACCTACAAGTGCTATGTCTCCATAAATCAAATATCTTCTAAACTAGACTCACGTATTCAACTAATGCACGTGCCACCTGTGCAACATGTCATCCACACGAAGCCGATAGCTATACCAAACAACAAGGGTTCCGATCGAATGTATACATGTTTTCTCCACAGTTGTAATCTAAAACCTCAGTGCTTTCTCTATGGGAACAGCACAAAAGTAGCTGTTCTACAAAAGTTTGTGGTTGTTAAGGGTTTTTTGTGGCATCTTATGTAGTAGTAAAAAGTAAAGAGCCCCCGTCACGCCAAGTGGCGTATAGAGAATATGGTGTTGGTGACCGTAATTTTTACAGATCTTCGGCACATGATTTTTGGAGTAATATGGTCGGTATTACTCCCGTGCCGCTTTACTTTTCCCAGAAAAAAAGCCGGTACCCATTTAAGGCTGGGTCAACCCGGAAGCCGTCGATTGGGATCGAATCCGACCTCTTGTTCTTTGTAGTTCACTAACCAGTGAGCTATCGCGGCTCCCATCTCATGTAGTCTCAGTATATTTCACAAATCTATTTCTATTCTGTCAGAAACCTTTTTTTTTTTCAGCTCAGTGAAGTGAAGTAGAGCACAAATGGTCCCAGCATCTCAATATATTCTAGAGCACAAATGGTCCCAGCATCTCAATATATTCTAGAGCACAAATGGTCCCAGCATCTCAATATATTCTAGAGCACAAATGGTCCCAGCATCTCAATATATTCTAGAGCACAAATGGTCCCAGCATCTCAATATATTCTAGAGCACAAATGGTCCCAGCATCTCAATATATTCTAGAGCACAAATGGTCCCAGCATCTCAATATATTCTAGAGCACAAATGGTCCCAGCATCTCAATATATTCTAGAGCACAAATGGTCCCAGCATCTCAATATATTCTAGAGCACAAATGGTCCCAGCATCTCAATATATTCTAGAGCACAAATGGTCCCAGCATCTCAATATATTCCTCCAGGACAATTCGAAGGGTGATGAATTTGATCAAGGCAACCTTTCATGTTTTTTTTTTCTAATTCCGCCTGCTTCCCGCCCATACTGATCCCTTAGTGCACCTAAATGGTAACCGATAGAAGAGCAATGCCTCTAAAGCCACCGCGACCCACAAGATTGTCGTTTCCCTGGAATTTAATTATACATCTCTCCCCCCCCCCCCCCCCCCCCCCAACCACAAAATAGAAAACATTCACGAACACTTAAATAGATAAAGGTAAAGGTAAAGTACGAGACTTGAACCGGCGTCTTAGCACGCGAGTTTACACCCATATGTGCTCGGCCGCCTATCCAGAAATGTTCGGAGATTTCTGTACAGTGTCGCCTCAAGCATCGAAACTCAGATGCGAAGCGACATTCCTCACCTTCCCAGGGTAATTACCCTGGTTCCCATTTCTGCCAACGGCTGGGTCGACCGTAGGGATATTTTTTTTTCCAACCACGAGTACAATTCACACTGCTCCCAGCGGGAACCGATCACGGGTTGTCCGAACGTCGGTAGTCCAGTCGGGTGGTTTTCCCAACTAGGCTACGGAGGCCCCCACTTAAATAGATATACTATATCAAGTGAGAGCTGGATAGTCTAGAGGTACGGCGTCGACATCAGGAAAGGAAGGACCTGGGATCAAAGCCTACCAGAAACGGTGGTGATTTTTTTTCAAAAATAGGACAAATTAATCTTTCGTTTCTTTATGACGTAACCTTCCCTGATCTCTTGAGTAGTGAGATCAGATGTCTAGTCCTCTCTTGGGTAGTGAGATCTGATGTCTAGTCCTCTCTTGGGTAGTGAGATCCGATGTCTAGTCCTCTCTTGGGTAGTGAGATCAGATGTCTAGTCCTCTCTTGGGTAGTGAGATCCAATGTCTAGTCCTCTCTTGGGTAGTGAGATCAGATGTCTAGTCCTCTCTTGGGTAGTGAGATCTGATGTCTAGTCCTCTCTTGGGTAGTGAGATCCGATGTCTAGTCCTCTCTTGGGTAGTGAGATCCGATGTCTAGTCCTCTCTTGGGTAGTAAGATCCGATGTCTAGTCCTCTCTTGGGTAGTGAGATCAGATGTCTAGTCCTCTCTTGGGTAGTGAGATCCGATGTCTAGTCCTCTCGGATAATGGCAATAAACAGGAGGTCCCGTGTGTACTCGCGCACGTTAAAGAAACTTTTGACAGTTAAAATCGAAAAGTGTAGGCCATAAATATGGCCGCTGTTGGGGCGAAATTATCACATAAACTTAATCCCAGGCCGTGCTGCGGAGATTGTACAGGCGGGCCAGGATTCTCCTCGAATTTTTACCGAGATATTCGAGGGGATATCGAAACACTTACGGTTGGGTCGGCATACAGTGGTGATGGTCCTAACAGCAAACAAACAATATATACCAATCAAAATCAACACCAAAAAAGACAGGACCTATAAGCATCGCTAAAGAAAAACGGAACATCGGTATCACGATAGACTTACAAACAGTTAACACAAGTGGAGGGATTTAAATACTCAGGAATCTAGTGTCCATTTTTTTTTTTTTTTTTTTTTTTGGCGTCGTCAGTTTCACCTCTGGCAAAGTCGCTAGAGAGGAACTGAATCTTTCGTGTTAATCCGTGTTTTCCGGGCAGCCGCGCGCATAGCCCGTTCTTCGCCGCACAGGCAGATACCTCCGACTTAGGAAGTACTCATCTACCGCCCACCCTCCCCCACCCCCTCGATGAGTAATTGACGTTTCAAGCCCGGCCTCGCTGCTGAGACCAGGGGTGGTTGTCGCAGAGAGAAATCATAAATAAAAAATCCCAACAGAATCCTACAGTCGTCTCTACCTTACCTAAGGCTCACATTATAATCGACCTATACATTGAAATGAAGGAAATGACTGCTAATTGTGAGATTGTTTACACCATTGCGCATCAAATGTTTGATGACCATCTGTTGAATTGATATTATGTTTATTAAATTATTATTATTTTGTTATTTTTATCAAATTAAAATTAAAAGCATGCAATTCTATCATGAGATTCAGTAATTTTTGCCAATAATAATTTTTAAAAATGTAAGAAAACATATTAAATCAAATAAAATCATTTATATATACGAATTTCAAAATTGGGCTCATCACATTGATTACACCTTCGCGAGTTTGTTTCCCCTTCTTCTACTCCGCTGACTGCATGTGTCTTATAGGAACCAAGAATTAACGTCTGGCAATGA
Source organism: Megaustenia siamemsis (assembly GCA_032433765.1). Taxonomy (NCBI): domain Eukaryota; kingdom Metazoa; phylum Mollusca; class Gastropoda; order Stylommatophora; family Ariophantidae; genus Megaustenia; species Megaustenia siamemsis. The sequence continues at coordinate 49,753,936 of JAVIAB010000047.1, forward strand.
TTGAAACAATTGACATTTTTCAGGCACATTATGAGAAGGGGAAAGTTGTAATATTGGTTACAACTGGCAAAATACAAGGAAAGAGATATCGACTACGACAAAGAGAGAAGATACTAGATAGCTTGGTGTAATGTCACATGGTGCACAGAAAACGGTAAACAACAGAACTGATACGATGCACTGCAGATAGAAAATTGTGGAAGGTCATAATTGCCTACGTGAACCAGTATGGTTACATAAAGATGGTGATGAAGGGTTGAAATAGGGTAGCAGGCTCGGGTATCGCCTGTCAACGTGAGAAGTAAGACGTCTCCTTTTCTCCGTTAGTCTAAAGGTCCCCTTGTTCAAGGCGAAGTAAATTCTTAGCTCCATTCCTCCCCAGTTAGGGAGGGGCACCGGAAACTTCAGCTGTTGGTACAGCCATAAGCTATTACTATATAGCTATGGTCTCCACTCCACTATGGCAAGCAGATGATATCAAGTGTAGAGATAACGCGACGATCACAGACTATTATATTCACTGGCCTGGAGGCGAAGGCGCGCCTACCAGCACCAGAGCTGTAAGTTGTCAGCGACCCACAGCTGATGGTTTGCGCCATGATCGGTGAACCAAAACCATCCAGACCCTGCTCCACCTCTCCGCGGTGCCTCTAGTAAGACTAACCTGTCTAGTCTGGCCAAGCGAGCAGGGATCGAAGAGGGAAGACAACCCGGTACTCAAAAATGTCATGCTGAAGTCGGATGTGTTGGGCCGAAAATCGCAAATATAACAGTTATACTGTAAACCACAACACAACGCAGACACGTCCACTTAACGTCCATTTAAGGACGGATGACGAAGAGGAATTCTACAGTTTACGAAAACTCTAGAATACTTTAATCATCGGGCGAACGTAAGCAAGCAATATTCACTGCCAAGAAGGAACGAACTCAAAACTATCGTCTTACATTGCTCAAAAACCCACCGTGAACGCAACAATAGAAGTAATCAAATTAGAAATAATATTGGACAACTTTGAATATCTAGGCTCAGTGTTAACAAACGACGGGAAGTCTACCATGGAGATCAAAGGTAGACTGAACATAATGAATACAATAAAACAACTACACAATATAAGGAAAGGAAGTGACACAGCAACAAAGCTTAATGCTTTAGAAAGCAATTGTTACATAAGTATACTCAGAATTGTTACATAAGTGTACTCAGAATTGAGAGATAGACAGAGGTATAGATAGATTAGAAGACATTGGACATAGATTGAGGTTAAGTAAACACGCGATTAGAAAAAGAATACATAGCTTACCAAGAGAGGACTATTCTAGAACTGACCACCCAGATAGCAAATATGACAATTACTATAAGCCATAAGCCCTCTAACGACAATTTACGTACGGACCAATGAGAATTTTCCTAGCGATTGTACTAGATGAATACTGACCAATAGTGGGAGCCGAGATAGCTCAGTGGTTAGTGAACTGGACTACAAAGGACAAGAGGTAGGGTTCGATCCCAACCGACGGCATCCGGTTCACCCAGCCTTTAATGAGTACCGGATTTTTTCTGTAAAAGTAAACCGGGACGGGTGTAATACCGACCACATTACCCCAAAAATCATGTGTCGAAGGTCTGTAAAATTTATGGTCACTAATACCATATTCCCTATACGCCACTTGGTGTGACGGGGGCTCTTTACTTTTCTTTTTTACTGACCAATAGTACATTACCAAGTTAATTATTGGTACCCTCAAGTAGGGAATAATGAGATGGCCGAAAAAAGTAGATAGACAAAACAAGATAAATTGGAGCACAAACCGAGAACGAAAGCCACATAAAGTCATCCCAGACGAGGTCCGGCCAAGACAATATGAACGCAGACCGGAAGTTTCATAGTTAAGGACAGCTTAGTCAACGAAAGAGTGACATAGATTTTTATTATTCAAATGACGTTTCCGACATAGATACGCTAGCTAGTTGTGATGTGACATACTGGCAAACACACAGTAGATACGCTAGCTAGTTGTGATGTGACAGACTGGCAAACACACACAGTAGATACGCTAGCTAGTTGTGATGTGATAGACTGGCAAACACACAGTAGATAGGCTAACTAGTTGTGATGTGATAGACTGGCAAACACACAGTAGATAGGCTAACTAGTTATGATGTGATAGACTGATAGACGAACAGTAGATAGGCTAACAAGTTGTGATGTGACAGACTGACAGACACACAGCATATAAGCTAACTAGTTTGATGTGACAGACTGACAGACACACAGTAGATAAGCTAACTAGTTGTGATGTGACAGACTGGCAAACACACAGTAGATAGGCTAACTAGTTGTGATGTGACAGACTGACAGACAACAGCATATAAGCTAACTAGTTGTGATGTGACAGACTGACAGACACACAGTAGAAAAGCTAACTAGTTGTGATGTGACAGACTGGCAAACACACAGTAGATAGGCTAACTAGTTATGATGTGATAGACTGATAGACACACAGTAGATAGGCTAACTAGTTATGATGTGATAGACTGGCAAAAACACACAGTAGATACGCTAACTAGTTGTGATGTGACAGACTGACAGACACACAGTAGATAGGCTAACTAGTATGATGTGATAGACTGGCAAACACACAGTAGATACGCTAACTAGTTGTGATGTGATAGACTGGCAAACACACAGTAGATGAGATAACAAGTTGTGATGTGATAGACTGACGACACACAGTAGATAGGCTAACTAGTTTATGATGTGAAGACTGGCAAACACACAGTAGATACGCTAACTAGTTGTGATGTGATAGACTGGCAAAACACACAGTAGATAGCTAACTAGTTATGATGTGATAGACTGGCAAACACACATTAGATAGGCTAACTAGTTGTGATGTGATAGACTGGCAAAAACACAGTAGATACGCTAACTAGTTGTGATGTGACAGACTGCAAACACAGTAGATAGGCTAACTAGTTGTGATGTGACAGACTGACAGGACACACAGTATATAAGCTAACTAGTTATGATGTGACAGATTGACAGACACACAGTAGATAAGCTAACTAGTTGTGATGTGACAGACTGGCAAATAACAGTAGATAGGCTACTAGTTGTGATGTTGTGACAGGGACTGAGAGACACACAGCATATAAGCTAACTAGCTGTGACGTGACAGACTGACAGACACACAGTAGATAAGCTAACTAGTTGTGATGTGACAGACTGGCAAACACACAGTAGATACGCTAACTAGTTGTGATGTGATAGACTGATAGACACACAGTAGATAAGCTAACTAGTTGTGATGTGATAGATTGACAGACACACAGCAGATGAGATAACAAGTTGTGATGTGATAGATGACAGACACACAGTAGAGAGGCCTCAACTAGTATGATGTGATTAGACTGGCCAACACAAAGTGATATGCTAACTAGTTGTGATGTGATAGACTGGCAAAACACACAGTACAGATAGGCTAACTAGTTGTGATGTGATAGACTGGCAAACACACATTAGATCGGCTAACTAGTTGTGATGAGACAGACTGGCAAACACACAGTAGATAGGCTAACTAGTTGTGATGTGACAGACTGGCAAACCACACAGTAGATAGGCTAACTAGTTATGATGTGATAGACTGGCAAACACACAGTAGATAGGCTAACTAGTTGTGATGTGATAGACTGATAGAAACACAGTAGATAGGCTAACTAGTTGTGATGTGATAGACTGACAGACACCACAGAAGATAAGCTAACTAGTTGTGATGTGATAGACTGACAGGGACAGCACAATAGATAAGATAGCAAGTTGTGATGTGATAGACTGACAGACACACACAGCATATGAAAACGCTAACTAGTTGTGATGTGATAGACTGACAGACACACAGTAAGTATGTGATACAGACTAACTCAGTTGTGATGTGATAGACTGGCAAACACACAGTAGATAGGCTAACTAGTTGTGATGTGATAGACTGACAGACACACAGCATATAAGCTAACTATTTGTGATGTGACAGACTGGACAGACACACAGTAGATAGCTAACTAGTTGTGATGTGACAGACTGGCAAACACACAGTAGATAGGCTAACTAGTTATGATGTGATAGACTGATAGACACACAGTAGATAGGCTAACTAGTTGTGATGTGATAGACTGGCAAACACACAGTAGATAGCTAACTAGTTGTGATGTGACAGACTGGCAAACACACAGTAGATAGGCTAACTAGTTGTGATGTGACTAGACTGATAGACACCAGTAGATAAGCTAACTAGTTGTGATGTAATAGATTGACAGACACACAGCAGATAAGATAACTAGTTATGATGTGATAGACTGATAGACACACAGTAGATATGCTAACTAGTTGTGATGTGACAGACTGGCAAACACACAGTAGATAGGCTAACTAGTTGTGATGTGACAGACTGACAGACACACAGCATAATACAGCTAACTTAGTTTGTGATGTGACAGACTGACAGACACACACAGTAGATACGCTAACTAGTGTGATGTGACGACAGACAGACACACAGCATATAAGCTAACTAGTTGTGATGTGACAGACTGACAGACACACACAGTAGATAAGCTAACTAGTTGTGATGTTGTGACAGACTGGCAAACACACAGTAGATACGCTATAGTTGTGATGTGATAGATGACAGACACACAGCAGATGAGATAACAAGCTTGTGATGTGATAGACGACAGACACACAGTAGATAGGCTAACTAGTTATGATGTGATAGACAGA